>SMDT01002129.1:600000-1061540 GCA_005392925.1 Aquilaria sinensis
ATTTTTTTCAATATGCATGATATCAAGGTTATGTCGGATGAGGTTTGTTCTCCAATAAGGTAATGTCCAAAAAATGCTACGCTTTGTCCAATTGTGTGTTTCCCCATAACCTTGCATCTTGCATATGTTACCTGTTTCAATGACTGATGGCAACTGAGACACACGATCCCAAATTTCTTCCCCTGTTAGGCGCTCAGGCGGGGCGGACTTCTCAATTTTCCCCTTTCTAAAAGAAACTCTATTTCTTCTATAAGGGTGTTCCATATCCAAGAACTGACGATGGCAGTCAAAAAATGATGTTTTACGGCCGTGCTGGAGTGTAAATGCCTTCGACTTTTCCATGCATATGGGACAAGAAAGTTTACCATGAGTCATCCACCCGGATAACATGCCATACGCTGGGAAGTCACTAACAGTCCACATGAGTGCCGGTCGAAGGCGAAAGTTTTGCTTAACTGAGACGTCCCATGTTTCAACTCCGTCATCCCATAAAAGATTCAACTCTTCTATTAACGGCTGTAGGTAAACATCAATCTTCTGCCTTGGACTACGTGGTCCTGGTATCATGGAGCTTAGAAACATATATGGACGCTTCATGCACATCCATGGTGGAAGGTTATATGGAGTGACTATCACCGGCCAGCAAGAGTACTGCCTGCCAGAGGATCCAAAAAGATTGAACCCATCAGAACACAGTCCAAGTCGAACATTTCGAGGTTCTGCTGCAAACCAAGGGTATGTCCTATCAAAATGTCTCCATGCTTCAGCATCAGACGGATGTTTGAGCACATTTGCTGAGGGCGCATGTACTTTATGCCATCGCATATGCTCTGCTGTAGTAGGCGAGGCATATAGTCGTTGAAGTCTAGGTATTAGTGGGAGGTGATGCATGGTCTTCAATGCTCGATCTTTCCCTATGTTTCCATTCCTTGGCTTATAACGTGGAGCATGACAGAATTTGCAACTACTGGCATCTTGGTCACCTTTCCAATACAGCATGCAATCATTCACACAAACATCAATTTTTATATGTGAAAGACCCAAACGAGAAACCAACTTCTTCGTCTCGTACCATGTTCTCGGCATATTGCTGTCTATTGGCTGAGTTTCTCGCATCAACTTCGCAATGCCATCATAACATCCCTTGGAGATATTGTATTCCGATTTTAGATTTAGCAAACGAACTGCAGCTGAGAGTTCGGAATGTTTTTCACAACCATCCCACAATGGTCTTAATGCTGAAGCGAGGACATCATAGAAACGCCGAGCATCAGCATTCGGCTCCTCTTCCACCTCAACATCGATGGAAGGGTGATTAGGACCTACAGCATCAAACACCATTCTTTCGAACTAGTTAAGCGAGGAATAATTGTCTTTGTAACTCTCATGAAACCAATCAGGATGCGGCAACCCCACTAAATTTACGGGTTCACCATGAGATGTCCAATTCCAGTACATCGGCATGAATCCCCACTTATACAGATGAACCCTTACTTCGTCACAAGATCTAAATTGAAGGTTCTTACATTTCCGGCATGGGCACCTAATTCGGTCCCCATTCATGAACTGGATATGAGAACATGCGAAGCTTATAAATTGTTCCACTCCCCTACTCCACTCCTCCGAAAAACCCCCTTTCTCTCGGATGTAACGTTTACTGTACATCCAATTACGCTCGTTTTCCATTCCCTTGCTGTTCAAGTACACTACCTAAATATTATCACAGTGTTCCCTTATTATATCTGATCATGTCAAACTATATGTATAAGAACATAACAGGAAATATAAAATTATTATCTAAATCGAGAAAACCAATAATTAACAGTCAACATATAACAACACATACATGGAGCTAACAACTATATAGATAAACTTAACGTTGTACGTGAGAAACTGTAATCATCAATTACTATTCTCAGGTGATTAAGAAAAAAGGTTGAATAGCCGATATGCTGTACATTCTTTGAGTTCCTTTTAACAACATATTGCACTACATTAACGGTCAATTATAAGAATTGACTTCTGTTAATGGGAATAACAATCATTAATTTTTTTATTTGGTTCCCCTAAACCCTAAAATAATAAAAATCAACTAAAGTTCCTTACCTAGTATAGCAAAGTTTGACTTAAATTGCGGTAATTTTGTGGTGGCTGATTGGTTTTCTAACAATCCAGTACTACAATTCATAACTAGGGAATAGGTTCATTCATCTATTTCCGTATCCCATAAAATTGCATTCCATCTACTCCACCTTACATAAATATAAGTATATATTTGTGTCTATTTTCAGGACCAAACCTCTGAATTATACATTTTCAGACGTCTCTCTGTGTTTGTGTCATTTATTTTTTTGATAAAATGAAACTTGACCTTTTTCTTAAACCATAAACAAATTAGTGTATCTCTTTATTATTAAAATAAAATTGAGTTGAACCAGATTACAGGTTTTCCCTTTTTCTAAATTATATGATAATACTTTAATTTAGAATTATAAACTATAACGTAGCGCCGGGAACTTGGTTATGTATTCAATACCAACACACAACACTTGAACTAATTTTCTTTCACACTTCAGTCATGCCTTATAACGTTGTAGTTTCGGATAAGTTAAACATGCTAGCAACAGATACTGTAATAACAATATATCAACATGTGGGATAGCTAGTACTAGAAAATTCCTAACCACATTTAACACAGTAAAAGTTACCATTTTCTTCAATAATGTTTTAACACAAACATTCAACAATATTTGTTAACTCTCTACATAAACAATAGGGGACTGCTACATCTGGTGCTATATATACATGTGATCGAAGCTAGCTAACTATACAGGTGCTGACTACAACAAAAAACTAAAGACACTTACAGTTGTTATTAGATATAGAAGCAGCCCCAAGTGTCTGTCTGTCCCACTCCAAACCAACTTGTAGCACAGGTCAGGTGAAGAAAGCCAAATCGCTATAACCATGAGTTATACCATGAGCACAAATGCTCAAAAGTGTCTCCAGATAAGAGAAAAAGGGATGAAAAGCACGGAAGGCACATTACCTAACTTCTATATGCACTCTTAATAGCAGTAGCTATCAATTTTGTGTCCCTGTACTGCTCCTCAAGTTGCTATACATACACAGAAAAACATTGAGGATCATGCTTCATTCCATCAACCTATAAGCCCTAAAACAGAACTTCCTAAGCATAAGTTACTTCCACTACACCACAGAAGTAGTAATTTATCGCAATGATAAGAAAACCGAAAGATACGTACATAAGAAAACTGGGTAAAACGCAAGGGCTTTTCTCCGCGGACTCACAGCTGAACTCATGAAAGGATAGGCAACCCAAGAACTCCAGGCCAGTGTCACGCAGACCACAACCATCTATATTTTCTCACATTGACCTTCAACAGACAGATTAGGGCTCCAATATCCAAAGGGAAGAGGCAATAGCCTAGAAGACTCAGACTTTGGAAGAAAATAATACGTCCACCTTGGATGCAGAATAAATGAAAACATCATAGTGCTTTTCCACTTATCTTTACCTAAAATGACCATCTTAAAAGATCAGGCAATTGCAGGAAGCATAATTTTTCTTGCTCACAAACTACAGGATACAATGAGATCTATGAAAACACAAAGGTGATACAGAACATCAGACAAGAATTAAAAAAAAATGAAAGACACCCATATCAATGAAAAGAGAAAGGTGGTACAGAACATTATCTCACCAGCAGTAGCACATTCAGCGTCAAAATCACAGCACCAGTGGCAAGAAGTGCAAATGCAACAGCAAACACCTCAGACTGAAAAAATTTGATAGGAGGGTTAACACAACCCTCACTAAACTGAACCATGATATACTTTTGGATCAACTGTAAATACATATGCATGTTCAGCAAGAAAAGAAATTAATATATAAGCAGAAATCATGTGGCTTTATGTAGTTATGTCCCAACCTTTTTAAGTACTTTATACTAGAATTTGGGCTAGTGTTTTGCTGCCATATAATCTCAAAGTGGGATGGCGTAGGGTTAGAAGCATGAAACACAAATAAACACATGGTAGGTCAGCAAAGTCAGACAAAAAACTAAAGGATGAGATTATTGCATAATACAAAGTAATGAAAATATATTTCAAAACTGCTGGAGGAAGCAAATCGGCACATAGCTAAAGGTAGCTTAAAAGAAAGGAAAAAAAAATGATACCATGAAAATGATTGATCCCCCCATAGCACATACATTTACAGCACAATGAGACAACTTGATGATATTACTCAGGCTACTACCTCTGGATCTTTCAGTTTATGAATGTCAAAGGCCATCTCAAAACTTGGTTTTGGTGGACTGCCAAATTAAGATGACTGTTTTATTGATTAAAAGCAAATTTAGGCTCTGTTACTTGCTTTAAAGATAGAACAGGTTTAAATCTGCAAAGTTCACCTTGATGTTTTCTACCAGCACGCAGCTACAGTGGTTTGCTGGATTCAAAATTTTGGCTTGTTACAAACTAGCAATTTATTGAGATGCGCCACTTCCAGTATAGATTTTGCTATTTTGATCAATGTTAATTAGAAGTATGGACAGGATTCCGTGGGGAACTCTCTCTCTGTCTCTCTCTGTCTCTCTGTCTCTCTCTGTCTCTCTCTCTGTCTCTATCTCTTTGTCAACCCAGTGTAGAACTCATCATCATGACTACCTATGATAATTTATCTATAGTTTGTACCATGCAAAATTAATCATTGGCATTGAGTAACATTTGGAAAAGAAAATTGCTAGGATCCTAAAGTCATGGTGGAAAGAATTACCACTGGGGTTTATATGCAAATAGTGTGCTTGCATAACTAAAAAGCATATTTTCTTTCTTTATAATATGGAATGCAGCATGCTAACTTGTGCTTCAATTTCTGTAGATGATGATTAAGATATGGAAGGCTTGGGCTTGCCTTTTGAAGGCATAGAGATCACTTGTTTCCATTTGGTAAGGCAACAACAATTTAAACTCGCTGCCATTTAGTTGAATTTCTGTAGAACAAACTGGTACTCGTGTAATTGACTGGAAAAAAGATAACCTTTATAAGGATTTTATCAAGATTTATGTTGTCGACTTTCAACTTTACTGATCTTCCCTTATGACCTTTCCGCCCTTTGTTATATTTGCCCTGAACATTTTCACTTGCCTTCCCTGTGAAGATGAGGTGCAGTCCTCCTGTCAGCAGTCACCTACAAGAATTGCTACATGTTGCTACTGGATTGTCAAAACAGTGGCTGAATGGAGCATCTCTTTTTAATTTATAGTACATTATGAAACTTGGCTCCATATCTCCATAGTCGCTAGCGAAAAAGACTCTTAGAAGAGACATCCCTTGTCTAAAATTGTAGAGCTATCTTTTCTACCAACTGGAAATATCCAGCAAAACTTGACATAAGGTTTTGACTGGTATTCATGGGAAAGATGCTCTATTATGTTATTGTGCCACAGAATTGAGCATTTATTTCTTGTCTCTAATCTATTCAAATAGAAGAATAAAATACTATTAACCATGCTAAGTTTGCTCGTAAATATCTCAAGGTTGCTTTTTAAATGTTCATCAAGATCCCTTAGGTGCTGCTGTGTGGTACAATTCATAATTGGCTGAACACTGTTTCTTATTCTCATTGTTTTTATACTCTTCACTCACAATAGTGGTGTTGGAATGTACCTGTGATTGCTAGGATCATTTTATAGAATTTGAGAAACATAAACTGCATGTTTTTTCTTTCATTCCCTCTTTCACTACTGAATTATTATGTCTGTTGGCATGATAGTTGATAAAAGAACCATTTGGTCATATTTTGTTAGTCTGATGATCCCTTCTCCCATCTCCAATTATCTAAGTATTCAATGAAATTTTGAGTGATGTTAGTCATTTGACATGCTATCCAATTCAGAAGAGTTTAGTCATGCACATAAAAATGCATCTGTGAATGGAGAATTCTATATTTGAGTGTGTACATTTGGTTACTTTCCTTTTTAGCTCTTAACTCTCTTTTGCTTGAATTTTATGTCCATTCCAGGATGGTGCACATTACATGATTTATACACCTGCAGATCCTCTTATTTTTGTTGCCGTGAAGGTAATTAAACCTTTTAGATTATATTATCTCTCTTGTGATAGATGATAGATTCAGGCTTCAGTGAAATAGAGTTGTCTGGAACTCTAGATTATCTCTCTTATAAATACCCTCTTGTTGATTCTTTTCTTGATGCATTTATAAAGTTTTTTCTTGTAAAACAAATCTACTCCTTAAAAAGGCACCTTAGTAATTATTAGCACATGCGATGTAATCATGGCCTTGAGGTATCTTTCTCAAAATCAAAACTGAAGAAAGCAACAAAGCACTTATAAGCCGTTACTTTATTTTGAAACATACCTTTGAAATGGTGCAAGTTGCCAAGCCTTATTCCTGTAGACAGCTCCCACACAGATACGAGCTCATCAACTGTGCCTCCAATCCCGTAACCATTTGATGCACCAACAGCAGCCGTCCTGCACATTTTACTTGATAGCTTGAGAAACATTTAGATGAAGTAATAAAGCAACCAGAGTACATCAATTTATGTAAAAGCTTTCCCTTTTAAATATATTTACCACATTGAAGCATAATCATGGAGAAGTAAGAAACTTATCCATGGTTATTTCTGCATAACCATTCTACTGGCCTAGCAGATACTAACAGATGAAGGGTCTATGATGGGCAAACTAGATACAAGTTCATGATAATGGTAAGAAAAAAAAAATTATGCTTATTTGCCAGCTGAAATTCTACAGGCTGCGTAAGTGCAAACCAGGCTGGGTAAGTGCAAACCAAGTGAAATTCTACAGGCTGGGTAAGCTGAAATTCTACAGACTGAAAGAAGCCATATTACAAGATCTTCACCATCTCCTTGCAAACATGAATTATCTTCGGACTTACTGTGTAAGCAGTGAAATCGAAGATGAGCAGTCTAAGATCCCGGGAACGAATGCCTGTCGCAACAACAGCTACAAGAAATAAACCAATTAAACCGAAACTGGCAACGCATAAAAAAAAAAATCAAAATGCGTATAAATTGTAACCCTAATTAGAACAGACGATTGGAGCCCTAAATCGATGTGCACCAAAAGTTAGAGAGATTTACCTGAGTCAGGAGAACATCGGCGCGCCTTTCAACGGATGGGGAGGACCGATTACCTTCGATTCTGGCCGACGCAGTAGACGATTAGCAGTGGGGGAAACTATCGATTCCCTGCAGAAGGGGAGGCTAAACGACTGGGCATTTTCGGCCAAATGGCTGCCGATGTAGGCAGGGAAAAGAAGGTAGAGAAGATTGGAGCAGGCGAGCCTCAGTTTGAAATGGAGAGATCACCGAAGAAGTTAGTGCAAAGAGACCATCAGACAGGGAGGCTTCACGCGAAGACCGAAAAGAGAGGTGAAGTAAATATAATGAGCTAAGCAACGGCTGATTGTCGCTTACAAGTAGCGACTACTAGCCCTTGCTACTTGTGTTAATATCACCCCAACAGGCTAATTATAAAATAGTAATAAATGATTAAGCGTCATATCACAATAAACTAATGGTCCGTTATTTGTTAATTACTAAAAAAATGTTTACAGATTTGTATGCTGAATTAATTAAATTAAAAATTATAATTATACAATTAAATAAGTGACATATAAAATGATAACTGGTTTTATTCCGATTTTAGATTTAGCGACGTTAAGCCGTCACTAAATGTAGCGACGCATAAACGTCACTAAATTAGCAACGTTAAGCCGTCACTAAATTTAGTGACGCATAACCGTCACTAAATTAGCGACGGGAAGATGTCACTAAATTTAGTGACTCATAACCGTTACTAAATTAGCGACGGTAAGCCGTCACTAAATGACAATATTTCCAAAACAAAAAATTTATGTTCAAGGAGATGAAAATTTAACATAAAAAATGACTAACATATGAGAACTATTAATATTTTTTTGAATTTTGTTAAATTTAGCGACGGCTACTAGTACTAAATGACAATATTAAATTAGTTTAATAAATAATAAAATGTATTATTATTATTAATAATACATCAATATTTAATTATATTGAAATAAAATAATAGCTTACCCACCACTCATTTGCCAAAATATTTTTTCTAAGTTATATAATCAAGTAGCTAGATTATTTAATTGCTTTCATATTGAAAATGTCAAGCAGCGGCTCATAACCTTCTACTAAATTGATATGCGACTTTAAGGTCCACATCTCCACTATATATCATTCACACAAAAAAAAATTATGTTAAAATAGATGAGAAGTTAGCAGAAAAAAATGAATAATACATGAGAACTATTACTATTTTTAGGGATTTTGTTAAGTTTAGTGACTCTAACTGTCACTAAATAATTAATATAATTTTCATTAAATAGATTATTGTTAATTACTCAAAAAATATTTAGAGATTTGTATGCTTAATTAATCAAATTAAAAATTATAATTATACAATTATAATATTAGCGACACATAACCGTCACTAAATTAGCGACGGTAACCATCACTAAATTAGCGACGGTAAGCCGTCACTAATGTTAGCGACGAATAACCGTCACTAAATTAGCGACTTTAAGCCTTCACTAAAATTTAGTGACGCATAACCGTCACTAAATTAGCGACGGTAAGCCGTCACTAATATTAGTGATGCATAACCGTCACTAAATTAGGGACTTTAAGCCATCAAGAACATTAGTGACGCATAACCGGCACTTATTTAGCGAAGATAACCAACCACAAACTTTAGCGACGTTTAATATTCACTAAATTTGCAACGGTAAATTGGCACGTAGAGCCCGGTGAAACTTTAGCGACGGATATCAGTCCCTATATAGAAACAATAAACTAATTATGTTGAAAAGTCTGCAGAAGTTACACTACGTGTCATGATATTTACTGCATGCGCATGTATTTGTTGTGTATTAAAATTTTTGTTTTATTATTCCGTTTCTTTAAACAAAATTGTTTGTTGTAATGGTAAAGATACAGCAACTTGTTGGATAGAAGGATATCAATAACGTAAATAAAATTCGTCTAATCTTAAAATTGTTTCGTGACAATTAAAAAATATCTACAATCTAAATATTTTGTATTATATCAACTGAAATAATTTATGTTGTGTGAGAATTTGAGACGTCACACAATTTTCAGCTATAATATTTACATTTTTCTGGTAGTGTATTCATAAACAATTATTTATGTTCAATGAGATAACAATTTATCATATTTAAATGACAGCTACATGAGAACCCAAACTTTTTTTTTTATTTTTTTTAGTTTTGCGACGGCCAACCGTCACTAAGTTAGCGACATTACGCCATCACTAATTTTTAGCGACAGTAAGCCATCACTAATATTAGCAACGGTCAACCGTCACTAATATTAGCGACGATCAACCGTCACTAAGTTAGTGACGGTACACCGTCACTAATTTTAGCGATGGTAAACCGTCACTAAGTAGCTATGGTACGCCGTCGCTAATTTTAGCGACACGTAACCGTCACTAAAATTTAGCGACTAATAGCCGTCGCTAAAATCTCACCGGAATATTACCGACTAATTAGCGACGGTTTTTTACCGTCGCTAATTAAACCGTCGCTAAATTCGATTTTTCTTGTAGTATTGAAACAACCCAAGCAACTAACATATGGCCCAACCTTGCAAAGATTTTCCTGCAAAACAACTATAATCCTCTACTCTACCAACTGACCTAAAGATGGTTAATTAACATGTTTAATCATAATAAAATTTGCTTAAACATAGTATTTTTGTCATTTATCCATCCAAATCAATGTCTATAAAATAATATAATGTGTCAATTACAATTTGCCTCTCAAAGTTAGGTGATACTATGTTTTGCCCCCATTCTATTTTACAAAATACATTTTACCTCTACATTACAATTTACTACCTTAAAAAACTGTTTTATATTTATAAAAAGAAAAATCTAATAATTTAAAATATCCATTAACTATAAAAGAGTACTAAGTGGACTGAAATTACCGATAGATAATTACTATATAGCTTAAATTAAGATTCTAGAAATTATTGTTAAACAATATAAAAAATGAATAAGGGAAACTGTACATTTATGAAATATAAGGGGCAAAGTGTAATATCACCTAAAAATTAGGGGATAAATTGTTATTAGCCCTAATATAATTGCTTAAAATACGACTTATTTGTACGTGAAGAAAATAATAGCTCGAGTAGCTATCCGGTGCATCTGCAGAGAGCAGCAGCCACCTGAGGCCTCTGCAGAGAGAGTTCCTCCGCCACCGCTTGGATGATTTTTTCTCTGTTAGGGTGAGATACACGCTAGAAATTAGCTTCCAAACCTCCTTCATCTCCTTTAGAAGAAAGAAGAACAGGCACCTAGGAAGTAACTGCGAACTACCGGATCGGAGGTGTCGATCGATGACAGAGAAGTTGAGAACAAAGCCTTTTTGTTTGGAGGTAGAAGGCGAAGTGACAGGACTGATGGCACAATTGTAAATATTCAAAAACCTGTGTGCAGCATATAGAGCTGGTGTATTTTATCCTTTGCCTAATAGCTCATAGATAAAAAAGAATAATAAAGGAAAGAAATGTATATTTCAGGGGGAAAAGGGGGAAAAAACCTAAAAAGAGGAAAATTTAAAAATAAAATAAAATTAAGAAATTTGTTGGTATATGTTATGGATATTATGGACATATGTCTAATTAGTATAGTAATTATTTTATAATTTTACCGTTAAAATTTCCCAACTCAAACGGTTTATCTCTCTCTTATGGCGACTGCTCTTCTGCCCGCCGCCACCATCCTCTCCTCCCTCGAACCCAAAAATTTGCAACCAATTCCAACCTCTACTCCACTGTCGTCATCCACTCTGATTCTGACTCCTCAGCAGAATCTAAGTCTGATGCCCGCAAATCGAGGATCGACCTCAAATCTCATGAGCCCAACCCTTACTCTACAATGCTCTACAAAGACAATGAAGAAGAAAAAGACGACTCTGCACTCCTGCCCCTCCTCATGCGAGTTCCCAAGGACTTCGGAGGCAGCGATGCTCCTGATGAGGAGGGAAACGCTGACGATTTCGGCACCATGATCTTGAAGACTGAGCACAAAAATCGGAAGATTTCAAGCCATCGAACACCTGTCGGAGTGGTCGATCACGTTACATGATTTCAAACCAGAAGGATTATGGAGTTTTTGCCTAATTTGTGTGTTCTGCTCATAGCGGTGGACTGAAAGAGGAGGTCTCGTGTATGAAATTCAGTTGAATGTTTTCGAGTATTATATGTTTTGGTTCGCTTATAATACTAAAAAGAGTATTTGTTAAGACAATTTTGTATGTTTATTTAGATATTTTGACTTTTTTTTTAGGCACTTACATATTACTATATTACTGTAAAAACTTTAACATATGCATTTAAACACTTTTTGTATATGTTTTCTAACATTTTTATATTCATTTAGACTCTTTTAACTTATTCTTACACATGTTTTTATTTTTGAAGATTAAAAATTTTCTACTAATTGTTATAGTAATTTTTATATTTTTCGTCAGACATTTTTATATAGTCATTCAGAAATTTTTGCTTATTGGTTTAAACAATTTTATTTTTTAAGATAATAAATTATTTATATATTACTCAAACACTTTAACATATTTCCATAAACACTTTAACATATTTATTTAGACACTTTTGCACATTTACATATCATTTTTAGTAGAAAACAAATAATTTATATATTATTAAAGAAAACAAATAGTCTGGATATTATTTATTTCAGATACTTATACATATTTATTTACACACTTTTCTTAATTTTTTTAGACATTTTAGATTTTTGTCTTTGATACTTATACAAATGTGAGTAATGACGGAAGATCTAGAGATAGTGGCAGCGTCGGTGGGAATGAGGTAGCATTTCTGAAGAGAGATAAAGTTTTGGTAAGGGGTAATTTTGTCAAATTTTTTTGATAAAGAAGAATTATATATGAAAAGTTAAGAGTGAGTTAATATGTCTAATTAAATATATAAGTACAGTACAATAATTACTGTTTTTGTTGCTTAATATTGCTGCATGATTAATTTGTCATTGTTCATTGCAGGGTCATCTAGATTCTAACTTTCCTTCTATGTGTTTATTGCTTCTGCCTTCTTTCTCCAGGTGTCTAATTTGCCGAAGCAAGGTTTCAGGTCAATTTCTTTTAGTCGATTACAATGGCTACGTATCCTTTGTTTCGTCGGATACGATCCATGTCCTTGGCAATGTTTGAGATGAGAATTTTGGATCAGCTCCTTTGTTTACCCAATATGTGCACCGTATTGCAGAAATAGTTAGTCTTCCTTTTTTTCGTTTGCCTTTCTTCGATGGCAGATGTGTCTCTCTCCCGTATTATGTCTTTCTAGATTCGTTTTTATCAATTGTTTCTCATGATGTTAATATACAAACATTAATCATTCAATCTGCTGCCAGTGTCCTTTCTTTATTAGATTAATATTTCCAGCTTCCAGATTGTCCAAGTTGATATTTTCCATTCTACCAGCCATGTGTGGAGCTATCATGTTGTTTCTTTGTTATGTATTGCTTCCAAAATTCATTTTTGCTGCTCAACGCTCTTTCCTGCCATACATTTGTTTGTTTGTTTGTGTGTGTGTGTGTGTGTGTATTGCTTCAAAAATGATATTTTCAAGGAAATGTGCTTAATATGCTTCCAATTGCCTTCTAATGGTGTGGATTCACCAACTAATTACATTGTAACACTCCCCCACACTACCCACACACACACAAGACACAACATGAGCTTAGTATGCTCACTAATGCCTGAATACAGTGGCTGTTCCCAGCCCAAAACATGAGCCATAGGACCTCTGGTACCTAATTTGTGCGTGTATAGGTAGAGGTCCTTAAATGTTATACAAGGAAGGCTTAGGAAACCTCTTATGCAAGTCTAAAATACCAAATGAAGGTTGTTTGCCAAAGAAAAACAGATGTTTTAAGCAATACCTGGAAACTTGCCTTAAAAGCCAAACAGTTTTAAAGATAAAACCTACAGTAGTTTAATCGGTTGATAGAATCACAAATTTGGACTTAAAACCTGGTTTGGTGGTTCAGACATTTTAATATGGTATAAAACTTGCATACAAAATCTCAGCTTAAAACAATGGCTCTAATTAAAAGTCAAAACTTTAGGTTACTGGTTTCATATATAAAACTGTTTTCAGCAGTAATTCTGCCAAAATCAAGTCCGAGTAACCCAAATTACCTCGCTCCTAATCAGTGAAACTCTTTTATTTGCATGAACTGATGCTAAACAACCCAATAAGCCAGTACTCGGGTAATTAAAAACAGTAGGAATCACATTTATACTACAGAATTTCAGTTAACTCGCAATTTTAGACTTGCAAAACAGGTTTTCAAAGTTCAAAGCACGTTTCAAGCTAGTTTCCTGACTTGCACGCAAAGTTTCAGGTCATATTCAAAAACTCAAACCATAGGTTAAACATTGCTAAATGCTAGGCTATTTTTCTGCAGTATTCCTTCAAAACCAAATATCAATAAACCAGGTCTGTTTCTGATAGGATAAACTTATAATTCTGCTGGAAACAAGAACAAAAAACTCCATTTAACCAACTTTCAATGGAAAATCAAGTTAGATGATCGCGCAATTGAGCCAGACGAATATCACTTCAAACAAGAAATGGGCAGGCCATATCTCATACAAGTGAAGAAATAATCAAAATAAATCATGAAGAGCAGCAATATGCAAGTCATGACCAATCAAAGAATAAAATCAACTCGATCAATTGCGTAACCGCAGAGGAGATGGAATTAATTGACATTCAAGTTTCAATTCCTCATTTTTTCCTACGTTAAGTTTCAAAAGAAAAATAAAACGTGGAATCAAAATGATGATTTGCATAGAAGTAAAAGAGCCAAAAGTAGCTGCAATTGCACTTAAAATCAAAGTCAATCGTTAGGAAGAACATTAAAACAATTGTAAACTCTTGATTTAAAAACGTTACAATAAATTCAGTTTTTTATTGGTCAAACTAAGTATTACACAAATCATAACCCTCATTTAACATATCTATGTTTTCATTTTCTAACTTCGTCATCTATGTTTTTATGTTCTAACTTCGTCAATTTAAACATGTAAGGTTATAATCATCAAAATATTAAATTGAATATTCTAATCAGAAAAATAGACATTCTTTTTTTGGCAAAATTATAAAAATTGTCAATTGAAACGAGTTGTTTTGGAACGGGAGAATATATCACAAAACATTGGCTCTTAAATGAAAAGAGATCGCTTTCTTACAAAACCGATGCCTTCTAGAAAGGCGACAGCATTTGATAGTGATCAATAAACAGTAAAAAGCCTTACATTCTTAGGATGTAGCATACAATACTAGTTTACACACTTTCAGAGAGCTTCTAAGTTCTAAAATCTCTAACTCGATATCCGGAGCTTCTTCCCAGGTTGCATGTCATCACTTTGATGTCCACCTTCACCGGCCATATCTTTCTCCATCTTCTTTCGGGTGAGTATTTTCTGAATCTGGTGAAGCTCATTGGTGAGTTTCTGGTCCTTGTTCTGCTTCCTTGTCTTCCTTCCGTCTTGCATCTTCACACCAAACTGGAATGCAGCCTTTGGCATCGCTTCCTTCTGCTCATTATATGTTGCCCATTCCTCTTCTGTCTCGAAGTCCCATCGGTGAAGACGTCCTTTTGCCTATTAATGGTATTGTGCCAATTTAGCGTTAGCAGCAAATCAAGAACCACACATCTACCATACTTGCTTTAGCAATAAGGCAGGATGGAGAAAGCAAACATTTCTTGCAGCGGAGAAGTTTTCTAAACTACCCGATCAAGCAAATATTTCTTGCAGCAGAGAAGTTTTCTAGACTACCCAATCTTTTGAAGAGAAGACTTGTGCAATGGCGAATTTTATTGCGAACCAAAAGGAGGGGGAAAAAACACAGAAAACCAGAGTACGGATAAATATTAATACAAGGGGAAAAAAGTCACTTACACGGCCACCCATGTCCATCTTCGACAAGTCATCCTCATCATCGCTGTCAACAATCTCACGGTTATACTCTTGGTAACCAGGGTAACATTCGGAGTAGCTCTCAGAAATGAAGTTGGGATCCTTCTCACGAGCATCCCTCTCCCTCAACTGCTGAAGCCTTTGATCATCCCGCTTAAATACAGATCCTAAACCTCTATCCTTCTCTTCTTGGGTCATGAATCGAGGATCCTGTGGCACAGCCATCCCTGGTTGTACATCATAAGACTGCATGTTGCCCTGGAGGTATTGCTCAGGATATGCCAATTGCTCAGCATATTGGTATTCCTGCCACTCCCCTTGGTAGCCAGCAGCCAAGGCTTGCACTTGCAACGCATCATATCCATTCTGAAAGTAAGCAGAAGCATTATATAATTTACAACAGATATGGAAGCAAATTAGCAAAATACCCAAAAACCACTCTTGAACTACTTCACATGGTGCAAGCAATAACTCTCCCAGACTTAAATTGAGAATTCAACCACACCCCCACTCCAAATGCCAATGTCGGGAGACCAATCTTTTGGAGAAGCATAATTACATAATGATGCTTGGATTGGACCAGCTTTGCATGACCAATGACAAGAAGACTAGTTTAAATCAACTTACAACTTGCTGCCATTCTTGAGGAGCTGAAGGCACAACTGGACCAAAAGCAGGTTCAGTGAAATATGGCATTTTCTCCTTATTACGAGGAGACTCTTCCATGTCCTCTGAAAGAGGACTTTGACTTATGTCTTTACCAGGGACTTCATAGTTGGTGCCAGCACCAACAAAAATGTCCTCTTCTTCTCTAGCTACAGCTGAGCCTTGCTTCCCATTTGAATTAATTTGATTTCTCTTTGGTGGTGGAGGAGGAGGTGGTAGAGTCTCCTTTTCTAATTTGTTATTTGAAACTCCACCAGTGGGCTTTGATAGCTTATCATCATCATACCCATTACTGAGAGCAGAAAACTTCCCTGCAGTGCAAGGTGGAAACAAACCAAAAAAAGAGAGCACAAATGAGTTAACAGTAAATAGGTGTCAACTTTTTCCTCTCACCATTACATGCAGAAAAAATAAAAAACCTAAAATAGGATTATGGATGTCCATCTAAAAAATTTCCTCCCTGGTTCTATATAGAAAACTGTTTATTACAAACTAAAATCAATTAATAAAAAGAAAGGTCAGAAGACATCTCACACTAGCTAGAACCCTCCTAGTACTCACAGACGCATTATCACTGCTGCAACCAACTCAAAATTAGCATATACAACAATTACCTCTGGCATCTTTGTCTTTCTTTTTCTTCTTAAGGACCTTCCCTGATGATCCAAGACGAAGATAGGACATAATTTTAGCTATTCTGTCCAGCACTGAACCATCAACATTGACAGTAACCATTTCCTACAAACAGACAAATAAAATTAAGGAATTGACCCACCACTGAGAAGAACTTCTCATTCAGCCATAAGAAAGGATGCAAATACATACTTCCGGAACTGGACAATCTGCTTTACTCCTGTGCAATGTGGTTGGTATGTCATTTAAATATCCACCCTCCTAAGAAACATGCAAAAAGAAAAGAAGTTCAGGAAACTTACAAGAATCATACTTAAAATTTGAACATAATCTATAACGTGAAACTGTATTTTGTGTTTCATATTGCACAAGTCCACAACATCCACCTTAAAATGGAACATGACTACAGCAACCATCTTCACTCATCAGTTGTTTCATGACATTTTTGCATGCAAGTGGAGAAAACGTCTCATAATGATGATTTTGGAAGTCCATCTCATTATTCCCACAAGTTAGGGAGGGCATCCAGTGCAAAACATTGCCACTTTGACTTTGAGTGATTTATAGTGTCCATGTGATTTGTAACAGTTACTCGACATAAAGAACTTCACGCCACCAATCACAATGTAGTTGAGATTAAAGTGTATAATCGTAAAGATGATGCTGCTTTAAATATGGGAGTAAATTTGAATTTCTTATTCTGAGAGCAGTAAACTCTATATCACAATTGCATCTATTTTCTATCCAGAAAGCAAGTCCAGAAATTTACAAATAAGACTAGGAGTTATTAACCCTGGAAATTAATCAAAGTTCATGTTAAATATCCCCAGTCAAGAGAAATCCAAAATAAAACCAAGAAATTTAAGGACCTAAGCATTGATTCAAGAGAACAATTAGCATGAGGGAAATAACAAGCCAGCCCAGCTTATGCAGTGCTGGCATGGCATGCCAAGCATCTTGCCTGCAGGCCTATTTGCACATATGACAAGTGCAGTTTCTAAAGCTGTGAATAGTGTCCTCAATAAAGTTTTTCTTATAAAAAAAATGGTTTTGAATAGTACAGCCACAAGAAAAGCTTCATAGAACAATCAGGAAATATGTCAAATCTCACCATGTTAAAAATAAATGACATTCGACCAGGTAGAAACATCTCATTAGTCTTCACAACAGTCTGCGGCTTCACTATCCATTGGTATACAGACTGGTAACAAAAAACAACTTGAAACGCTTAGAAGGAAATATAAAAACAAAGTAGTTGCAACTTGACTAATGAAGATGTTGGCACACCTTTGCAGTGGCGGTGCGAATGGACAGCTGTTGGTCTTCTTTCAGTCCTCTGTAAGAAAAATAGCAGTTACATGTCAATTTGAACAAGACAAGTTCAGTTTCCAACTAATTCCACCTTATAGTCTGGGAAACAATGAATAGCTTAACATCCATCATAAACTTCACCATGAGTATATTAAAGTTGCAAGCATAAGTTATTGGTATTTTAAACTGCAGGTAGGAGTGACTATAAAAAGCCTACTGTCCAAATACAAAATCAATGATTTCCATTCAAATCCAGTATGGTTAAAAATCCAACCCCATTCCCATGGGGCAAACTTGAATTCTTCTTATCCATGAAACTATCTCTCCAATCTTCCCAGAATGCCAAATTCAATTACCTTGAATTCCCATCTGCATCATCTTCAGTATCCAGTTTTTTGTCAATCTCACTTCTCACCTTGTTAAGCAAAGCATAATCCAACCCCTTGACGAGATGCGTATGTTCCACATCACCTGAAATGCACAAGCGAAACAACTGAATCTAAGGAAAAATTAGATAACAACTGTAGGTGTTGGCACCACTCTTCCAACCACGATCATAAAGAAAGTCACACATGAAACCTATCAATTATACTCTACACAAACACTAGCCTAAGGAAGCGAAAATAAGAACTCAATACCAAATTATAATCTCTCTGTTGTCAATTATTCATCAAAGAGATAACTATACATAACCTGCCCTACGGAGAAAATATTACCAACACAAACCATCAGCTGTTGATATCAACCAACTAGTTCAAAGTCCATAAGAAAAGTGTTGCCTAATTAGGCAGCTATTGAATTAGATGACACATACCTCCAAGGTACTTGCTCCTCTCAATAGATATCTTATGTGCCTCAGCAGACCTGAATATTTTTTTTAAAAAAAAAATACAGATTAACCAACTAAATTTGCCCAAACAAAACCAGAGAAAAAAACATAAAATGAAGAAAAATGAGGGTCTCACTGTATATCAATCGTCCCAGGAGGAGCAACCGCATGGAAAGAACCCAGCTGGGTTGGTTCATAATCTGGATTTTGATCTTCCCTTCGCTCCTTGGCTCGGTCCCTGTACTTAGGTTGCTCGGGCTCTTCGGGTTTCTCCTCTCTGAAAACAAATTCCCAATCACAGTAATTGTCACTTGGCCTCTATTTGAAGAAGAATTTGACAAATTCCGATTCCTTATCGAAACAAGAAGTTCGAACTACTTACTTGCGACGAGCTATTTTCTCCTTGTAGTACTTTTTAGCAGAAGTCATTGGTGAACTTCACAATTTACAGAAGGAAATCAAAGCAGTATCGAGAAAGTATGGATTTTTTCTCGTATCGAATTAGGGCTCACAGGGGGAGAGCGGGAGAGGAGAGAATGCGAATTGGGAATTTGGGAGCTGGTATGGGGATTTTGAGACTTGAGGGCCAACTACGAAGTTACAAAACTACCCCTCCTAGTCGTCCCTGCTAATGGCAGGTATCTCACTTAACCTTTTCATGTCGGTTTGGTGGAATTCGACCGGCCGGTTCGTTTGAGCGACAAATTTGGAGTAAATCCATATTTGGTCCCTTAACTTTTACGTTTGTCCTAAACGGGTCCCCTAACTATAAAAGTGACTATTACGGTCCCCTAACTATCAAATCGAGTTCAATGTTGGTCCCTCCAGTCATTTTGGCCGTTATCCAGGACGGAAAATGCATATGTGGCAATTGCTACTCCCACAATACCATGGTGGCATCGTCTAGCTAACCCAGAATACCACGGTGGCATCATTCAGCTGACAAAAGGCGATTTGGGCAGAGCGGGTAGGCAATTTACCAGTGGCGGGAAAGAAATAGGGGAAGAAGGGATATGTTAGATGAGAGAGAGAAAGGGGAAATAGAGGAATGAGTAAAGAGAAATTTAAGAAGACTTACTGTGGGGAGACATGGCGAGGGTGGACGACTACGACGGGATCGCACACTGTTACTGTGGCTTGCCTGCAGAGTTAAAGATGGCGTGGACCGACCAAAATACTGGAAGGAGGTTCTATGGCTGTCGAAATTATGGGGTAGATTTGCTTTTTTAGTTTTGTTTTACTTTAGGCATGCTTGGCTGAGCTTTTCTTCAGTTTTTTCTGACTAGTTGTTAATTTGGTTGAGAGACAGGGCAATCGGTACTGTCTGTTTAGACAGTGGTATGATGACCCGACGCCTGGACATTGTAAAGTTGTGATAAGGAGGCTGCTGAGAAGAGTGGATGAAGCTGAGACAGAAATGAAGAAAAGCATGGCTAGAGTAGATGAAATGGAGACAGAGATGAAGCGAATGCGTGGGAAAAGGGGGAAAAAGAATATTGCAATGCAATTGAAAGAAGTTGAAGTAAGGAAACTGAGAGGAAGGAATAGAAGAATGTTGGCACTGTTGCTAGTCTCTTGGGTATTGTTCATTTGGTACCTGTACGTGTAGGTGGGTAGAAGATGGGTGGGCATCAATTTGGGGAAATGGGGTGTTATGGTAGTTGTTGGGTGCAATGTATGGCGAGGAAATAGGGACGGTTGGGGGTAGTAATGGTTCTTGTAGGTGTGTGAGGTTTATATTGGATGAAGGGTAGATATTAGGTAGCCTTTGGGGTATGACAGAGGTAGAATCACCTCAATTGTGTACTTACTCGAATGTAATGAAAAGAACTTTGTGTCATTTGGAAGTAAGTATAGTTTGAGAAACGCAACTACAGAGTATAATGTTTATCAATTTTGCAACTTCTATTCCATTCATTTTAGGTCAAAAGTGTCATCATGTCTCTACATCCATTGTCCATGAAGAGTATTTCAAAGATCCACAAAAAATAGCCAACATCCAACATCAAAAAGCATAAATCCAATTACAAAAAACTGCACAAAAGCCATCAAGTTTGGCTTTTACTCCTGCTAGTTGCCTACAGCAAACTTGTGTTAATCCGTCCTTTTGAAAATGAGTGCCCCCTATCACTTGCACGACTCTTTCCCCGTCTGCCACCACTACCTTCTAATCCATGGTCCTCTAAATTCATAGGCCTCTGAGATTGTCTAGCAACAAAAGCAGAACCTTGTTGTGAAAGTGACGTCTGTTCACATGTAGGGACCTGTCCATGTTGGCCAACAGTTAGTGTAAATAAATATCTGATTGTAGCATACTGTATACTAATCTCATTAATACTTACATTTTGCTTCATCTGTGATGGCTGCTGCCTCTGTGAAGGCTGTCCTCCTCTGTTTCTTGTTTTCTTTGCTGAACTTGCACTTGCAGCTGGAGTTGGCCTTGATTTGCAAGTGCTTTTATTATGCCTTTTTTGCTTGCATATAGAACAGTGAATGATAACTCCTGTTTTCCTCATTTTTGAACTACTTTCAGGCTCACCAGGTTCTCTTCTTCTCTTCTTCTTCCTCCTTCCTCTATTGACCAGCCTATTGTTTGGAGGTTTAATGGGATTATGTTTCATATCCTCTCATTGCTCTACACTCCTAATTGGGTTTATTACATTGGCATACATTTCCTTGTGTGTTTCAGTCCTTATAACATTGGTCAACATATTCCTCAAAGTTGCTATGGTTTAAGGCAAGGGCAGAACATGCATGGTTGCACGGAATTCCAGTAAGCTGCCACTTCCTACAAATGCATGTCCTCTACTCTATGTCAACTACATGCTGTGACATAGGAGTTGAAACTTGAAAGCTTGTCCCCCCTAACTCCATTGCCCAACAGTTCCTAGATTTATCTATGTTCTTGTTCAGTTTCTTTGTAATCTTATGACATAATTTACCAGTCCACTTTGCCTCAGCAGATCTTTTCCTAACTATTCTAACCATGACCTTACATCTAATTACTTCTAACATGGTCAAAATAGGTTTATCCCTAGCGTCAAGGATGAATCTGTTAAAGCATTCACACAAATTGTTCAAGAGGATATCACATTTAGAGAACTCTCTAAAAGAAGACCTAGTCCAATGTTCAGGGGGTATACCATTCAACCATGCCCATGCATTTGTATCAAGACCCTTAATTACCTCCATGTTCTTCTTGAATTCCCCTTCATATGAGCTCCTTGCTGCTTGCCAAACATAATCTCTTAACCCCACTCCTGGAAAGCAACCTTTGAAGTTTGTGTACAAATGTCTGACGCAAAATATGTACTCAACATCTGGGAACAAGTTCTGAACTGCTGGTATTAAACCCTGTATCATCAAAGCATCATTAGTAACACTAATTAAAATGTTAATATTACAAAATAAGGTAAACAACCTACCTTCTGTCTGTCTGACATAAATGTCCAGAACTTGGACTCAACAATACCAAGTTCTTCTGCTAAATGTACCAAAAACCAAGCCCAAGAGTCATATGATTCAACCTCAACAACTGCATAGGCAATCGGCCATATGCAGTCATTGGCATCTATTCCAACTGCTGCAAGTAATTGGCCTTCATATCTCCCTTTTAAAAAACACCTATCTAAACTTATGGTGGGCCTGCCCCCACCAAGAAAACCTTTCTTACATACAGCCATGCAAATGAAAACCCTCTTAAAGAGTAAATTCTCCAACACCAATCGAAACTGTGTTCCAGGATTCCTTGCCCTCAATTCTCCACCATAGTCTGCAAGCTTGGCATATTGCTCAGCCTCATCACCCCTAAGCATCATTAATGCTAAAGTTTTCCCGCTTCCAACCTTAGACCTATGAATTTTTATGTTATGGTCCCTTCTGATTAGGTCAACAAGGGCAGCAAAGGGTATTTCAGGGTTTGATCTAATAACCTTCATATATTCCTCTGCTATCCACTTGTAGTTTGCAAACTTATTGGTAACCTGCCTTGCACATGTATGCCTGTCCTCAAACCTTCTTATCTGTGCTCTAGGTCCATCTTTGTATTTTCCAGCAACCAATAGCCAAGGGCAACCTGCCTTGCACACTACTCTTACTCTTCTCTTATCATTCTTCTTGAAATCAACAGGCTGTCTCTGTACAACAGAGTATGCTCTCACAACTTTCTTGAACACATCAAAGGAGGGGAAAACCATTTTTACCTTAAACTTAGGGTCTCTCATATCTGTTCTGGGGTTGAATACAGGGACCCTCTCGCCTTCATCATCACTGGACTCGTGCACACTAAGCAACTCACCATCTGAATCCTCAGATTCACTTTGAACCTCTTTAAAATTATACCCCATAACCCTTCCACTACTGCCTACAGCAGGACCTGCCTCTTGTTGACTGTTTTGGGTTGGAGCTGCGTCTTGTTGACTGTTTTGATTAGGAACATTAGCCTTCATCATCTGCTCTACCCCAGTATCAACTTGCACTTCAACATTTATCTCATCATCATCATTCTCAATTTCATTATCCGTCTCATCGAATTCTGTGTCACAACTCTCACTCTCTGTCTCAGGAGGTGCCCTATAGTCCTCATCATCACTGTTATCAGATTCAGACTCTGATCCATCTTCCTCCCCAAAATCCTTCTCATTTTCTTCTTCTCTGCCTAACTTCACTACATCAGCAACTTCTGGAGACAACTTCTCCCCCATACACACAGACTCTTCTCTGTTTGCATCTAAGTTATGCATTGTCCCCCCAACTCCCTAATGCTCATCCTCCCTAACAAGTTCAGCCTCCTTTAGGTGCCTTCCTTCATCTATCACTTGTTCTGTCATGTTTGATGATGAAACCTCCCAACCAGAGATAAGAAGTCTCCTAACTGGCATACACTTTCTTATAGGTGCCTTGCCACCACTTACTCCACCTACTACCTTCCTACATGCCTCATCAGAACCATCTTCCGACTCAATCTCAGTAATCTTAGCCTTTGGTGGTGTTAATGTAGCCTTAATGTTCTCCACATAGGCTAACTCCTGTTTTGTCATTTCCTCATGAATCATTTTTTCAATGTAAACCACAATCTTGTGCTCGTGTGGGAGATTGGTATAAACCATGTCCATCATGTCCTTGTCTGTTTTCAACTCCCTTATTATATCCTCCAATGGCATTGTGTGAAAAGGAAGAGTCTAATAGTAGTTCATGAATCCACTGTATCTCAACTCCTCCACCATTTGATCAATGTCAACCACACTAATCTTGTCTAAGTTACAGGTATCAAAATGATCCACCAAACCTTCCATATATGTCTTCCATGGCAGATTGGCAAAGTAACCCCCATGATGCATTTGGATTGTAAACCAAGTATCATTAGGAACTACATGATAACAAAGGAAAAAATAAATAAACACACTAAAAATTCTTGAACAAAATACCCATCACTAACCCATATTGTTCTTTCAATGGACCCTTGGTCCACTGGTCCCCCCCCTCAACAACTGACATAGTGCTTTACTACAACACACACCTACCCTTTTTTATGCACTTTCAACAACTGATAAATACACAACACAACAAAAAACAAACCTATTTAAGTACAAAACTTACGGTAGTGCCAGTCCCCTTCGTCGGTTTTCCTTCGTCTCCACTCCGTCAATCGGAGTTTTGCCTTCATCTTCGCCTTATCCTTCATCGTATTTTTGCCAACCCAACCACCACAACAACCGCCGATTACACAAAATTTTCCTTCGCCTTATCGCTAGGGTTAACAGTTACTAGAGCACTAGCAAGGAAAAGAACGACGCTTTGAAAAACCAGGGAGGGAAAGTGGAGGCAGTTGACGATACTGAATGACTCGCCTAGCCACCGTGTATTAATTGCCACGTATGCATTTTCCGTCCTGGATAACGGCCAAAATGATTGGAGGGACCAACATTGAACTCGATTTGATAGTTAGAGGACCGTAATAGTCACTTTTATAGTTAGGGGACCCGTTTAGGACAAACATAAAAGTTAAGGGACCAAATATAGATTTTACTCGACAAATTTGTAACATGAGAACTTTTTCTGAGCTTCCGCCTGTCACTCATCCCCAATGCACCTCCAGTAAGGGGTAATTTTGGTACTGTCAAAGGAAAGAGAGAAAGATACATGGAAAAAGAAAAAAGAAAAAATTGTAGTGTTGGAACGATATAGCACTCCCAATACACAATAATACATAAAAGATATCAATGGGTTTATTCAGTTTTAACTGAAATTAAATGGTCAAATTTTTTTTATTTTGCGATCTTATGAACTAACAATAGAATAACCCAAATTAGGCGTGAAAACTAAATTAACCAAAAACTGATTTAACTGAAAATCGAATTTGAGTTTTCAACTAAATAATCGAATTACACATGCACTAAAATGACTAAGAGGATAAATGACATCATCTGTCCTCTCATTCCTTTTCTTTCTCATCATCATCAAGCTTTTAAGATTGGGTTAATTCAATATCACAACCCATTAGTAAAAATGTACAAATACATACAAAGGATTGTGCCTATCAAATCCACCAGCAGAAAAAAAATTAGTTTTTCGGTTAACTGAATTTTAATTGAGCAAACTAAAAATTGAAGCAAGTTTGCTTTTCAGAAAAATTGAAATAGCACCTAAAAATGGTAATCGAAAACTAAAATTTTTTTGTTATTTAGTTATTTTGGATAAAACTGAAATTTTTCTCTCTAGTCAATACGTTCGTGACACGACATAAATGTATATGTGAACATGTATTATTATGGGTGACATAATCTTTTTAATTTAGATGCCTCTCACTCTCTCATTCTTGTTTTCAATTGTCGCTCTCACTTTTATTTTTATAACACTTTTACCTACTTAAGTTTTAAAATATGATATTTTTTAACTACCACTCCCTCTCTTTGATGCTTTGAGTCACTTAGGTTTATAAACTATTCAATGTCCTATCGGACATCCTAATCATGAACTTTAAATTTAAATTGCACCTATTATTCATAAAACTACATCATGTGAAGTAAAATTGTCTTTGAAATAACGAACACAGCATAAAGTAACTATTTGTTACAAAATTACTCTATTAGAAACCTATATTGGGTGTTCAACTGACAAATATAAAATGTTCAAATAAAGTGCATCTATATAAGAAAACTTAGAAGGAAAAAAATAAAATAAATATAGAATTTTTTATAAAAGTGATTTACTTATTAAATTTTTAAAATCTGGTTATTGTTGTACTAACTATTTAGTCTATCAATATTTAATCTAATAATAACAGCATGTAGTATAAAATTTTCAATTATTTAATTTTTTTCATTTAGTATAGTTTAAAAAGATATTTGGTAAACGTCAACATGAACTTTTTACCAATTTGACACATAATCAGATATCTGCATCCGAATGGACAATTTTCCAACAAGACAGATTTTCTACATTGTTTGTTCAAGGTAGATTTGCAGTTTTTGCCATAGTAGGGACACTTGACAAGATGCAATGTAGGGCAAGTTTGTTTTCAATCAAACCAAATTAATAGGATCCCATTACACGCGAATCGGGTCGGATTTCTAAGCGGGTCAAGACAACTCATCCGACTAGTTTACGAACTTACCCTTATTTTCAACATATTTACAACACCATACCATTCATTGCCATTGCCAATACTCACAAGCGCTGCATCACTTACATCATGACCCACAATCATTGTTGGTGAATCCAGATAGCCATCGACCCACAACTGCTCACATCAGCCATTGACCCACAATCATGCACACCAGCGGCATCGCCATCGACCCATAGCAGCCTGGCCCGCTGACCAATTTCCAGATTTGGACAGCATCGCCATCGACCCACAATCGCTCACACCAGCACTCACCATTGATCCGAACAGCCGACCTGCATCGCCAGGGATTGAAGCCGAAATCGAGTCTTCGCTTGTGCTAGAGATGCTCTCGGAGCCACATCACCAGGGATTCCTCCATCGCCTAGTTTGACTGAAGCGGTGTAATTTATTCCCCTCGTTTCACGCTCCTTTCCAAACCAAAGCCTCGGTACCGGATCTCCGATGTCGATGAGCATCCGCATCAACCCCATCTACGGCATCATAAACGTGAACTCTCTCTTCACCCTTGCTTTATTCCTCGGGCTGACGTGTAACCCCCGTGACGCCATGGAGAGCTTCATCACCGACACCGCCTGTGCTGCCACTCCGAGAATCGCCAAGGATCGTCGCCTTCCACATCTACTCATTTGGCTCCTTTCTTTTCTTCCCTAGCCTCGTCGCACTCGCACTCAAACAAGTGATGCGAGTCTCCAAGCCCTTGAATTCCAACCTTGATTGCAGTCTCACCAGAATGGAATTACAGTTCCTAGAGCAGATCAACATCAACATGACTCTGCTGTGGGTCGGATGGCATATGTTGTAAATAACTAAAAGACACGGGTTGTTTGCCATTTTTTAGTTGTGGGTCATCTTAACTCGCTTTTGACCAAAAATAATGCAGGCTCATTAATTTGAACTGAACTCGCCCGTCTTAAAATTAAGATTGTGACATTTTCTTGTAATTACAAAAACCTACGAATCATGAAGTAGTAGGGCTCTAAATGATGCGAGTCCAACATAGACAAAAACCTACAAATATATTATTATCCTTCTTAGGTTTTTTGAATCCTACAAATACAACTCCGACAATTCAATGTAGACATTAAAAACTTACGAACCAATTACTATAATGTCTAACAAAAATATATTTTCCGAAATTTTGTTTAGATAGATAAGAAAGTTGAATATAATGATTTGTCAAATCTAATGAGACTAATTACACTAATTTGACAAGCTCAGTAAATGAGGCTCAAAGCTTGGCGTAGAAGAGCTCAGGTTTTGGCTTAGTGGTTTGATAGGCTTAAAGCTCGAGTTGATATTTGAACTCGATTCGAGGTTCAAACTTAATTCGAGTAATATATTAGGATTTTTAGATTAAGATTATTTTTTATAATTATATTATAATATTATATCATTTTTTATATTAAAACTTGTTAGGCTTGATGATGATTCAAGTGCAACATTATTGAATTCAAAATTTAACTCATTAAACATGTGAATTTTAGGTGCAGCTGGGATTGGGCTCAAAACTCATTAAGCTCAATTTAAAAACTAAAAAATTGAGTTCAAGCTCTAGCTATTTGGCAATAACTCAACTTGTTTCTAGCCTAAAATAGTTGTGCTAAAATGGGCCTATATTGGGTGATTTCCTTTACACAGTGGCTCAAAAAAGGTTATCTTTCATTGGGTTCATGAATGGGCTATGTTGAATAAGTACTAGGGTAATCAAGTTTGGAGTTGATTATTTCAATCACCAAGTTAAGAAATCAAAGATAAGTCCCCGCTAGATACCAGTCAACTAGATCAAAATTGAATCATTATCAATTCATTTTAATTTAATTTGTTTTAATTTAAAATAATTTATTTTTATTCTTATATCTTTTTTATTAATAACTAAATTTTATTTAAAAATTAATATTGTATATGCATAATAATTCATTAAAAATATGCTTTTATAATCTTATTAAATTTTTATGATTTTTTTCTTTTTAAATGCCTAATATAAAAACAATTTATAAAAATTTAATAACATTATGAAAATTTACTTTCAAATAGATTGTTATACCTGCATAATATTGACTTTCAAATAAAATTGATTATAAGTAAAAATTATGTAAAAATAAAAATAAACTATTTTAAATTAAGTTAACTTAAGTTAAAATGAATTGACTCCTATTAAAATAACGACAAACCATTGAGACCAATACCCCTCATGAAAAAACAACAAAAAAAAAAATTGAGAGCAAGAGCAGGCAATGAGGTAACCATAAAATTACAAATGTGTCCAGTTCACATGACATACACTAAAAATATTGCCCAAATTTCTTACAGTAATTTGTTCTTCCCGATCATCATACCTCCGCTCATGTTCCTGATTTTGTCAGTCGATGTTTGGCTGGTGTCCGAAGCTCTAACTGAAGCTTTCTTCATATTCAGAGACTCGGCAGTACATGTCAGAAACAACAACTAACAAATGCACTAATTACGAGCACTACTATGAGAGCACATTCTTCAAACGCCAGACTGGACACTCATCCATTGGTTTTATCGCCGCCGATTTTCTTGGCACATTTTTTTTTGTAAGCAAAAAGAATGATTTTCTTGGTACATTATATATATAGTCTTATTCTAATTTTCATATTTGAAGAAAAGTACGTGATTAAAGAAAACAAAAAATGAGAGCAAAAGCTATCCTTAGAAAAGTTATATGATTTTGAAAGTATCATATGTAAGGGGGAAATGCCATTTGGGATTCAAAAGGTAACTGATCCAGACCAAATGACATTTGTAGGATTTGGGAAAGCGAAAATGAGAGTGGGGAATCGAACCCCAATATTTGCTAGAGTCAACGTCCCTTTGCACCATTTAACCTGGCACTCGAGGACAATTCGTGTCAATTTTAAAAACAACTAATTTCATGATTAGCAAAACTACCGCTACCTATCATTTCTTGTGAGAAGTTAGAATTTAAACTTTAAGTCCTTAAGAAGTTTTTTTCTCTTTATCTATGCCTTTACAATGTCCCATGTTCCAGATAAAGTAAAATACATTATCATAAGGTCTAATGTTAACTAGAGAAACATGAATAAGAAGGTGTCTAATATTTGACATTTAAGCGTTTTATCTTTGTGGTAATATTATAGTCTATGATTAAAAGAAAGACGATTGGTAAATTAATTAACTCTTGTTTTATAGTAATAAATATGTTTTCTTATATTGTTTGCAGATGAATTTACAAATTAAAGCTGCCACTAATTCCTCCATGTTTGCAATTATTTGCTGATTTTACCAATGATGTTAATTAATGGGATTATGTGGGTCTGGCCCAGAAGCTTGCCGAATCAAGGACAAGCGATCTGTACATAAAGACAGCGTTAGGGCCCCAGGGGAAACCCTCTGACATTCAAGTCAGCCTACCGGTGAAGAGTAACAGAATGAGAGAAAAAAGAACCAGAATGTTGTACCATGGGATTAGCGATTAGTTTATATAGCTAAGGGGAACTCCGAGGAATTCATCTTAAGATAGAAATCCCATAATTATAGGATACTGTTTCCACCCATGGTGAAGGTCTTTTATGGATCTATTTGGGCCCCCAGCAAGAACTCTTTATTAGCATTACCCTGAATTTAGACCTGTTTCCTACCAATAGATCCCCCCATAAGAAAATATGGGCTATGGGTCTGCATTTTCTTGGACATCATTGTTTTTCAGGAATAAATGTGTACGCCTGCTCGAGAGTGGTGTGTGAGCCCCCCTTTCTATTGTAAAGCTAATACGTTACAAATAGCGTCGTTTAATGAGGATGGTGCAATGCCTCTCCTGCTTCTTGAGGAAGGTATAAAAACGTCACCATTTGATATCTTTCTTCCATCATGCTCATGTGGCTATGACACATAGCGAGTGCACTTGTTAGGGAAGAGGTGAAGCGACACCTATTAAATGCGCCTCAGGGAAGTGATCTGGTATGACCGCTTTGATGGCTGTTTGTGGCCACATGCCCTTCCGCTAATGGGTAAAAATTTTACCATTATTACAATGGCAGTTTTGGGAAGAAAACCCAATAGCATGATGTTTCTCTATGTATATCACAAGGGTTTTTTACCTCATTTTTTCACTGTTTGGCTGTTTTATTGCTACTTGCATGTTTTCCTGCTTGCTATTTGCTTGTCGCCAAAGCTTTTGTTGGAATTCTCCTCTTGTTGCCAAGGTCGCCTTTCTTCCTCATAATCAAGTAATGGATCCTTGTCTTTTATTATCTGCCAATAATGGGGCTTTTATTTTGCTTTTGTTTTTTTCTTGGTGCTTTTGGTTGGGTTTGCTGTTTTCGGGTTTATCAGCCATTTCTTCACTACCCTATTGTGTTAGCAGCAGCTTTGATATGTTACACAATGGTTTTTCCAAATGGTTTCTCCAAAATCACCATCCAAGGTTGCCGCCGATGGGGCTGATTTGCCAAGGGCACTTTTTTTTCCTAATGTGGAGGTGTTGAAAGAAGTTGTGACACAACACAATGAAGGCACCCTGGTGACAAATCTCCACCAATACTTCTGGCCTAACAGCATTGTGGCCGCCCTCTCTCGTGATAATGCATTAAAGGATGAAGGCTTAAAGAGTGGCAATAAGAGAACAAATGTCCCCACTATTTTCACCAACTAGCTCTAGACGGGGCTTCGTTTGCCTCTCCATCAAGTGGTGGAGCAGCTATGTGAGCATTACTAGATTTCTCCATCGCAACTAATGTTTAACTCGTTTACCCACATCAATGGGTTTATTGCATGCTGCAAGTTGGTGGGGGTGATCCCCCTACTGGAGGTTTTCCTTTAGTTTTACATATTGTATTTGAAGAAGGGCGTTAACTTCTTCCATATTGCCCTCATCAACCGATGAGAGAATAAGTACTTTGCATTCATATCTTGTAAAGACTCGTGGGCATCGTGGAAGGAGCGCTTCTTTTTCACGCTAAGTGAACAAGCTTAGGGGTTCCTCTGCGACTTTTTTATTGTTCTTAACATACCCTAGTTTAGATATTGCCCATATACGATGGCTCTAAAGGCCATCATTCGTACTTTGGCTTGATCAGCTAGTTGGAGGAAGTGGTGGGGAACAACAATTTTATGAAGTTATTCCTCATCCATTATACTGAGATTAATGAGACCATCCTTAGGTGTACGGGGATTAGCAGGGCCCACCAGACTTACCCGAGCGTTAAGATTGAAACTGGGAAAAAGATTAGGAGAAGATGCTAGTTGAAGCCTATCAGATTGCTGCCATGGCTCAACGAGGCCTCCCACTTAATCGAAAAAGCTATGTTCTAAATGGTTGTGTTTTCTTTGCTCCTTGTGTGAAGGCTAGGTGTCTAATCTTGATTTTGTGCCTTTTGTAAAAATGAGTAGCCAGGCAAAAAAGTACATGAAAAAACACAAAGGCATCGTTGACATCTTGGCAAATGCTCAGAAGATTAACATTCTCCTTGCCAGTGCAGCACATGCTATAGGGGGCCCTTCATCCAAACCACTAGCCAACATGGTGGAACTTTTTAAGTCTCCTCCAGAGGCCTAACTGATCCATAAAAAGTTGCATCCTACGAACCCACAAGGAGTCGATACCTCTCATGGTAATGGTAATGATAGTGGTAAGGCATCATTTGGCAATTTTTTCCACACTTATTTTATAGACTTGAGGTCATTTTGTGTTGACTGTAGATCTTTTCATCTAGTGGCTTCAGAGAAACGTGCAAGGTCATATGGCCCCCTTCTTACTGTAGAGCCATAAGCTATAAAGGTGTCACAAAGGTAGAAAATAGCTGGGGAGGTGTCCCAGAAACAAAAGGCAGCCCTGGGGCCATCATAAGAAGCGCCTACTTCTTTGCCCCTCCCTACTTAGGTTCCAGCGAAGGTTGTTCCCTGGACGGCCCCTTCTACTAGAGGGGCACTACCTGAGCTAAAAGTAGATGAGCAATTTTCAACCGTGTAATCTAATCCCTACGCGAGGTCAAGCACAAAAGAAAGACTTGGCATTAAAGAAGGCTACGCCTGCCTAAGTTTTTTATCCTCAATGGGTAATGGGTATCAGCAAATTGATCCTCGAAGACCGAAGCAACATCACTCATCATATCCTTAAGAGGTTGAAGACTCCCAGGGATCGGCACTTTCTTACTCATCCTTCTCCTGTAGAAAGTGTTCACATGATGAACATAGGCTATAGCCATCTCCATGTATGCTTTTTGTTGATTTCCTAGTATTTGAAGTGCTTTCCTTGGTTAGCTTTAACAAATTTGATTTTGGCAGGAGGCCATCATTACCTATGCCATGGGGGAATGATGTGCAGCCCTTGAGAAGGCCCTACAATCCAAACTTGCAGGTTTGTGCAAAAATGTGGGCTCCTTGGAGAAGAACCTGATCAGCGAACACAACGTTAAAAGTACCTTTGCCAATAACCTAAAACTGGAGAAAAATGCCAAAGAAGCGAAGAAGGGCCTCGTCAAAAAATTTGAGGGGAAGGTTGAAGGGCTAAAAAAGACTTTCAAGTAGTCTTGGGAAAAGAAAGCTGAGGCCCGTAAGGAGGTCGATTGCTTGGCAGCCTTGTTGAAGACAGCAAAGTCAAAGATCAATGTCATCGAATAGACTTTACTAATGGATCAATATGGTCTTTGGGCTCGAGGATCGTTCAGGATGAAGCCAGCTTCAGCTCGGTCCCCACTATGATGCCCCTCGTAGAGCGTATTAAGTGAGTTGGATTTGTTAAGCATAAGGGCCATTTAGAGTACCAGTGCCTTTAAACCAAGGGTAATGCTTGAATGAAGGAGCTCTGCTCATTTTTTCAGAAGGCGGAGAGGGGCTTAGAAGAACTACCTTCTTAGAGTTCAAGAAGGATTTTTTTTCATACCGCTTTTAGGTGGAATGGGCTAATCCAAACCTGAATCTCTCTTCCCTTTCGGCTTATGAAGATTTGGGTTCAGATTACAAGTCTTGGCTGAATGAAGGAAAAATTAGGATTCCTAGCTTCGGTGAAGATGCTTCAGTGACAGGCCTTGATAAGGGCCCTTTTCCTTATGAGTTTTAAGAGGCATCGTAGCTAACCACCTTTTTGTATCCCTTTGAAATCCTCCTTTACTCTTGTAATTATAATTATCTTTAAAGTTAATGAAAAGTTTATTCTGCTTAATGGTTCTGCATTGTCTGCATTCTTGTATTTGTGAATAATTTTGCAATGATCTTATAGTTTGACGCTCATAGATTAAGAGGTAGTTTGGCTATCACAGTAGTCATGCAATTAAGTAGTCCTTGTAATGGGAAGTCTTCATAGGCTTTTTAGAAAAGACCTAAGCTTTTGAGGAGTCTTAATTAACTATCTTGTTTTGTGAAAACATGAATTATTCGAGATACGTGCCATTATTTTATTCAAAATGTAGCAAAGTACATCATGCGATAATGTGATTTATGCAAAGTAGGATGATAAATCATCTCTGTAATAGTTTAGTGATTAAGCAAAGTAGGGTGATAGATCATATGAGTGATAATTCCTAAGCAGCTTCCTCCTTTCTGAGCTGTCAGTTCATAGACTCCCTTTCTAAGTTTCTTCATGACCAAGTATGGCTCATCCCAATTTGGCCTCAGTGCATCATGTCCTAGGTTCTTCCCAAATAGTTCTACCTTAACAAGGGATAGACCTTCTACTTGTATATTTTTTTGTTTCATCTTTTGATCAAGGGTGAGAGCGGTTCACTGCCTGAATGCTCTCATGCAAACCCTTGTGTCTTCCCTTAGTTCTTCCAGTAAATCAAGGTTTCCTTCAACTGCTTTGTCATTTTCATCAAGATCATAACCCAGAGTTTACAAGGTGGGGCAAGAAATTTTGCACAAGGATGAGGGTGTCGGTCCCACAAACCATCGCAAAAATTGATTCTCCCATGGGCTTATGGGGTGTCGTTCTACAGTCCTATAGGACACTTGATAATTCCTTTACCCACTTGCCCTTAGTTTTTCCTAGTCTTTTCTTTAGGCATTCCTTGATGGTCCTAGTAGTTACCTCTACTTGCCCATTAGATTGTGTGTCGGAAATAGGGGCAAAGTAGAGGTAAATGCCCTTTTCTTCTATAATTGACAAATTTGCTGGTTGTCAAACTACTTGCCATTGTCAATAACGATCGTTCGTGGGCATCTAAACTGACAAATAATATTCTTCCATAAGAATTTGATGACCTGAAGGGCTGTGATGGAGGCCAGAGACTCCGCCTCTTACTTGGTGAAGTAATCAATTGCTATAATGTAGTACTTGATTTGTCTTGGAGCCATGGGAAGTGCTCCAATCAAATCTAACCCCAACACAGCAAATGGCCAGGGGTTTGCAGCTAGAAAAGAATCGGAGAAGGGCAGCCGTTGTATTCTTGAGTTGAGCTGACAATCATGGCATTGCTGGACAAACTCTTTGGCGTACCTTCTGATTGTTAGCCAGGAAAAGCCTCAGCAAAATGCTTTGTGGGACAAAGAATTGGCACCAATATGCACCCTACAGTCCCTTTGGTAAATTTCTTAGAGAACGTGCTACCCCTCTCGTTGAGTTAGGCATCGCTGCAAAGGATAAGCAAACCCTCATCTGTACAATTCATCTCCAATGATAAGAAATCGTCCTACTTGGATCCTGATCCTTTTTTCTTCGAGGATTCCATTTAGTGCCCCCGCTTCGAGGTAAAGTTTAATTAACTTCCTCCAATCATCTTCAGGGACCGTAGAGTATATTAGGTGGACTGAAGGTTTTGCAAGCTCTTCCGTTATAGCATCCCCCCGTCATTTTAAGAGGGCATCTGCCCTCGCATTCTAGGTCTTCGGGATTTTTTGAACCTGTACAAGGTTAAACATCTTTATCAGATCCTTTGTCATGTTAAGGTATTTGCAAAGAGTAGGCTCTTTTGCTTTTGCCATTCATATAATTTGGCTTACTATTAGCTAAGAGTCATTGTATATCTATATACGTTGTACTCCCACCCGACTAGCCATCTATAACCCAGCAAGGAGGGCTTCATATTTACTGACATTGTTTGTTATGGGAAAGCGAAACTTAATTCTGAGTGTCACTTTCAAGTTGAGTAGACCCTTAAGTACGATATCTGCTCCTCGATATTCGGGTCCTAAGGCCCCATTGACGTGCATTTCCCTAAGAGGTTTTCCTTCGATCTACTCCTCCTGAGTTTTTTCCATCAGTGTCATTTCAACCACAAAGTCTGAAAGGGCCTATGTTTTTACAACCGTTCGGGGCTCATAATGGATGTCGCATTCCCTCAACTTGATGCACCATTTAGCAAGTCTACCAAACTTATCTAGTTTTTGTATAATATCTCATAAGGGTAACTCTATTCTTACAGTTATGTGGTGGTCTGAAACTACAATCATAGTTTTTGAAAAGCCATAATGAGTGCCAGGACCACTTTGTAAAGTATAAGATATATTGGTTTGGCCCCCTGGAGTGTCCAACTAACATAGTAGACCAACCACTGTTCTAACCCATGCCTTCTAATGAGTACAACATTAACTGAGCCTTCATTGACAACCAAGTAGAGTACAAGAGGCTCATTAGGATTAGGATTTTTTAATGTATGAAGGTGTTGAAGGTGGTTTTTTATCTGTTGGAAGGCCTCACGGCATACGCCTGTCCATTCAAAGATTGCCTCTTTCTTTAGAATCTGAAAGAAGGATTTACATTTGTCTCCAAAAAGTGAGACAAACTATCCAAGTGTGGTTAGCCTTTCAGCTAACTTTTGAACATCCTTTTTGTTCTGAGAATCGGGCATTGTGAAGATGGCCTCGATCTTATCTGGGTTTGCATTGATCCCTCTTTTGGAGATAATGTAGCCAAGGAATTTATCAATGCCAACATCGAAGGTGCATTTACTAGGATTGAATTTCATGTTGAACTGTCACATTGTTTGGAAGGTTTCTCGGAAGTCATCGAAGTGATATTTTATGGCCTTAATTTTAACGATCATATTGTCTACATATACTTCTATATTCCTTCCTATCTGATATGCAAAGATCCAATTCATCAGCCTTTGATAGGTGGCCTCGGTGTTTTTCAAGCCAAATAGTATTCGGTGATAATAATAAACTGTCTCACCTGTTGTTAAATTTATTTTCTCTTCATCTTCTATGTGCATTCAAATTCAGTGGTAGCCACTAAAGGTGTTCATGAAGGACAGTATTTTGAATTTTGACGTGACGTCGACCAATTGGTCTATAGATGGCAAGGGGGTAAGGATTTTTTTGGTAAACATTGTTAAGGTTTGTATAGTCAGTACACATACATCAGTCCCCATTTTCCTTTCTCACTGATACAACATTGGTGAGCTATTCAGGGTATTTTACTTCCTGAATAATCTCAGCCATTAGTAGCCTCCCAACTTCTTCTTTAACGAAGTTTTGCCTTTTAGGTTTCATGTTGCGCTTTTTCTGTAGTATTGGTCGGGCAGAGAAGTCTACTTGCAATTTATGAGTAATTATTTTTAGGTTTATTTTGGGCATTCCACTGGGAGACCATGCAAATATATCTATATTTGATCTTAGGAATTAAATAAACGACTATCTTATCGTAGGCGGAACCTCCTTGCCAATCTTTATTATGCTTCTGAAGGCCACCTCGACGAGCTTGGTATCCTTGGGCAGGGCTGTGCCAGCCTTATTTTCCAAGTACAGCAACGTGTTTTTTGGAGTCACTCTTAATTTGTTTGCATCTAAGTTGATTAGACACCCTAAAATGGTCAACAAGAGTTTGAAGGGTTCGGGAGTACGGTTACACTAAAATAACCTCATTCTAACGCCCAAAAATTGACACCTTTATTTGATTTAATTTTTTTTTGTTTGATTTTAAATATTTTAATTAATTTTCCAAACCATAAATTCTATCGAACCACCCATATATGAACTTTTGAAAATTATTATGTGATTTTTGTTTGTCCTATATATTTTAATGTCTCTAAATCATATATTCTATTAGACCACCTGGATCAAGATGTCTAAACTTATTCTATGTCTATTTACTTTTCTTTAAAAATTTTAGATAATTATCAATCCAAACGATAAATCCTATCGGTTCACCCGAATATTGACATTAAGATTTATTTATTTATTATTATTATTTTAAATAATTTAAGTAATTATCCAAACCATGGATCCTACTGGATTAGCTGGATATGGATCTTAAAACATTATTTTTAATTATTTTCCTAAATTCATTCTAGGTTTTTATTAAACCCACGAGGAATAAACACTCTAAAATTAATTTTTGCAGTGCATTATGAATAATCAAAAGTTAAAAAATGAAAAAAAATAATTAGTGAAAAAATTAAAATCCTAGCCAAAACTTGTAATTGTATATGAAATTATTAATTTAAGTGATGCACTTATAATTTGAACAAAAAAGAAAAAATCAAATGTGCAAAAATGTACAAAGAAAGTGTTGCCAGTGCTGTACTGTAAGGTAGAAAACATTAGAGACTTGAATGAACGAAATGATGAGATTAAGGGCCTAAGTGCGAGTTTCAGCAAAGGTCAATTGGTTGGCTGAGTAAATCGGATCTTAAAACGGGTTGGAGAACGGGTCGCGATTTGGGTCGCGCTAGTTTCATCCCCGGTTCCCTCAACAGCGGCAGTGATTCAACGAGCAGAGGACGGATTACGACTCAGCTTTCTTTTCGGTAGGACTTCAACGGCCACTGGAAAAAGGCTGGAAAGGGTGGTGCGGCATTGGACGAAGCGAGGGCGGCGGTCTTGTACTGTCGGCAGCGGCATCCGGGTGCTGGAGGAGTCAAGTGGCAGCAGGGACGGTTCCAGGGATGGCGGCGGTCTAGAAAAAAAGCTTAGGGTTTTTGGGGATGAAGTTGGTGAGACAGTGGACTTAGGTTGCAGTTTTTCCCTTTTCTCGAGAAAGTTTGAGTTTCTACAATTTTTTCAGTTTTTTCTATTTTGCTTTCGTGAATAGTGACTCCTAAATAGTACCAGTGTCATGAATATGGTTGACAAGCAAATTTAATCCCAAGCGTTATCAAAAATTTTATTTTAAGAGATTTAAATCTCTTGGAATAAAATCTAGTTTGAATACTAGTTTAAGTCCAATCTTAGGTTATTGATCTTGCCTCTAACTTTATGTGAAATTGTAAGTCAACCCAAAACTTCTAGGGTTTATCAAATTGGCCTAAAACTTTGTAAAATTTCCAAATTCTTCCTAGATCTTTATAAATTCATCATATTTGTCCCAAACTCTTGTGGGTTGGCAATTATGCCCCAGGATTTGCATTTTTGCCTGAAAAGTTCTTAAAATCTCTCAATTCACACCCAACTCTTTATTTTTGCCTAAACTAACCCGAAAGACCTTTAAGACCTCAAATTAATACCTAAATTAAATTAATTCATATTTCTACCCTAGATGACTATTCTAAATTTCTAAAAATTCATAATCTAAATACAAAATGACAGCATAATCTAAATACATCTAATCCTACCAACTTCCTAAGTTATAAAATGACCAAAAAAACCAAATTGGCCCTTCAAAATAAAAATGCTCCCTAACGTAATTTTTTTTCTCACCTAGAACTAAACAAAAGTTTGCACCCGGACAAAATTAGGTGTCAACACCAAGGGCACCTCTTTTCTCTTTTTAGCCTCCACTGGTGTGAGTTTACCTCCATTAGGCTTTCGTAGAGTCAATACATAGCCCCTCTATATCGAGAATTGGTCAACAAAGATAGTGGCGTCCCTAACAGGGGTCACAAAAAGCATTATAAGCCATCTGACATCATATTAGATATAGAATTGCACCTGGGCTGGTTTGCCAAGTATGGCATTGTAAGGTGACGAGACATCCAGAATGAGAAATTCAACGATGTGAGTGTAAAAACCAAGTTCCCCTTGTGCTCATTTCCCACCAACATAAGGGGTACCTTGATGGTCTTAACTATAGGGACCTTTTCTTTGCCTATCTCAAAGGTAGGTCTGGTCATATAGGATAAAAAGGACCTCTTGACCCTTATTTTTTCCAACAAGTCAGCGAATATAACATTGGCGTTTGTCCCAATATCTAAGTAAACCCTTTCCATATCAAAATTATTGATGCAGGCCCTAAATATGAGTGGATCCAAGTGTAGGATGACTATTCGGGATTTGTCAGCCCTTAGTAGGAACTTGTCAGGGTTAGCCGCCTCCAGTTGGGCAATTTCCCACCTTTGTCTTTTTTGAGTTGCCAAGGGCTCTCCTTTGATAATCATGCGGACCACCCCAACTGGGGGTCAAGGATTCTTGTAGTCCTTTGGGGACCATGGCCTCTCAGGCCTTTGACCTTGATCATGGTCCTCTCCATCGTCCCTTCTATGAAGCCTTTTCTTCTTGCTTTCGATAAGGGGATGACTTTCTAAACAAATATTCCTTCAACTTTCCTATCTGGATCATTTTTTTGAACAAATTTTTCAACTGCCCACATTCTTTGGTGTCATGGCTCTTAACCTTATGATATCTGCACTATTTGTTAAGGTCCTTTTTGCCTCAAGGAAGCATCATGGAAGGCAATCGAGAGACTAAATTCTTATTTTCTAAAGTGTACAGGATGTATGATCTTGTCTCCCTCAGAGGTGGGAGAACAGGCTCTGGCTGCGAGTCGCCCCTCCCTCTTTTTCTGGACTTACTTTCTTTGGCCTTGGGTTGGTCCTTTGGGACCATTGGTTAGTTAAGTTCTTCAGCATGCATATACCACATGGCTCGGTCAAGAAATTTCTCTATATCCTTCATGGGATTTTCATGGAGATCCCAAGCCAACCTTGAGTCTCGTGCTAGTCCTTGGGTAATGACCAAGAAGTATAACTCCAAAGACAGCCCCTGTACTTGTACATCCTCGGTATTAAATCTCCAGACAAAGTCTCACAGGATTTATCACGACCATGCCTAATTTTCAGTAAATGGGCTATCATTTTTAAGGTCGGTTGACTCCCCAAGAAGTCTTGCAATAACATTTGGGAAAGGTCTTTAAATGAGGAGAAGTGACATTCTCGATTGGTCCCAAACCAGAAGGTCACAGCTCCTATCAACATAGAGCTAAAAGCCTTATACATAATTACATTAGAGGCCAGCTCAACCACCATAGAGGTAACGTACCTCTGCAGATGGTTAACTAGATCGGTTAAGCCATCGTACAAGTCAATTTTAGTCATGCGGAACCCCTCGAGAACAAAAGTGTTGATTATTTCATCCGTAAAAGGTTGAAGCCACATGTACTTCACATTAATGCCAAGATGTACTACTCCATCTGGTCGAGTCTTTGTAGGATAACACTGATATCATGCCTCCAAAACCATCTAAACGGTCCAAGGATGATTACAGTTCAAGGACACGTACCCTCAGTGGCTAGTTTTGTGGAGGAGCCGGGCTAGGCTTTCCAGGTGCCAAATGACTTTCAACAGCCTCTTCTAGAGCCCTTGATAAGGCCATTTAGATTTTTTATTATAGCATTACCCTCAATTGCTTATACAGGGCATGTTGCAAGGCCTGGAACTGATCATAGTTCAAGGGTGCATGGCCCTTACCTTTGCGGGGTCCTTTTGGAGCCCTGCAGGATCCTCCGGGTCAACCTTTTGGTGGGCTTCTTCACCTGCGTACCTTAAAAACCCAATAGGACGATGGCTTTCTTGCTCTTTCTCTGGCAGGTCTCGGTTCTCCAAATGTTACCTCTAAGTATTCACCTTTTTTGCAAAGATGGTGCCAAATTGATAGTTAATGGGATGTGTCCCTGGTGGAAACCCTTCGACGCTTAAGTTAGACTTCTGATGATGAGTAGCAGAAAGAGAAAAAGAGAAAGAAAAGAGCCAGAATGTCATACCATGGTATTAGTGATTGGTTTATATAGCTAGGAGAGCTTCAAAGTAGTTGTCCTAGGATAAGAATCCCCTAGCATATCCTGTAATTATGCGATACTGCTTCCATCCACCGTGGAGTTTTTTTGTAGGTGTGTTTGGGCCCCTAACAAGAGCTCTTTATTAGCTTTGAGTCCTAAATTTGGGCTTGTTTCCTATCAGGTGTAATCGTCAAATAAGTTCATGGTGAAGTAAGTATTCTTCCCAAAACTCATTGGGAGTTTGGTGTTCTTAGTTAATTAATCTTAATTCAGCAAATTAAATTTCATCTTTAATTTTTTCCTTGTCAATTTACTTTAATTCTTACATACCTTATACTATTTATGTATGTCTAATAAACACATATATTTTTACAAAATATGAAAGCATATACACTAGGTGTAACTTATACTATCTCTATTTACATTATATAATTCCTTGGATTTGATTTTATATTTTAATTTATTTTATTTCTTTTTCATGTTTTTGTCAATCTCTTGAAAATGATTAAAGGCAGTTTGGCTAATGTTAATCCAATTATTGGTCAATGATTTTTGGTCAGTTGAAAAAAGGTCGCCTAGTTAATGTGCAAAGGTGTTGAAGTTGGTGAGAATTATAGGTTATGTCATTTCTTTTTGCAAGCAATTAATAGTTGGACCAAGAGGAAAAAATGTCTCTCTTTTCAACAGCCTATCTTTCAAGCCAAACTAGTACACTCAAATGTAGTTATCTTCTCCGGTAGCCACCCATTAAGAGGGATTCAATTCCCAAAGTTGGATCCGTCCTGCATCACCGCTATCCCATCATTAGTGTCCACATTTTCACTTATCTCCAACCTAGGCTAAAGTATGGCAGAAGCCTTTAAACTTTTGCAACTCGCTCAAGTTAGTCCTGGAACTTTAATTCAGGCAGCAATGCCCTCAAACTTTTGAACTTGGATCAATTTAGTCTAAAAGTTGACCAAAGTAGCCATGTGAACGCACGTGAATGTAACGATATTGGTTTTGGGTTAAATGGAAAGATGAAATGGCTGGCTTTTTGTAATGGCATTGGTTTTGGCAAATCTCCACTGCAAATGATGATTGTAAAGTAATTTAAGCACATGAACATCTTCTTGATGATTTGAAACTTTTTTAAACTTCTTCACATTAGCTGCGGGCTTGGGTAAAGATGGTGGAGGAACCACTAAAGTCTTAAAAGATGGGATTCTTTTAATTGAATTGGATTCGAAAATAGAGTGATTGGTATAAGCAATCAAGAGGGAAATTGATCCAGAAGTGAACTATTGGTTCAATTATCATCGGCTGATGAAGAAGATTCTTGAGGTTGCAGCTTATTGGATAAGGATTATAAAAGCTTGGCGGCGGAGGAGGGTATGGCGGCGTTGAATGTGGCTCTCGAATTGGATGGACCATTTGCCAGTACTGTATTATGCTTGAAGGGACTGCTTCTAACTACCTCAAGCTTGTCGATATGAGTTCTCCGAAGCGTAAACGGTGATTCCAAGCACTGGATGGTCTCCGAACGACGATTCCGACATTTCCAAGTTGGGGCAACATTTGATTAGAAGGATTTGGGGATTGTAGTTATCTACTCAACAAACGACCAACGACGTTAGAGTCAAGTACGATTACATGGCAATGTCCGTTTGCTACTGGACTAAAATGGGCCAATTTCCAAAGTTCAAGGGCTACTGTTGTCCAAGTCAAAGTTTCATGACCAACTCAAGCAAGTTGTTAAAGTTTGAGGGCTTTTGATGTACTTTAGCCCTCTAAGCTATTTCACACCTTCTCCAACATTCGTCTTCACTTCTGTACTTTAAGGTACTTTCATGATTTATTTATTTGTTTATTTGTTTGTTTTTACCTTGATAGAAAGGCAGTCAAAACAGAGGAGAGAGATATTTTTTTCCTTCAAATCCAATTATTAGAAGTAACAAAGGAACAATGGCATAACCCATAATACTCCCTAATTTTAGTGCCTTTGACATGCTAACTAAACCACCTTCTTTTAATCGGCAAAAAAATCACTGACCAATTAATTGGATTAACACGAGCCAAACTGTCTAGTGGTGTATGTATGAGAAATGAGCCCAAAAGTTTGTGTTTACACGTTTGGACCCATTGGGCTGCCTTCCAGCTACATGTGTTTATTTAAGGTCAGATATGGATTTTGAGAGTAACTCTTGCATGTGTTTATCTGAGGTTGTTTCATATGTAAATATATGGTTGAGGAGGATGAAGAGGGGGGGAGGGGGGCATTGGGCCATGTAGGGGTAATTTCAGTTATGGATTGGAGGCATCAAGGAGGAAAAAGACTACCGAGGGACTATGTTTGGTGGGCCGGATTTTTACCATGCAGTTGAGAGAATTCATGAGCCATTTGTAATTAAAGGCTATATGGAATGGACTTTTGGGCCACGCAATCTTCAAGCTTTCTTCTTTGCCAAGAAAACGCTCTTTATTGATGGTGTAGTTGATATTGTGCATTATACCTCGCAACAGATCTACATGGAGTGCAGTGGACGGGGTGAAACTACAAGGGGCTAACAGGGGCCTGACCCCTCTAAGACTACAAAATACTTATAATTTATTTTAGAATTTAAAGATAAATATATTCTGGCCTCTCCTTAAAATTAATCAAATTTCCTTACAAGGACGATGATCTAAGAAAATATTTGCCCCCTTTAAAATTGGTCAAATTTCCTTATAAGGACTATGGTCTAGGAAAATATTTATTTTGGCCTCTCTTTTATAAAAAATCTGGGTCCACCCTGGCAGTGAAGTCTACGATCCTCGTTAAAATTTTTAATTTAAAGTAATTTTTGGACTAAAACTTATTAAATGACTTAGTTAATTTTAAAAAAGTAAGTAAAATATTATGAAAAGTGAATAAGTAAATTTTTTTCTATAAATATGTTGAAATTAATTAAAGATCTCACATTTTTTATAAGTATGTTATATATAAACAAATAACTATATATGACCTTCATAAAAAAAATTTCTATATCCCCCCTAATTACACTTGTCTGTAATTAGTCTCTATTAGCTGCAAGTAGAGATGGGCGGCGGGTCGACCCGACCCAAGATCGGCCAGTCCTGGGCCTGGGTCAAGGAGGACTAGGATCAGCCTGGTCCCATGCGGGGCGGTCCTGAGCCGATCCCAGGGTGAGGTGGGTTTGAAGTTTTTTTTATTTTTTTTTTAAAAAAATTAAAAACATAATTAATTGTATATGTAGTAAATATTTTTAAGAAAAAATACCACCTCTAATGTAAGTTTTATTAAGTTAAAAAGCCAAACGACACTTATAAATAATCAGAACGGGCCTTACATTTTGAAATGGCAAAAATATTTTGAAAATGATGAAAAATAGAAACCTATGATCTGTGCTTAACAACATAATTAGATCAAATACAAACTACATATATGATTGAAAAAAAAAAATTTCAAGTCTTGGTATAGGATAGTACCTCATCATCCGAACTCTTTTGGTTTTACTGCCAGAATGCTGTGAGGCCCCAATCTCGATTGCACATGCATGCTTCTACCGCCTCGGGTGTCAATCTTGATCATTTCTCTGATATCACCTGCTTTACTACACTAAACGATGCCTTAGATGATGCAGTGGAGACTGGAACAGCAAGAATCTCCTGTGTGATTATCGACAAGATCAGAAACCTTGATCTCTTTTGTTTCCACCACTCCAATATGTCGATGTCATTTGCCTTAGACGATGTGTTGAGATAGTCATCGACCTCAGCTAATCCCAATGTCGTCGGTTGGGGTCGTTTGAGCATTTGGAGAGCCGGGTTAAATCTTGATAAGATTGATCTCCGTGGGAGCTTCGGATCTTACCTTATCCAAATGCCGCTCACAATATAACTTGTATAAATAATGCAAGTACTCGGAAACCGTAGCAGACATAGCCAAAACATTTATATGAGACATTTCTAAATAAATATAAAAAATTCTTTCAACCAATGTTGTTGTACCCGTTAATTTGACATATGGCTCAAGCAAAGAAGCAACTAAAAAAATAGGTGGAATGTTTTTGAAATACTGAAGCTACTTAACCCGCATGGCTTCAACAGTCAGTTTTAACAACTCATCATCTTTAAACAGATGTAAAATATATGTAATATTCACTAAATGAAGCAAAACTTGATGAATTGTTGGGTAATAAATACCAGAGAAAAATTTAGTAGCCTCGTAAAAAAACTTAAGCAATTCACCAATTTTGGAACATTTTTCCTAAACTTCATTCGTAAGAAATTCACAACCCATTTTTAAGTTCATAAAATGGGTCAACAAATTTACATACAGAAATGCATCTTGTAACATCAAATATGTGAAGTTTCAGCAGGTTGAGCAATCCAATTTAAACCATTTCCAAAAAAACTCTTTTTGATTTTCAGAACAAAAGCTTTTAAATTCACAAAACACAGTTGATCTTGATTTCAAATACGTCAATAAGTTTTGAATAAGCAGAATTTCATTTTGGAGAACTTCTAAACCCTTTTGCACACAAAGGTTCAAAATATGACACATGCATTTAATATGAAAGAATGGATCGTTGAAAGGTGGTTTCAATGTTTGACTCAAAAGGCGAGCAACAATATCATCGTTTGAAGCATTATCAAATAAAATGCACAAAATTTTATCAACACAAAAATAATCACGTAAAGTTTCTAAAATGCAATTGAATATGTGATAACCAGTATGATCCGTTTCAATGACCCTAAATGACAAAATTCATTTTTGCATAATTCAATCAGAATCAATCAAATGAGAAATAATACAATAAAATGATTGACCTATAGATGATATCCACATAGCAGAAGTGAATGTTACACAATGATCAAGAGTAGAAAAATATGCTTGCAAATTTGATTTTCCAGCTTCAAATAATCTAAAGCTTTCTTTTATAACGGTTTTCCTAAACGCTTTTTTAAATGCAGGATTTAATTGTGATTTTATTTAAGATTCTAGATGCACATCTTCAGCTTGTGAAAAAGATTTTTCGGTAAGCATCATCCAATTTACCATGTCTTTTCTACAAGATTGTTGGTTAAAATGAAATATACTTGGCCCGCAGGCGCCAATTGTAGACCCAAGTTGTGTTTGTCTTCCAGAACTAGTCCCGGCACTGGGGAGGACATTAGGATATTGATTTTCAATATGTCTCATTAGCGTTCTAGTACCATAATTTTTTTTATGCACCAATTTTTTCCCGCAATGTTTGCATTTCTCTTACCTCGGCTTCTCTTCATGTATGAGCTCATAATGCTCCCAAACCCAAGTAGTTAGTCTTGAGGATTTACCTTGTCCTTGGGTTTCCTCCATGACGGATCCATGACTTATCGGCATCTGTGTTGATGGATTTTCGGCTTCCATCGCATCTAACTCTTCAACTTCATTATCCGATAATTGATCGTCGAGTTGCAAATCATAATTCATCATATCAATTCCAGCATCATTGTCGTGCAACTCTTCAATTAAGATGCCTTTATCGACGAGCTGAGAACGGCAACGGAACAAGCCTCGGAGGCCGATGGTGCGGAAAGATGAACTCTCTGTCACCTTGCCCTTTTCTCTTGAAGCCATGAATCACAAACTAATAGCAGTGATTAATGTAAAATTAAAAGGAGATTATGAAAATATTAGGAAGAGATTAGTTAAAAATTTGGAAAAGATTAAAAAAAAAACTTGAATGCTTGAGATAATATAGTAGAAGAAGAAGATAGATTAAGTGATGGTGTGATGATAGAGTGAAAATGGCATTGGTATTTATAGGAGAGGACAAAAAATTATTTGGACCAAAAAGTCCTTAAAATTTGGTTGTTAGGAAGGGTGAAAATGGAATTTTTGGGGCTAAAATAAAGCAGAAAACTTTTGGATGACCTATTATGTAATTAACCCATTTTTTAAAATTTTTTTTACTGATTTCTGTTGGAGGAAGGAACTGTTGGCTCCAGGCTCGGATGGTCCTGGGCCAGTTCGGGTCGAGTCGCGGGGCAGGGTGGGTTCTATTCTGGTCCGGGTCTGTTCGTTTTACACCATCCTCTCTTCCAAAGCCCATATTTGGCCCATTTTTTGTGAATTTTCTCCTAACCATGCCGAAATAGGTTTAACTTTCGAGCCGGTCCTGATTTGGGCCGAGTTAGATTGGCCCTTGTCCTGCCTATAGCTGTAAGTTAATAATTAGTTTTTCTAATAAAACAATGGATGACGGGATCTTGGTTCAACCTCTCAATACTAATAATCATAAAGTCAATTTTTTTAAGACTCAAAATAAGACCAAACTCATCCTATCTAATATGATTATATATATGACATAATATCTTTAATTTATATAAAGCAATAGAAGTGAAATATAGAGATGTTATAGAGAAGTCATTGTTTCTAGAATGATGAGATCAGGTGATTCGTCTTCAACAACCAATTTAATGTTTGTACATAACATGTAAGTGGTAACAGTCAAAAGCGCATTAAATTGAAAATTAAGCCAAAACCATCTCACATCATGTCATAGTGAAAGAGAGCTACATACAAAACAATAAATTACTAGTAATAAGACGATGCAGGCAGGATAGGTAGAGCCCAGATTCGCCATAGAAATAATTGCAAACACCTATCAAATTTCTACGACGGCAAACCGTTGAAAGTTCCTCCCGAATTTCTCACTTTTGAGTAAGTATTCGGTTGATTCAATTTGAAATCGATCAAATATAATGATCCAATTGATTTTTAATTTTGATAAAATATATTTAAATTGTCTAAATTATACGTCAGAACTAATCCGAACAGTCTTAATGATATTTTGATTTATTCAGTTCAGTTTATTCGGTTCTCTTTTTAAAATCTAAACATATAGTAAATGTAAAAAAATAAGATATATGTTAAAATTTTTACCTCTCATACCCAAAATTAAAATAATAATAATAATAATATATTGTCCAAAATTAGTAAGAAAAAATATATATATATCAATATATAATGGTCATTTAGTATGAATAATATATATATATATAAAATATGAATAATGGTAAAATTTAGAAAGAAATAGCTTTATATATGTAGAGCCATTATGGATAATATTAAAATATTTATTATTATTCAGTCTATTCAGTTTTAAGTGTGTGATCCAATAATTGAATATAAAATTTAATTTTATTCTAAAGAAATTGAATTAAAAATAAAAAAATATTTTATTTAAATATAATCCATCTTTTGGTTTTTTCAGCTTTATTCGAATAATGTGCACCCTATTCTTACCGCTTCATCTCTCAACTCGACATAAGTATATTTGCTCAATCTAATGCCTCCTTAATTTAGTCAGCAGTAAATATTTTTCCTTCTCGATGGCCATAATAATTCTGCTGTTCCTCATTCTGTCGGCTGATGTTTGGCCGGTGTTGGGAGTTCCGACGGAAACTAGTGCGGCCTTCTTCATATTCGGAGACTCCTCGGTCGACGTCGGAAACAACAACTATATCAACACCACAGCCGACAACCGCGCTGATTACGAGCCCTATAGCCGGAACGCCTTCTTCAAACACCCCACCGGACGCTTCACAGATGGTCGTGTCGTCGTCGATTTTCTCGGTACCTACATCTCTATCTCGTCTATTAGCAACACAAAACAAATACTACCTTAACTTGAATTTTATTTATATTATTATTTATTAAAGAAATTTCAAAAATTATGTCTAGATACTATAAGGCTTATAATTTTTAAATATAATTTAAAAAATAGCCAAATAATAATATAAATCAATTCCTTATAAAAAATAATATAAATCAATTTAAGTCAAACTTACATTAAAAAAAATTGAAATGGAGTGGAGAACTTGAGAGAAGATAGTACTTTTTAGCTAAAATCAACAAGAAGCCAATAATGTTTTCATTTTTGAACAATTTGGCCACTGTTCTTTTTTTTTTTTTTGTGCCTCACAAACCACTTATAAGCATGGCCAAATAGACCACTAATCAAGAAACAAGACCACAAGGGTTGGGTAGTTAATTTTACTTGTTGGTGCAGCTGAATACGCAAAGCTTCCACTGATTCCGCCATTTTTACAACCATCTGCTAATTTTACCAATGGTGTGAACTTTGCTTCTGGTGGAGCCGGCGTTCTTCCTGAAACTCACCAGGGTTTGGTAATTAATTAACCCGAACTGTTATTAATTAATTAATCATTTTGGCTAATTCACCTATCAATTAATTACTTTGTAGCAAAATTCTTTTTACTCTATGATCAGGTGATCGATTTAGCAACACAATTGAAGAACTTTGAAGAGGTAGGGAAGGCATTGGCGGCAAAATTAGGAGAAATTAAAGCAAAGGAGATGATATCGGAGGCGGTTTATTTGATTAGCATCGGAAGCAACGACTACATGGGTGGCTACCTGGGAAATCCACAGATGCAGCAACTCTATCAGCCACATGAGTATGTTCCAATGGTCATTGGCAACTTCACCCAAGCACTCCAAGTATGTATTAACCCTATATATAGCTTTTTTCACTATTTCATTTTTTTTTCCATATTTACTAGAGTTTCGGATAATTTATTGGTACTAGAAACTATCTCTTCTAATTAGTGAAGCTAAAACCTATAACAGCCCATGACACCCGTTTGGAATCACAAAATATCACATCCATTCAAATACTTGGCCCTCAAATCTAAATTGTTAAGGAAAGGACCAATGTGCCATGGATGGATCCATGACTCTAACAGTCTGTTTGAATTAAGAGGAATGAGGGGAAGGAAAGGATAATTACCTTCCATTCTTTGTTTAGTTAAATAAACAACTGAAAGGGAGGAGGAGGAGGGACTGCTCTCATCCTCCCACATGCCTCATTATGTTCATTTTTATAATTCCATCAAATTGAGATAATGATTGACTTTCCTCTATTTTCACGCTTCACTCTCCCCTCCACTTCTCTTAATGAATTATGCAAACAAAGCATGAAAAAGAGTCATGGACCATGGCATACTAGAAAATCTATTGTGCACTTTGCTGATTTTCATCCTATTATTCCTCCTATTGCTAGATGTCTCTCTCCCCCTCCCTCTTGGAAAAGGCAAAATGAGGCCTTGTCTCCATTTGCACATATGTGCACAATAGAGATCTATACATGAGTCCCTTCTCTTTTCTTTTCAATACTTAAAATTAAGCTAATTACTAATACTCTTTGTTTTTCTTCCTTGATCTCCACGCTTTTTGTTTGGCGGTTACCTTGAAAATCATTAGGTGTTGTATGAGAAAGGAGCTCGAAAGTTTGGGCTTCTAAGCTTAGGCCCATTGGGCTGCTTTCTAAGGCTTAGAGCAGTGAATCCAGATGCAAGCAACAAGGGAGGTTGCTTGTAGGCTGGTTCTGCCCTGGCAAGAGCACACAATGATGCTTTGAACTCTGCCCTTGCTAGCTTTGGAAATCTATTTAAAGGGTTCAAATACTGCAATCCCAATTTCTACGACTGGGCCCTTAAAAGAACAGAAAATCCCTTAAAATATGGTATGTATTTGTAGCTATCATTTTTTTTCTACTTATTTAATACTAGAAGGAAAAGAATATATCAACTTTATTCACACTCGTCGGTGCTCAAGTTATTTTGAGATCGGATATTGACATGATGCCTAGTAGGAGTCATATAATTATGTGTGTGTTTTTGTTCTTAAGTGTTTATAATAAGTTATACTCGTGAATAAATGTAGGATTTCAGGAAGGGGTGAAGGCTTGTTGTAGGGCTGGACCATATGGAGGTCGTTTCACATGTGGGGGCACCAAAGAGGAGAAAGACTATGAATTGTGTGAGAATCCAAAGGTCTATATTTGGTGGGATTCTTTCCATGCATCAGAGAGAGTTCATGAGCAATTTGCAAAGGCCATATGGAATGGACTTGGATTGCCATGCAATCTTCAAGATTTCTTCTTCACCAAGCAAAACCTCTTCATTGCTGACATTGTTGATGTTGTTCCCAAGACCACTGTATTAGTTGTAGAATTAGCTTCCCAACAACAAAGTAATTTGAAATGACATTATTTTCCTCCAAACCACATAGATGAAAAGACCTCCTACATGTATAAGTATAGTTAAGTCACTTTAACAACAAAAAGTATTTGGTTTTTTTTTACCTCTAAAGTGAGTGAGACTCTAAGAAGTTATTGCAAATAAGAATTGGACCCAATACAATGCTCACAACATGTTTGATATGCTCATAACAGTATTATATGTAATTCATTAATTGTTGTATACCCCAATCTCATATCTATTGAACCAATTAATTTAGTGCAGACATTAAGAAAGTAAAAAAAAAATATATTATATATTGCCTCCACTTTTACCCTTAACCTTTTACACATAAATTAGAAAGTTAGAAAAGTGAATATTGTAGTTTTAAAGACAGTAGGGTAAAGTAATTTACCAAATTTGGAAATGTTGCAAAGATTTGAGATTGCGTAAAAATAAAATATGTGGCAATAGTTTTTAGATGGAAGGAACACTGGTTTAAACAAGAAACAAGCATAAAATCATTTATTTTTGTTTATAAATTAAAAAAATGAAAAAGAGAACAAAATATATGGATTTCAAATCTAGAAACTTGGTGATTTTGTAAATGATTATTGCAAACAAGAAGCCGAACTCAATATAACTAAGGGTGATCACTATCCAGTTAAAACCAAAAAAGCCAAAATATTTCAAAAATTTGGTGCAATTAATTTAGTTTTTTAGTTCAGTTTTGGTTGAAATTGAATAAAAAGAATATCGGTTTTTGTTTGTTTCAATTAAGAGTGTCAGTTATTTTAGTAACCGAAAAAATCAAAAAAAATTTATGTCATATTTAAAGTCTTGGTGGATCAATTGAAAAGTTTCAAAGAAGTAGGGGCTAAGTGAAAGATTAAAAAAAAACAAGAATTATGGCTTACATTGGGGTTTGCCCATCACCAAACCCAAACACTTGCCTCCACTGTCCACTTACCTCCATCCACACAACAATCCCAAACTTGCCATTTCTAGCTCCATTTCCTTCACCCATATACAACCTGAAGACTCGTCTTTTTCGATTTGTTTTTAAATTCCTCCCAAACCCAAAATGAAATCTAATTTAACTGAACCCAAATTGAAAGTTTACTGAGGCTTCGAGCCATCAAGCTTACATCCAAAACCAGATGAAACAGAGGACAGCGAAACATATTCGAAACTAAGACGGAACCATTAGAAAAAATTCCCCCGAATATGAACCTTTAGGCTCCACATCAACAACCTTAGTGAAAAGGTCAAAATTGACGAGTTGACCAAAGGAAGTAGGGACTGCACGCTAGTGTTCGAGACACTAAAGCACAAAGCCCATAATGGTCCTCCATTTCTTGTTATATAATTTTTTAAGCCACCTATGTTTCTTTATATTGTAGGTTCATCACTAGGTTTGAATGTCATTTTATTTCGATTATTTTAGTTCAGTTTACTTTGGTTTAGAGGTTTAATTCGGTTAACTTGGTTCTAATAATAGAAAACCAAAAATTGAAAAAACCTAAAAATTTGGTTCAATTTGAACTAAATAAACGGAATTATCAGCCTTTTATAGAATATTCACAACAGGATTTAGGCAACCAACTTCATCATTAGCCCAATGTTGATGTCAAATTTAAGTATTATAAGTAAAATGTCTATCAATATGTAGCAACGTGTTTTTTAGGAGTCGCTACCAATCAGTTTCATCTAGGTTGATTGGATACTTGTTATGGTCTACAAGAGTTTTTGAGATCATGAGTCGGTTACGCTAAAATAACATTATTATATATAGTGCATGAAAATTAGTATCATGGGGTTCAGTTTTACTTTTTCCTAATCTTTGTATCCTTTCCTAATCTTTGATGAAAATGAATTTAATGAATTTTTGTTTAATTATGTTTAAATTTCTTTTTAATTCCAAATCGTGAATCTTACTAAATCAACCGGATATCGAATCTTAAACATCGTCAAAATCACAAGACTTTATCAAATCCATTAAGAATTTGAAAATGACGTCTTGTTCAAAACCATAAGTCTTATTAGACCAATCAGATTCGAACAAATAATCCACCTCGAGACTTTATCAAATCCAACAAGAATAGATTCTAAAAAAATTGTTAAGTATTTAAAAGTTGCTTGACCAATAATTTGTACATGTTACTATTAGATGCATTATGAGAATTAAAATTAAACTATTCTAAAAAAACAAACAAGAGAATAAACAAATCAAATTAGAATCCCATGTTGTTCCCCTATGTGAATTTAATGACCAAGTTTAATGTAAGGTCAAACCAACAATAATGAAGAAGACAAAGAAAAGAACAAATAATAAAAGCTTACTATCAGTGACTAATCTGTAAAATAAAAAGAAAGCTAGTAACCGAATGAATGAAATAAAAAGATCAGGGGGCTAATCAAGTGTTTTACCAACAAAGAAGGTTGACCGGGTCGGATGAAGCTGGAAACGGGTCGGGTTCGCGGGTCTGAAACGGATCTCGCTCGATTTGGCCTTGCCTCTTCCTTCTCCAGCGACGATGGAGCAAACGGCAGGTGGTGGCTTGGAGCTTAGACTGCAGCAACCCTGGGTGGTGCAAGAACGGCGGCCAGAGACGACAAAGGTGGGAGAATTAGAGAGAAGGTTGCGGCGGGGCCGGTGGAACTTTTCTCTTCTCTCATCTGGCAGGGCACGAACGGCGATGGAGAACACCTGGGCACGGTGGTGGCATGGCTGGCGGTGGCTAGAGAGGCGGACAGAGGACTGGAGGCGTCGGGCGGCAGAGGGAGGCAAACAGGGGTGGCGGCGGTCAAGGAAAGAACTTAGGGTTTTTGGGAGGGTAGCGAGAAAATAGTGGACTTAGGCTGCAGTTTCACCATCTGGTCCCCAACTTTATGTAAAATGTAATTTAGCCCAATTTTGCCAGATTTGTCAAATTAGCCTACGGCCTGATAAAAATAATCAGATTTTCTCAAAGTTTCATGATTTTTTCAGATTTACTCTAAATTTTTTAATTTTACCTAGAATCTTCTAAAAACCCTCAATTTCTACCTAAAATTTTTCATTCTGCCTAAATTGACCCTATAAAATTTTTAAGACCCCAAATTAGTATCTAAACTAAATTAATTCCTATTTTGACCCTAAATGACCATACTAAATTTCTAAATTTTTATAACACGAACAACAATGTAACCTAAATGAGACTAGACCAACTAACCCTAAAATAACTAAAATGACCCAAATGTACTAACAATTGACCAAATTTCCCCTGAAAATGAAAATGCCCCTAAACTAAATTTTTTAACTTAAAACTAAACAAAAATTAATGCATGGGCAAAATTAGGTGTCAACACAGTAAAGTCACCCGAGTGAGATGCGCGAGTTTATAATAGAGAGAACACATCAAAATCAATACCATAATATTATCAAAACGTTCTTGCCCTTAATTCCATTAATTAGATTTCAATGCACTTTCCATCTTTTGTTTTTAGACTAAATGATGATAAACATTGAGACTCGCAACATTCCTCTGCAGAAGTTGTTTTCTTTTTGTTTACATTTTGAATCTTTGGAACAATCAAACATGAAACTTTCCTTTGGCATAGGAAGACAATGGACACAAATTAAGGATCTATTTAGATTCAATTAACATGAATGATCATGGATGGATAGAGAAGGAGAGAGAGTCATTATCCTTCTTGATTTTTGCTCTTAACCCCTCTCAATAAGAAAAGGAGAATATGTATTGTTTGAAGGAGTGAAGAGAACGTATAAATAAGGAAAGTGAAGAGACATATAAATAAGAGAAGTGAGCAAATAATAACTCTCTCTTCCTTTATTTACTCGTATCAAAAATAGCGAGTCATGCTCCTCTTCTTCTTTTTTGTGAATCGAAACAAACTATAAGTCAAAATATCGCATCCATCTTTCACCCATCTTTTGTCTTTGGTTATTATTATACTAACCAGACTACACCCTTAACTTAAATAATGAAATAAATACTCCCTCTGTTTCATATTATTTGCACTATTTCAGTTTTTTTAATCTAAGTTTGACTTAAATTTATATCACTATAAGAGAAATGCATAAAAATCAATTGAAAATTGTAACTGAAGTTCAGCTACAACTACATTCAGTCACTCATATGTGGACCATGGGTAAAAAGTAACTAAATAATAACTGAAAATGTCAATTACAAATAAGTCAATTGTTATCAGTCACTAATTTAAATTAGTTGTGTAAAAAGTGATTAAATAGCAACTAAAGAAGTCAGTCGCAAATAAGTCAGTCACTATTTAGTTGCTAATTTAAACCAACCAGTCATTATTCAGTCGCTAATTTAAACTAGACAATCGTTATTCAGTCGCTAATAGGGCTGTAATTTTCAGGTTTAGGGTCGAGTTTGGGTCAGAACCCGAAATTTGAGGACAACTTCTCCATCTGAAATACATTACCCTACCCGATTCTATTTAATGGCTTAATTTAAATCGACCCTAACCCGAAAAAAATCGGATTAGATCGGGTTGGGTCGGGTTTTGGAACTTGAACATGAATGGTAAAAAAAATGCAATCCATTTATAGAAATGTGTTTACACAGAGAGCAGGAGAGGTCAAAACTGAGAGGACAAGTGCTGAGAGGAGAAGTCTGGTGGTGAAGATGGTGCAACGAAGTAGGGGGCGACTAGGCAAGGAGTCGGCAGAACCGGGAATATGTGTGTGTGCCAGCACCACTGTTGGGACTCAGGAGTCGAGCGATGTCAAATGTCAACATGAGAAAAGAAGAGCACTCAAGCAACGGAGCTCTGCTGGTTATTGTGTTTTCAGCGGCAAAGCCAATGCCAACCTAGTGGCTAGTAGTGGGAGATTTGGGATTGGGACTTAGTTGGCATTGGTAGGGTTGATAATTATAAACTTAGTGGGCTAGGCTTTGGAATAGGGAAGGGGAAGGGATTAGGGAATTAGGGGTCCAGGGATAACATGTGTGGGGTTGGGCCTAATCATTTCGATTGGTTTTAGGTGGATTCGGGTTTAACCCGAACCAACCCGATTTTTCACTTTTAAAACGGGTTGATTTTGAGTTGACTCGAATGATGCTTATTTATCTCTTCAACTGAACCTTAACCCGTAATATAGGGTCGGGTTTCCGGTTAGGGCCAAATCCTTTCACTCCTAGTCGCTAACCAATATTTTCCAAAAAAAAAAAACATCCATCTACCTTATAATCGCTTCCCTCTCCCACCGAATCCTACTTCTTCTTCTCCTTCGCACTCCTTTGTTCTTCTTCTCCTTCATAGTCCCTAGTTCTTGTTTTCCACTTCACACTCTCTTGTTCTCCTCTTCTAACTCCGTCACACTCTTTCGCACTCCTTTACTCTCCTTCTCCTTTTCCTCTTGTTCTCCTTCTCTTTCTCCACTTCACCATTAAGTTATCCACCTCTTTGCTTTCTAGGCGAAGCTTCTTCAGTGTCATCGACATTGCCTCCCACCTTCTCCAGGAGTCAGATTTGATCTTAAATCACCTAGTTTCCATGTTCACGCTACTCAACCTTATAATCACCATCCTCTTCTTCTTGTTCAGCCAGAAAACTATATTATCAGACATATATGACGAGTACATTGGTGTCGGATCTCACACTGAAGAGTTGCTGGAAGAGCCAGAAAAAATCATTCTAGTGATAATGTTGCAAAAAACAATTAGGAGATGACAAAAATAATATATATATATATATATATATATATATCACAATTACTCCCCCCGTTTCATAAAAAACTAACCCTTTCACTATTCACAACATTTAACTTATGATTTTATTTCTTTCAAAATTTATTATAAAAATATGAATATTTTATATGAAAATGAGATTTTAAAGCTTATAATTTCTAAATATCATTTTTAAGAATTTTTTTCAATTCATATTAATATAAATATGTTTATGTCAAACTTCAGTCAAAAAGGTAAAAGAGTCAATTAATGTGAATCGGAGGGAATACTAATTTATACAATATAATTTATATAATTAAAACATAAAAAAATGACTGAATAAATAGGGACTAAAAGTTCAGTTGCTAAGTCAGTCACTATTTCTACTCGTTCACATTACTAGATAACATGCATTTTCCAACAACCATGTTTCCAATGTGAATACCATTGGGAAAAGGTTGAGACAATTTTCCAATGGCCTTTTATGTGTGTGTGTGTGTGTGTGTGTGTGTGTGTGTGTGTGTGTGTATGATATAGACACATATAATGTACTCCCTTCATCTCGTATTAGTTGACACTTTTATCTTTTTTTTACTAAAGTTTAATTTCAATATATTCATATTAATATGTATTGAAAAAAAATTAAAAATGATATTTAGAAACTATAATCTTTAAAGTTCCATTTTCTTGAGAAAAAAATGTTCATATTTTGATTATAAATTTTGAAAGAAAGAAATTTATAAATTTATTATTGTGAGTAGTAAAAATGACAACTTTTATGAAACAGGGGAGTATATATTGTATATATTATATATATTAATGAACATATATATGAATATACTGTATACATATGATGTGTGTGTGTGTGTGTGTGTGTGTGTGTGTGTGTGTGTGTGTGTGTGTGTGTGTGTGTGTGTGTGTGTATTCCTTTTTTTTTTTTTGCTTTTTGTACATCTTGAATCATTATTCCCTTTTGTTTAGGGTTTTCTTCCTTTTTTAAGATTTGCCCAAGGTGAACTCGGAAACCTATATATATATATACTATATATATATATATATATATATATATCATCATATTTGCCTTACATAATAATAATAATAATAATAATAATAATAATAATAATAATAATAATATGTTGTTGTTATTATTATTATTAAAAGCCCATATATGATATATAAAAGCCCTAAAGCCTATAAAAATCCTAACCTAGCTCATATAAAACCCCTAACCTCATCTCTTATTCCCTCTTTGCCACCTCTAATTTCTCTTCTCGCTTTGAGTGGTCATCTCTCATCCCTTCCATCTCTTCTCCCTAGTCCTCCCTCATCATTCTCCCTTCGTCCATCTTCTCTCCTCCTTCGTGCCTCCCTGGCTATTCTCCCTTATCATTTGCCTCACCCTCCTTCCTCCCCCATCATTATTGCTTGCTAACGGCCCTCGTCATCCACCATTCTCGCTTGCTTGTCGCTATCTCCTCTCGTTGACATCCTCAGTTGCCCGATGTTTCCTTGACCAATGCCTACTCACCTTGCTGCCACACCTAACACCTCACCACCTCATCGTTTGCCATTCACCTTCTCATAATCTCCTTACCTTTTAAGTGATTGTGAGTTTAATTTCATTTTTTATTGTGTTTGATTTTGTAGATCTGGTTGTAAATTTGGTATGTGATTTTGTAGATTTAGTTGTGAGATTGTAGACTTGGTTTTCAGTTTCATTTTTTTTGAACCACATGGATTTGGTGTTTAATCTTGTTTGATCGCATTTCTAGTTTTGATTTTGTGAAATTTCAATGAATTTTGTGTTTGATTTTTAAATTTTTAGTGATTTTTTTTGAAATTTTAGTGAATTTTAGTAAAATATAAAATATAAAATATAATTTTAGTAAATATAATTTTTAGTGAATATAACATATACCATATTTTTTTAATAAATATAAAATATTATTTTAGTAATATATAAAATATATTATCAGGAATTATATATATAATATTTTTATTTTTCAAATAAGTGTCCGTTGGAAATTTTTATCTACCTGAGCCATTAGAATTTTCCAATGACTACAACCATTGCAAAAAACTATCAACCATTAAAAATAATTATACGAGGTTGGGCTATTGGAAATTTTCATCAGCTTATTTTCCAATGGTTAGTATTTGGTAAATACCAACAGTCAAGTCTTAGGCCACTGGAAAAAAAAATTTCAACATGTGATTTGTCATTGCTTCTATTTCCAATGGCCACATGTTGGAAAATCAAAATTTCCAACTCAAGGCTATTGGAAACTTGCAATTTGTTTTATTGGTATCAGTTAGTCACTATTCAATCACTTTCCAATAGCGACTAGGAAAAAAATATTTGACTTTTTCAGTCACTTTTTACAACTAACTATAACTAAAATTACAGTCGATTTTATGTTTTTATCTTATAGTGTTTATATTAATATTTGCTAAAAATTTTATTTTAGAAACTAAAAAACTAATAATTTCTAAAAATATATTTTTTAAACAAAATACTAAATATTAATATAAATAAATTTAAGTCAAATTTAAATTAAAAATTGAAATAATGCAAAGAGTTGGACGGAGGTAGTAAATTGCGTATTATCACACAAACAGTCGATTAAAAGTGCCATTAGACTTTTATGACAATAAAATCTCAAACTACCGTCATCTTTCTCAAAGAAAAGGGAAAAAGAAAAATAAAAAAAAAAGAAAGAAGTAGAAATGCAAATCGCATAGTCATTTTTGTCTTGACACAGTTTGCCCTTCTGCGCACATGTTTCTCGATTAGGACTTTTGCCAACTCGAAATGAATATAACCTTAATTGCCCGCGAACTCTACCATATGAATGCATTCATGTTTTAATGAAATGAAACATAGAAATGAATATACACACAACTAACGAATTATTCTATTTCATCAAAATAACTTCGTCCCCATTCGGTCGGTACAACCGCAAAAGCATTGGAACAGTTTCCTCTTTCCCTTCTCCAATTCCACAAAATGTCTTGAAAGTTACTTTGGTTTACTTTTTGAAGTTTTAAATGCTTACCAAACACCTCTTCTTATAATATAAATACCTTCCTACACCTTGTAGTCCTATAGAGCTGATTCTGAGTATAAAAAAAATATATATTATACGCAATAATAAATAGAGGTCTGAGACATTGATAAATCATAAAATAGTGAGAACGCAAAATGACTGTACCAACCCTAATTAATAAAATATTGAAATCCACTGCTATTAGCAGAAACAGCTGTTTTTTTGTTTCCTGTTTGGGTGGTTTTGGTCCCTCTGGATTCGTAATATGGTTTCTTGGTACCCAGACTTCTTCATTTTGCGTCTGGGCCCGCCATCCTGTCAGGACTTTGTCAAAATCCCAAGCAAGGCTCTACAATGTCACGTTTGGGAGGTATATATTATAAGTTTTTGTTTTATAAGCAACATATCATCTTAGTTCCTTTTGGTTGACCAAAAACCCTAATAAATGTTTCACGTGGTGAGGTGGGAGAGAAAATAATATAGATAATAAGTTTGAAGGAAATATGCAAACTGTATATAAGATTTTGTATGGAAAATAATAATATAATGACATTCTGATTTTGATTTCGTGTAACACTTACTCTCTAACTTTGTCCAAAGATTACATTTTCCTCCCATTGTTTTTAAAATCCCTTGTTTTTCTAGCACCATTGTCAAGAGTGAAAAATAATTAATTAAAAATTAAAATTAACAAATTTATGTGACAAGAAATATTTTTGTAATTCTATTTATACCTCTACTTTCATAAATGTCAAGTTGTTAGACAATTCAACAAATTATTTGCTCTACTAATTTTCAAATAAATTTAATTTTTATGATGTAGGACCGAAATATCGGTGGAAAATGTGTAGATGAACAGAAAATAATTGAATAACATCAATAATTGAGCACATGGTGGCATATGCCATGAGCTTCATGCAGCCGCTAAGTATATTCCCAAATCTCTCTGCATCCATCAGCGATAGCCCACATCATCCCCTTCCAACTTACAATTGTGGAAAATACGGTCACCCCTCATGGCCGGTATTACTATAAAACAAATGTATGGTTTTGATATATGAGTAGCTTTAAAACATGTACTATTACTCTACCATATGCACTATAGGTATTATTTTATGTACCCAATTTTAAATACCTTTTTTTTTGGCAATTAGAAGTATAGGAGTTAATAGTATTTGCAACTAAGGGATAGGGGCTTGGCATCGAGGTTATTCAAATTCCGTCCAAAATATTAGAATTTTACAATTTTATAATTTAAAATAAGAAAAATAATTGGATTAAATTATTCAATTCTGGTTATAATTTTGATTTTATTCTATAACTATGATACATTAAAAATTAAAAAAATTCTACGTAAAATCACAATTTTAACAACTTTGGTAAGAGTCTTAAATCCACTCCCGAAAGTCGGGTGTCCAATCAACTTGGCTGGGCTAATGCAGACATTTTCCCAACATATTTGTATTCCCCTTTTCAATTACTTTGGTGAAAAGCAACTATTTTTTAATTTAAACAATAAAAAAAAGTAAAGTGCTTTTGGAAAAAACAATGTTCTACAACTATTTTTGAAGCACATAATTATTATATTTTCAAATGATATGTAATATTGGAAAACAAAGTAAAATTCAAAGATCCATTATTTGGTCGTGATAATAATGAAGAGTCAATTCATTTCAACTTAATTCAAAATAACTTATTTTTATTTTTATATCTTTTTTTAACTAAAATTAAATTTATTTAAAAATTAATATTATGTAGGTGTAATAATCCATTATAATCTTACTAATTTTTTATGAAATTTTCTAACTTTAGGCATTAAAAAAGAAAAATTTATAAAAATTTAATAACATCATGAAAATTTGATTTCAAATGGATTATTATATCTACATATATTAGTTTTCAAATGAAATTGGTTTGAGGCTAAAAAAGATATAAAAATAAAAATAAGTCATTTTGGATTAAGTCAACTTAAATTAAAATGAATTGGTTTAAAATCTAGGCATAACACACCTTTTACTCTATTGAACTATATTGACTTGAACATCTTGCCACTAAATTACAAAATGCATCAAATCAATTCTCCAACTATTGAGAAGCATATAGTTTGCTCATTTCATTTAGTAACTGTGTTATATGATATGTTTTTTTTTTTAGTTACATAACAGTTGTATTGTCAGGTTGCATGGTTTTAAAATTTATGCCTAAAATTGCACAAACCACAACATTTGGACTAAATTGTAATTAAGCATAAACTTTTTGGTCATAGTTGTTCTTCAGTAGTCTTAAAACTACACAAACACATAGCTAGAAGGCCTAAAGCCCTTTTTGCCCCTTGAACTTTGTCAACTTAGAATCTTTACCCATTGAACTTTGACTCGATTTCACTCAGCCTTTAAACTTTACAAATTGGTACTTTTCACCCTCTCAGCTCACTTAAATGAAGCATGTAATGGCACGTGACTCACTTTCGTTATATAATTGACTCTTTGGGGTATATAAGGATTGAAAACAAATACAAGGAAAAATGAAGGCTATTTAAAAAATTGTCTCTTTAACTCACATTTTTTCTCCCACTTAACTCTGCACCCATTTTGGTTCTTCTTCCACTCTGAAAAATGAAAAAAAATTTGGTATTAGATGAGATGGACTAACAATTGATACCCATTTCATTTATTCCTTTGTTGAAACTCATGTTTAGTGTTCTACGATTCGATTAAGCAACAATAATCTTTTTTTGATGAATCTCCAGAGTAATCCAATCGGCCCCAAAGTTTCTCTATCTAATTGTTTTGCTCAGAGTAATTCAATCCGAAACAGTCGGGCACATATCCACTACATATAGAAAAGAAGCTAATAATGCTCACTCAATCACTCGTAGTTCAATATGTATCACCCAAGAACTAAAGTGACTCCATGCAGGCTCAAAGAAGGCACAAAATGCTTCGATCGAGGAGGAGCAAAGGGTGGGATTGGGTGCTCGCATGTAGGTCTCTTCATAGAGAAAAATTCCTGGTTTGGGTGTTGGAATTGAGGATCAAGGATAACACTTTGATCATAATCGAGCTCAGATTCTTTGTTTGTTCCCTTGGAACATGCCTTGCAGAAAAAATCCTTAGTATGTTAGAGGTTGTGCTGCTTTTTGTCTTGCCACCTTTTTGGATAAATTTGGACAATTATTTAAACTCTCACTAACTCAAAGAGTCAATTATACAATAGAAGTAAGTCATGTGTCATCACATGCTTCATTTAAGTGGGTTAAAGAGGTGAAAGGTACCAATTTATAAAGTTCAAGGGCTGAGTGAACCCAAGTCAAAATTGATGGGGTAAAGGGTTTGAGTTAACAAAGTTTAGGAGGCAAAAGGGCTTTTAGGCCTAGCTAGAATGACTTAGAATGTAATTAATACCGAATCTCATCTTGCCCAGCTCTCTAGCCCAGGACTCATCACTTTCCCTGTTTCATCTCTCCACCACTGCCTTTCACTCTTATCTCCACCTCTGTTATTGTCCCTAACTGGAAGTTCACTATCTCCAACCTTAACATTTTCTTGCCATTGCATTAAAAAACTTCTCCTTATTGCCCACCAAAGCCATCTGCATACAAAACCTTGCTGGTTTTCACACTCTGTCATCCAATCTAAACCATCCACCTCTAAACATCATTTGGTTAAACATCATTTGCCCATGAAACCATGGACAATAAGAAGATCCCCTCTCATCATGCACCTGTACCATACAAATTTTGATGACTAAAGGCCTGGAGCGTCGAAGTTTCCTCCCTAGAAGAACTCATAATCTCAGTCCTTTAAAGAGATCGAGTATAGTCATTTGGAAAAAAAAAAAGTACCTTGGGCCAAACAAAGCTCACACTACTAAAAAATCCCTCTTTTCCAACTGTTTTATTACCAACGGTTAAGCCGTTGGTAATTACCAACGTGTAGAACCGTTGGTAAAAATTTCCCAACGTGCACGCGTTGGTGCCTAATTTTTTTTTTTAACCAATGGCTAATCCGTTGGTAGTTAGCAACGGTTGTGACACGTTGGTATTGGTTCCTACTATCACGCGTTAGTGCTTTTTTTTTTCCAATGGCTAAACCGTTGGAAGCTGATTAATGAAACGGTGCATTTCGGCTTCCTCGTCGCGACACAACGCGTCTCTCTCTCCCCTACAACTCGCCTTCTTCGCACAGCACACACAATCACGTCTTTTCGTCGATTCACGCCCAAAACAGCTTTTTCGAGGTCGGAAATGCGTGGATCTGGTGTCATTTACCAAGATCTGAAGGTTAGTTAACTTTTTTTTCGAGATTTTTTTTTTTTCGGTATTTCTCCCTATTTGAGCTTCTTGGTTGATAATGGGTTGAAGATTTTGGTTTTTATTGCAAGATTGAAGTTATTTGGAGGTATTTGAAGGAAGTAAACATTTTGATTTGAGGTAACTGCGTTTATTTCGTATTTTTTCAATTTTTTCCCCAATAAATACGCATTTCCAGATTATTACATGTTAATTTGGTTTAAAAAATGTGCAATATTTGTTATTTTGTGTTGTATTTGGTTGGAGATTTAGTTTTTAGGTTACCCATTACAATTGCAAATTTATGTGCATTTTCTTACAATTTTTTGTTTATTTTCGGGATTAATTATAAAATATGAAATTATTAGTTTTAAGTGATTTGTGTAGGTAGTATATTTATGTGCGCAATTATTTAGCATAATTTAAAATAGTAAATAATTTGTAATGTTCATTTGTACATTTTTTGTTGTTGATTTATTTGTCTATTTTTTTATTCATGTATTTTAAAAGGATAAATAAAAAGATTTATTATGTGCCAAAAAATAGGGGAAATAACAAAAACAAACAAAGAATGTGTGAAAAAAAAAGGAAATGAAATTGAAGAATGTCTCGCTGAAATGACACTAGGCTGGTTAATAATTATTATATGGTAGACATATGTCTAATTAGACATAGTTTTTCAATACCTAAACTTAATTTACACTCAATCCTGCATCCTTAACAAAATTATAGTTCTACCCTTTACTTTAATACCTTAACAAAAGTGTCATGAATAATTACTTATTCATCGTCCATCATTTAATTTTTTTAATTGAATTATCCTTGTTATATAACTAGCATTCCCCGTACATATAAATATATAAATACACACAGACACACACACACACACACACAGATGAATATAATTATATATTTGGTACAATCATAAATATATATAAGTTCATGAAATTTTCTCTATAAACATAATTTCAAAATTTAAATTTAATAAAGACATGATATCATATACAAGGAAGTAAGAATCATAAGAATAAATCCCAAACCTTAATAATTAATTAAACCCTAAATCCACATTCTATATCCCTAAACCCTCAATAAAACCCAAAGATGTAAAACCCTAAACTTGATATACCATTAATTAACCTTAAATCCCAAACCCTAAATACTGTCCCCAAAACCCTAAAATCATAAATTAAACCCAAAATACACAAACCAACCCATAACCATAAATTAAACACTAAGACCTAAAACCCTAAACCCTAAGTACAACCCGTTAAACCTAAACCCTTGTTAATTAAATGTAAACCCTAAAACCCTAAATTAAACCCTAAATATACAAACCTAAAACCTAAAACCCAAATTAAATCCCAAGGCCTAAAACCCTAAACTCTAATTCTATATCCCTTAACCCTAAGAACCAAAACCCTAAACCGTAGCTATTTTTATATCCCTAAATCCTAAACCCTAAAATATCCTAAACCTTATACGCTTATAAACCCTAAACCCTAATTCTATATCCCTAAACCCTAGCTAAGTAACTAACATTAACTCTAAATCATAACCCTAGAGCCTAATTAAACCATAAACCGTAAAACCCTAAACCCAAATTCTATATCCTTAAAACCCTAAACCTAATATACCATTAACCTAAACTCTAAAAAAACTTCAAACCCTAAAAAACCTTAAACCCCTAAATCAATTTAGTCATTGAAAGGGAAACTGTAGTGTAATTAGGGGAAAAAATGACTAAAAAGTGACTGCAATCTAATTTAAAAAAAATTCACGTCTCAGAGTTGATTGTAAAGTAGGCTACTGAAACAATGAGTCACGCAACAGTCGTAAAAAAAAAAAAATCGTAAAAAAAAAAAAGAAAAGAATAACTTTTTGTTTCCAATTGAATAGGAACTGGCAAGAATAAAGACTGAACTTCAATCACCAATTTCAATCGTGATTTCTTATTTGTTTTGTGGGGAATACAAAATAAAAAAAAAACCGTTTGAAGCAAGGGTATATGGTTTAAACCTACTTTAGTTTCAAATAATGATCTCAAACGTTAAACAAACTTGATATTAATAAGCGATTAATAAAAGCCAGTTGCAAAAACTAAAACTCATTGCCATATATATATATATATATTGGTCAATTTCTATACTCAACGATGGAAACTAGATATGTACAAAATAGTCAAAGCCTTATGTGAAATTTTACAAAAAATGTCTCAATTTAAAACAGTTATACATAACTATAATGAAACAAATAATAATCTCCCTAACGTATTTTGTTTAAATTACTCGTGTACATTAATGATACTTTGTTTCATTTGAAGAAATTTCTTATATTACCAGGATCTTAAGTTAGTTATTTTGCCCCCTTTTTTCAGTTTCTCCCTGCACCTGTAAAGCGTGAAGAAGTACCCATTGTTTTTCCTGTGCGTTTGCAGTCGTTGGAGGTTAGATTATATTTCTTTTCCTATATAATTGAAAACGGGATGATTTTAAGGGAAATTGTTTTAATTACTAATATTGATAATAAAACTTCATATATTGTCACTATGGTTTAAACACAGTGGCTTTAGATTTGAATATGCAATTTATGTTAATTAAATTACTATCTGTGGATATTTTTGCTTCTGGATTATAGTCAATATGTAATTTCTTTGTGCGTTGTATATATTATTTTATGACATGATTATTTGTATAAGTTCATGGTAATAGGTGTAGTTATGGTTTAGTTGGAGTGCTTTAGTGTAAATGGTTATATTATGTAATGGTGTATTGATAATAAAAATTTAATCATTATAATAAAACCATGTTTCAATAATATGACTATAATTTAAATTCCAAAAAAATAGCAAACTTAATTGGACCACCAATAGAGAAGATATTAAAACAAATAAATGACGACCACTGAAGAGGAGGAGTCACTGTCATTCGAAGAAATCCAGCTAGCCTGATTGTACCAAACATTACTTGAACGCAAACTTCTTCCTAAGCCTAACCTTTACCTTAGACCATAAATCTAACTTAAACCCAACACCGTGAACCTAAACTTTAAAACCCTAAATACGACAAAATCTAACCTAAACTATAAGTCTATAATCGTAGCAGTATAAACCCTATACCTAAGTCTAAACTCTAATAGACATAAACTTAGACCCTAATCTTTACACTAACTTGTACTTTACCATAAACGCTATACAATAAATCTGAACCGAAATAATCCCCATAAACCCATGACTCTAACCTTAACCTTAACCTTAACTATAAGCTCGTAATTCAAATCATAAACCCTCAAACTCTAACCTTAAAACTCTCAACCATAAAGGAATAATCAGGACAGTTTTAAACCCTTAAGGTAAACATTAACTTTCGTTATTCATTACCTTTTGTAGTTAGTAAAGCCTATATGTAATAAAATATCTTTTGCTTTTATTAATCAGTACTACGAACAATGACAGTAATAAATGTAATAAGAACAATAATGATGACCGTACGTTAATCATAAGAACAATAAGATTGAGAATAAACTTAATCTATCTAAAAATACTGTAAACTTGAGAACGTAAACATTGAAGCATACTTTTGTTAATTTTACTAACTCAATATAACAAACTTGAGTACGTATATCATTTAATTGATTGAGGTGTTTATGATTACGAACAGATTTTGTGTGTAATGGAATCCGACCGTAGTTGGATGTACGCTAACCGTTTCTTGCCTGGCCGAACTGGTTACACACAAAAGTGGGAGTCCGGGGTGGAAGAATTTATATCATTTGCTGTATCCCATCCTGAAACTATGAGCGGGTTATGCATTCGCTGTCCTTGTTAGAAGTGTAAGAATTTGCGGTTTAATCAGGCTGATGAGGTCAGAGTTCATCTGTACAAATGGGGGTTTAAGCCTTTTTACTTGAATTGGACGGCTCATGGTGAGCCATTTAATGAAGCATCAGATACGGCTTAGGGTGTGGGTGGGTTTAGGGAGTCTGACCAGGGGTGTTCGACGAATCCATATGAAAGGATGGTATTAGATGCCGTTGGCCCTAGTTACCCCCAATTTCCGGAAGACAATGTTGTGGAGTCGAATCCAAGTGCTCAAAATTTTTTTAATCTTTTGAATTCAGCATCAACTCCTTTATGGGATGGGTGCAAAAGTCATTCTGAGTTATCTGTTACTGTCCGGCTTCTCAACCTTAAGTCTGAGTATCACATGTCATGAGGATGCTTTAATGGCATTGCCCAACTGATGAAGGAGACTCAACCAACAGATAGTAAGATGCCATCAAATTGGTATGAAACTAAGAAATTAGTTTCCCAGTTGGGTCTGTCTCACGAGAAGATTGACGTCTGTGTGAATGATTGTATGTTGTTCTGGAAAGATGACAGTACCGATCGTATTTGTAAGTACTGTGGGTCTGAGAGATATAAGCCAAAAAAGGGAGGTCGTGGTAAAGATCGACCGAGGAAAACCATGCATTATTTACCACTTAGCCCTCGTCTGCAATGCTTATTTGCGTCATTGGCAACAGCTGAGCAGATGAGGTGGCATAAGGAGCAAACACAAGTCCCAGGTGTGATAAAACATCCATCAGATGGTGAAGTTTGGAAACATTTTGATCAGACCTACCCATGGTTTGCTTTGGAACCACGAAATGTCAGATTGGGGTTATGTGCCGATGGATTTACACCTTTTGGACCATCTGGGAAACAATACTCTTGTTGGCCTGTGATTGTTACTCCGTATAATTTGCCCCCTTGGATGTGCATGAAAAAACCCTATATGTTCCTTTTGTTGCTGATTCCAGGTCCACGTAGCCCAAATCATAAGATTGATGTTTATCTACAACCTCTAATAGACGAGCTACGACATCTGTGGTTTGATGGCGTCGAAACATGGGATGTGTCATTGAAACAAAATTTTATTCTGCGAGCAGCATTAATGTGGACCATAAATGACTTTCCGGCTTATGGCATGCTATCAGGGTGGATGACACATGGGCGATTGTCTTGCCCTATTTGTATGGGTGAAAGTAAGGCATTCCAACTTAAGTATGGCGGAAAAATTTCATTTTTCGACTGTCATCGGCAATTCCTCCCCCGGAACCACCCATATAGAAGGAATTGTACTTGCTTTAAAAAAGGGAAATCAGAAAAGTCATTGCCTCCTCCGCACTTATCAGGTGAAGATATATTTGAAAGAATCTCATGGATTCCATCAGTTGGTAACGATGGTCCACAAAATCGACCGTGTGATTATGGGAAATCACATAATTGGACGAAGCGAAGCATTTTCTGGGAGTTACCATATTGGGCCACGAACTTAATACGACATAATCTTGATGTTATGCATATTGAGAAGAACGTGTTTGAGAATATATGGAATACTGTGATGGATGTTAAGAACAAAACGAAAGATAATGTGAAAGCACGGAAGGACCTGGAAATTTATTGTAATCGGCCGGAGTTAAACATGGTTCCACTTGATGATGGTCGTTCGTTCAAACCAAAGGCGAGGTTCACATTGGATGTTAACCAAAGGCAAGATGTGATCGCCTGGGTAAAATCTTTACGACTCCCTGATGGATATGCCTCGAATCTTGGGAGATGTGTTGATACAGCTGGTTGCAATATGTATGGTATGAAGAGTCATGATTGCCATGTTATGATGCAAAGGCTTCTCCCCATTGCCCTCGAAGCACTACCCGACAATATTTGGAAGCCATTAACGGAGTTAAGCCTATTCTTTAGAGACTTGTGCTCTCCAGAGTTGCATGAAAATCACTTGTTTGCGTTGGAGGCCAATATTCCAATTATAATTTGTAAGCTTGAGAGAATTTTCCCTCCAGGGTTTTTTGATGTCATGGAGCATCTCCCAGTTCACTTGCCCTTTGAAGCAAGGGTTGGAGGACCTGTTCAGTACCGATGGATGTATAAATTTGAGCGGTGCATGCATGACCTAAAAATGAAGGTTTCTAATACTGCTCATGTTGAGGGATCGATATGTGAAGCATACCTTATAGAGGAGACTTCCATCTTTTGCTCTCATTACTTTGAGTCCCATGTTCCCTCAATGATGAACCGTGTACCAAGAAATGACGATGGTGGTCCTGTCTAATGTAATGGTGACTTGTGGTCCACATTCACTTTTCAAGGACGACCATATGGTGCATGCCGATATAGATTCCTCACGGACAATGAACTCAGACTTGCAATCACATACGTTCTTCTAAACTGTCCTCAGATCAGGCCATACCTAAAGTAAGTCATTTGATTCCTCACGGACGATGAACTCAGACTTGCAACCACATACGTTCTTCTAAACTGTGCTCAGATCAGGCCATACCTAAAGTAAGTTGTCATTCATGTGAAGCCATTCCAACTGTGATTATGTTGAAATTCAGTACTACTCATCAAACAAAACTAACAAATTTTTATTGTTTCTGTTATTGGCGACAGTATGTTTGTGGACATGGTCAGGGAAACTGCACCCGAGATAACAATGTCCGAGATGGACATACACATTGAAAACAATTTCTCAGCCTGCTCCGACAATATGTACGTGTGCTTTTAGGACAGAATGTATTGTAATATGTTAAGTTATAAAAGTCTCCATATATATTGTCCTAAATTGAAATATGTTTTACATAGGTTGATGACCCAGGTAACAATATTGTCGATAACATCTTGTGGGATGTTGCATGTGGGCCCTCGCGGAGAGTTCAGACATGGCCGGTGTATTTCACAAATGGGTACAAGTTTCACATCAGTGAATGGGGGAAGGACAAATCAACATTTAATAGTGGAGTCTGCATACGTAGCACAGATGCAAGTGAAGTTGAATGTGATTTTTATGGTATATTAGAAGAAGTCATTCAACTCGAATATCCCGGCTTTTCGCATAAGAATGTTGTCTTGTTTAGGTGCAACTGGTTTGACCCAACACCTGAACGTGGAACTCGAATGCATAAACAGTTTGGGTTAGTTGAGATCTGAAATAGCCGCAGATATCAAAAGTTTGATCCTTTCATTCTAGCATCACAGGCTGACCAAGTTTACTACACACAATATCCGAGTAAGTCACGTGAAAGAAACGGGTGGTCAGCTGTTATGAAGATAAAACCTCGATGGATAATACAGGCTGCAATTCTGGACACGAGTGACGTGTATCAAGACAGTGGATCCGTTAATTGTCAAAGAATTAAAGATGACCCAATTGAGGAGTTAGCTGACCCGGGTGTCGGTGATGATATTGAAGAAGATGTACTTGAGGAGGGGGGATCTAATGGCGAGACAGAGGATGATGAGGAGTTTATATCCGATGACAGTGACTTTGAAGAGTCCGAGGAGTTTGAGTCGAATGACAGCAGTGGGTCGAATGAATGATTAGATAACATGTACTAGGAATAACGATAACTTGTAATTTCTAAGTAATGTGTACCAATTTGTTTTGAGTACATTTATGTACCCCTAATACTGCACAATATATGTTAGTAAATATATGTTATGTTTAATTTACCAACTTACCTAAAAATAAATGCAGATGCCTCGTAAAGGGGATAATACCTATAAACGCCGATCTGGGAAAGGACCATTTGCGCAGTTTAAGGAGGTAATGGAGCCAATACTTAATGAACGACATAGGATGGGTTCTTCATCCTGGGCACAGGAGGATGTCGGTGTACAGACGCAGGGAACAACAGTGCCAGCCACGCAGGTCCCCTCACATGAGCACCGATCTGACGGCGGTGGAGGCACGCTATTTGGACATGGATCTGGTGCGCGCCACCTGAGGCACCCCATAGTGACGACTCATCCCTCAGATGATGATATACATATTGATAACATCCCATCATTGACGTCACAGACAGCAGGCCGACCGCGGATGAGGATATCCCCACATGGTAACACGTAAGTGATAAATACCAGACACACGTATTAATATTAGTAAGAGTAAATACTTTACATGGAATCATTCTTTGAAACTTAAGTCATATAATTTCAACGTCACAGATTCATTCCAGCTGTGGCGACACGGTTAGTGACACCATGTTTCACCACACATTTCAAACCATATTCTGATTGGTCCTCTGTCTCTCCATCAGACCTGCAGCAATGGTGGCGTGTATTTGAGGTATACCAATAATATTACTATGTTAATGATGTAATAATGTTATAAGATATAGAATTGTATTTTCCCATGCTAATAGTTTAAACATATTAACTTGTATAGAGGAGCTGTGAGTGGGATCCTATACACCATAATGAGGTGTATCGGGTGTGGAATATATTGGGAGCACAGCATTACAGAAGCATGATGTCAGAAATTCGGCGTGTGAAAGATCCGGTTAAACGTCGAGCGAAGGCAAACTTTATGTCAGATGCTGCATATGCAGAAATGGAGGCATATTGGGCGAGTCCGGAGTTCATTCAGAAGTCCGCTAAGTTCAAGGCAATGCGAGCAACAATGACTGACGAGGATTCACAGTCTGGCTCTTGCAGCGCGACATATGCTGGGGGATCTATCTCGATGTCTGCACATTGAGAGCAAATGGTATGTATCTCGCTAATGTTCTTTCAAACAACAGTTCAGATACTAATGAAATTAAATTACATATTAATGTTACGTTTCATTCAATTAGAGAGAGAGAGATCCTGAGAAGAAGGACCCTGGCTTGTTTAAAGTCCTTCAGGCGACACATAAAATGAAGAATGGGAAATATGTTAGTAAGCGCTGTGAAGAAGTTGCTGTAAGTAGTAAAACTGTTTGGTCGCAGAATATTCTTAAGTTAATTACTATGTTTTACAAATTATGACATGACTAAATGTATTTTATGACGTTTCTGTAGACTCGTATCAGTGCAGAAATTAAGGAGCAAACACAGCAAGAGGATGGAATAGAGGCCATTGATGAACTAGCAATCATTAGTACTGCATCTGGCGGTAGAAGGAGAGGCCGTGTATTTGGATTAGGATCTGAGCAGTGTGTTATACCGGGACGCCAACAGCCAGGTCCCATCCCGCCTATCGACATCACACAGACACCGTAATTCAACGAGCAAGTACAGAAGATGATGGCGGAGGAGAATGCGCGAAGGGATGCGGAGTACGAGAGGAAGCTCAAGAGAATTAAGAGGAGATAGAGAGCAGAGATTGAGGCTCAGAGAGCCGCATTAGAGGCAAACCGGGCTTAGTTGGAGATTATTTGTCGTTCGCTAAACCTTCCGTGCTCGCCGGCACAACCAGTTCCACATTATCCTGATGACTCGGACTCAGAGGATGAGGAGATAGTCGGGACTCCGTGATGGGCGTCATCAACAGGTTAGCGCATTTCCAAAGTTCTTGTGTCAGAGCCCTAGACATAATAATTTTTAGACCTAAATCAGACTGACTTGATATTTCTGAAATGTGTAAGGCGTTGAATGTTGAATGCTTTCTTTCAGACATATCTGTTATTGTTTTAATTATGCTGTATTTGAGAATATTTTATTTTAATAACGTTGGCATAGCTGTGTAATGTTTATTGCTGAGTAAAGCCGGGCGTACTTTTGAATTGGTATTTTAATTTTGAATGTGGATTGAAACGGGGAAAAATACGAAACAACCGAGCCATGGAACGTTTAATATACATTACCAACGCGGAAATGGGGAACTTACCAACTTGCGCGCGTTGTTAATTACCAACGGCTTCATAACAACTACCTTACCAACTTCCGGCAGTTGGTAATTACCAACTGCCACCAGTTGGTAACTTACTTACCAACGGTTGGAAGTTGGTAACTTACTAACTGCTGACAGTTGGTAACTACAACTACGCGATGGAAACCAAGTCTTTTTCATGACCGTTGGTAATTACCAACGTGTACTTTACCAACGTCTACACGTTGGAATTTACCAACGTGTTATTAGTTGCGCGTTGGTAAAAATTTTTTCAACGTATCGAATACCAACTGCCATTTACCAACTGCTGCACGTTGATAAATGGCAGTTGGTAAAGTCCTATATTTTAGTAGTGTCAGGAATGACTGATGTACTGAGGTGCTTACCTGACCGAATGACACATTGGAGACCAAGGGACATATTGGAGATCGAGGAATTTAAAGACCGAAGTACTTCTAGATCTCTAACAAGACCATTGGGAATGTACTATCTAGGGCGTGTGAAGTGCTCAAGCCAGTGTCAGGACAGCTGGTTGTAAAGGTTGTTGGGGGAAAATAGACCCATAACCTCAGATCTTACCGGACACGTAGGTGGTTAATCTGAGGTACTCCTAAAAAACCTTAGTCCTCCAAGCCTTCTATAAAAAGAACATCCCTAAGCCCCAGGTATGAGATTCCTGCTAAGCATCCTACGTACTTTTCTTTAAATCACTCATTGACTTAGGTGTCAGAGAATTCGTCCCCAGAAACACTTAGGGGGTCCCTTTCACCCATTTTCTGGTGTTTTTCAAGCTTGCCGCAGTTTCAGAAGAACCTTCCAAAAAGCCAACCATGCAAACCTCGGATACCAGAAAAACCTAAGAACACTAAATTCTAAACCAATTTTTGATGGCGAAGGTCGTTGATGCTGGAGATTTCTGACATGAATTCTTGCAATCATTACTTGGATTCGTGGGGGACTTATTTCATGAAGACTTTGATCTTTGAAGTTGGAGGCATTGACTTTCCTAAATCTGCCGTGCCATCAAATCTTGGGCTTACTTAAGCTCTTGGTTGGACGCAGTCCAACATTTCTAGTTCCTAGTCTTCAGTCGAACTGACCTTATTGATGTTTGTAAATGAGATGAATCACAAAAACAATAAACAATTTGGTGCCTTTGAAGAAATTGACCAAATTTCCTAAGATTGCCGTAGAGGAAAAAAGTGGAAAGAGAGTTTTGGAGTGAGTTGGATTTTTTTTCTTTTAATGTCATCTGGATCCTTTGATTTTTTGTGGGTTTTTAGGGGTTTTGAAAATGAGATGGCTGATGGCCAAAAAGAAAGAAATGGGGATGGTTGAAACAACAATTTATGGGCCGCGTAACGATTAAAGTTCGGGTCAGAGTGGGTTGAGGAAGACAAGTCAGAAAAGGTGGATTAGGTAGTAAAGATATAGACATTGGGGTGCAAAAGAGAACAATTAAGGCCTTTATTGGCTTCCATGTGGTTTCTTCTTTCCTTTAAATGGACAGAAGTCAGACTATATGTTATCACATGACTGAAACAGTGAATTAAGGGGCCAAGGTGATCCATTCTTAATAGTTAGAGGGGCGAGTTGATACATTTTATAGTCTATGGTGCAAAGTCCAAGTAGTTATAATTATAGGAAGTAATGGGTGTTTAGGCCTAAAATCTAGGTTCGATAGAGTTTTATAAGGTCATCAAATAAATTAGATGATATCCCTCCATCTTATATTCTTTGACATATTTAGATTTGGTATGGAGGTTAATGTGTAATAAATTTTGTTACTTCTTTTTTCCTATTTTGCCCCATGAAAATGTCGATAATATTGTCACTTTCCCAATGTTGGCAACTTAAAATTTTTCCAATGTTTTAGGGTGAATTTCAAATATATTTTCTAAATATATGGATTGAAATGAAAATTTATTAAAAGTATAGGGATCAAATTGAAATTTTTTTTAAAAAAAGTTAGGGACTAGTATTATAATTTGGAAATGATGATTGAAAATGAGCATAGTTTGGTAAATTGAATTTAAAAAACTCACCAAACATGAAAAAAGTAATAAGAATTTTGGATGGTCTAGAATAGCAAATATAACAAAGAATGTGTGGCGTATGAAGAAGTTAGTTATATGATGTAAATGTCAGTTATCCTATTGCTTGGAAAAACTCTTTGGAAAATTCCAAATCCTTCATTTTAGTGCGCAAAATTTTTTGTTATGGAACTTTCAAATGAAATTTAAAGTTTTAAAAGACACTTTTAATACCGATAACTAAATTAATTTAAAACAAGATGCCAAGAAGTTAAAATGTAAATGATGTTCGCAGAACCTAGCCCAATTAGTAGCGTGTTCAGATGCCCAGCCCCCCTTAATGGAGTTCGATTCACACCAGGAACATTGTGCACCCCGCTTTGTTAATTGGTGGCTTGACGTCTTCCAAATTTCAAGAAGCATGTGGATTTCCCTTTAACCTTTTTTGGCAACTCTTTAATATCCTAATAGATGCCTGTAGATGCTTCTGAGTGTCAAGAAAAAAAAAAAAAGAAGAAGAAATGTACATGACACTTCGATAATTTGGTGCATTTTAATGCTTGAGCCAATTATTCGGTCACAGGTTTTAGGTTGGCAGACTAGGTGATCAGAATTAGATGTCCTCCTCCCTTAGTTTATTTTTTCCTTTAAAAAAATGATATGTATAACAAATTATAAACACTCAATTAATTTTTTAATGATAAATAAATTTATAAAAATTTAATAATATCATAAAAATTTCACTTTCATGAATTGTGACTGCTAAAGAATTGAATGAACATAAATAAACCCATATTTTTATTTCTTTATTTTTAACTTTGAACAAATACAAGGAATGTTATTTTCTTTGCTCATTTCTATTTATAAGTGAGATTCGTGTCTATGTTCTTTTGTTAGATGAAAAAAAAAAAACATTAAGAACCAAATGAGATGAACGAACAAATGCGTATCCAAGCACCACTAAACGTACTTATGCACAAACAATATAAGCAAACTATTTATAAACAATATATATGAACGATTAATTGTACATAAATAAACGGACCAACCGTTCACTGATTCACACACCAATATACAAGCACATAAACATTAGCATATTCATAAACATGACTGTATGAGCACACAGAGGCTCGAGATTGTGCACCTATATGCACAAACATACACTTCACGTTGTTTCTTCCCATCTCTCTATTTTTCACCGTGCTCAAAATCTCTCACATCTTCCCATCTTGAACAATTAAAGTGTCATTGAAATCATACAACAGAGTTGCTGCACATACCCAAACGATGGATGAACTGGATTGTACAGGATCGGAGAAAGATGAAGGCGATGTTGTTGACGGAGGAGACACGATAGCCAAAAAGGTTTAGAAAGATAGAGGATTAAAATGGTTTATGAAGTGAGTGCAGCGAATGACGGTGGCTCATATTAAAATGGTTTATGAAGTGAGTGCAACGAATGACGGTGGCTCATACGTCAATTCTAGAGAAGAAATAGAAGATGCATATAATTTTTTGAGATCAGTGAAAAAACATCCACAGTTTTATATATATGTTCTGGGTTTATAAAAAGCACAAATATATATGTATTTTTCTAGGACTTACATATATGTTATGGGTTTGTAAAGAATATAGATATATATATGTATGCTTTTGAACTTTATATGCATGCGTTTGGCTTTGTAAAAACCACAAATATATATGTATGTTTCTAGGGTTTGTATGTATACTTCTGAGTCAGTAAAAACAAAAATATCGATGCGAACTGTATTAAATTGGAAGTAAAATATATTAAACTGTGTAAGATATGTGTTAAACTGGGAAGTGAATTGTATTAATTTGTGTTGGATATATTTTAAACTGAAAGTAAAATATATTAAACTGTATGAGATATATATTAAACTAAAAGTAAATTGTATTAAACTGTGTAAGCTATGTATTAGACTATGCGAAACCTATTAAACTGGAAGTCAAATGTATTAATCTATGTGGCAAAACCATCACATGAGAAAAATGACATTACCACAGAAAAATAAAACCACCAAACTCATCGTCACCACTAGCACTATAATCGACATCGCCATTGCCGTTAGCAACACCTGGATGTGAAAATGTATTAAACTAGAAGTAAAATGTATTAAACTGTGTGAGATATGTGTTAAGTGAAAAGTGAATTGTATTAATTTGTGTGGGATATGTGTTAAATTTAAAGTCAAATATATTAAACTATGTGAGATATGTATTAAACTGGAAGTAAATTGTATTAAACTGTATGGGCCATGTATTAAACTGAATGTGAATTATATTAAACTGTGTGGGCTATGTAAAAATCAATACAAACTAAACTCAGTTATATTGCAAACCAGTTGGCAAACTCGGCCATTTTTTAACAAGATTAAACTTTCAATTTGTCTGATCCTAAAATCGTGAATCCAGTCACCACGAGTATCCACCTTCACTGTAATACGACCTCCCTTCCTTCCCTCTAATCACATTGCCTGTCAGGTTTATCATGACGCCATCTAACTTATGTAGCCTGCTTCCAAACAAAGGTTCAAGCCGTGAGAATTGCAATCATCATCCCATTACTAACTATCGCAAAGAAGAAAAAAGGACAATTGTCTTGTTCAGAAGTTTTATTCTTGTGGTAGCGGGTGGCGACTACAATAAAGAATAAGTGGTTGAAAGCAATGATTCACCAGGTTAGGGAAAAAGAAAAGGAAGAGAACGAAATTTGATCCAGTGGATTGGGAAATAAAGAAAATGTTAGGAATTAAATAAATAAAGATAATTACCAAATTTAAAAATTTATAAAAGGAAAATTAGAGATAATTATGACAAATAGGAAACTTATCCTAATTAACGCATATTCCTTCTAAAACAAAGATTCAAGCATTAACAGAGTTTATTTTCCATCTAATGTCATATAGTATGTGTATATACACATATGTGCATTTCAGAATTTTGCGAGCAAAAATATTCACATGGTATTATGAGGGTGGGTGTCATAACCAAAACGTAGATATTAAATTAGAAATGACAAGCAAGGATAAACAATGAATAACAAATGAACATAAATAAAGATTTGTGAGGTTGTCTAGTATTCACTAGGTGTACAAACACCAAACTTAACATTGTTAATTAACTTTGAGTAACATTGTTAATTAACTTTGAGAGATATATTTGTCTAATTCTAAAATGTATTTGTATATGAGTAACTAGTAAAAAAACCTGGTTTTTCCAATGGCCTTGCCTTTAAAATTTTAAATTTTTAACGCGAGGCTATTGGAAAATGACACGTTGGCAAACTGCGCATTGGAAAAAAAAATTGTAATGGCCCAATGTTAAGTTGTTGGAATTTTCAATGGTTAACTGTTACTAAGAAAGCCGTTGATAATTTCTAATGGCTCATTGTTCACCAACAGTGCAATTTGTTATCAACAGTTTATATGTCAAATTCAACAACTCAGAAAACTATTTAAAACCTTCATTAGGTTGTTCATCCATTTTACTAGAATTTTACTGGTAACTTGGTCCACCTGTGTCAAACATCTTTGGGTATATGAGTTTGCATTTGAACTATACTCATATTGTTCATACCAATCAGAATTATCAATGGGCTGAACTGGAGGATCATTAAACAACTCCTCATAAGTTGTCCAAATTAAGTAACAAAGCATGAAACCTACTTGTACAGTTAAACTCTAACCTCATCACAATTCTTAAACCACAAATTCTTACATCTCTTACATAGACAACATATATTTTCCCTATCCATATGGCCTGGATTACTACGGGCATATGTTATAAATTACTCAACCCTGGTCTCCCATTTTTTTTGTACCCAATTCGCTCGAGTAAAAATTGATTACTATACATCTAACTATGTTCTCATTTCATGATGTGTTACAAATGTAAACAAGTTACCTTTCATCCATCTCCTAAATCATGAAAACAGAAAAATTAGCAATATGAATTATGGATATACAAAAAACTTATTTTTAATTCACCCATCATAAAAGCAAAAAATTAGCAAGCATAAAAGACACCTCACACACCTAAAAAATACAAAAATTTTAATTCACCCAAATTTATTGATAAAGTAAATATGTTTGATATTTTCAATTTATTATTTTTAATTAATAAATATTTTTTCATATTTAAAAATTTCCATTAATTCATACCTCATAATTCAAACATAAATTCGGCTTAATAGAAAATTTTTTCCCTTGGATAATTACTCAATAAATATATACACACATACTTCACACCCAATCAAACAAATTTAATTAAAACTAAAAAGATACTAATTTTCTATTAATTCATGAAATTAAAAAAATTTCAAGAAATTGCATATATCAATGGGTAAACTAACAACTTCAATTCTGACCATCAACAATAACAAATCACCAACATTTCACACATTTTACAACAAAACATACTCAGATTTTTTTGGATTTTTTACTGTAAAACTGAAAAAAGAAAATAAAAATACATCCTTTAACAACTTACCTCATAATTGAACCATGAACCTTGAATGTTAGTGGGTAAGTTTCAAACTATGAAAACAAGTAAAAAAATTGCACTTATTATACCCAAAAACTCAAATATCTAAAAAATTTAAAAATAAAAAATGTACAAGTTAGCTAAAAATGTAAAAAAAAAAAAACTTGCCTCTTTCTCTAAATCGGCACCAAATCTATGAATTTAAGTTGAATAAATAACAATGAAGGAAGCCCACCAGTCAGATTTGGTGTTTTGTGCAAGAAATATGCAGTGTGTGCTTGTGAGAGAGTAAGAAGTATGAAGAAGGCAGAAAAGCAAAGAAATGGCTTGAGCTCGATCTAGAGGGGCTTTGATTTTCAGTTTCCAATGACCTGGCCATTGGAAAATGGATGACCAAAATGCACCATTTCATTTATATAAATTTCCAACGGTTTAGGCCATTGGAAAATTACATAATATCATTTCTAACGGCCTAGCTAATGGAAGATCAAAATTTAATTTCCCTCCCCATCTTGTTGTTATCTATATTTCATTTTCTTGTGTTTATATATAACGTAAAGCATTATAATAGGGGAAGATAGGAAATCATTTTTTCTCAACAGTTTGGATGTGAGAGACTTTTTCCACACTTCCAACGACTTTATGCGTTGTAAAGTTCAATTGACAGGCTATTGGAAAGTTGGCCTTTGGAAAATTGGTATTTTCTAGTAGTTTAAATGGGTATAGTGAAACCAACAAGGTTTCGCAGTCTATAAGCTAGGTTGGCTAAGTAGGTAAAATCCATCTGAGGTACCTTAGCCTTTTTTTTTTGTCCTAATTGGGCATCATGCCTTCAATTTGTCTTAGTGAGATACCTTACCTTTTAATGCACGCCCTATCTAAATACTTTCCGTTAATTTCAAAGTTATATTTGATGAAAATGCTGATGTGGCATAAAAAATGTTAAAATAAATAATAAAAGAACATTTATGGTCTTTAATTTTTGGGAAAATTGCAACCCCATAACTACTAAAATGCTTTTAAGCCAAACCAAATAATCTGGGAAACCCATAAACAAGAATAAGGGAAATGAAATCAAAATTGGAGAAATGAAATCAGAACAAAAGTACGAACTTTGAAATGAAATCAGAACAAAGGCAAAAACGAAATCTGGGCATAGCTGGTTGGCGAGATAGGAGAGGCGATGACTTTAGCGACAGATGCAACAAAGATGATGACAGATGCGATTGAGGAAAAGGAATGAATCGCTGATTTTCTAATCACTCGTCCCCTTCATCTGATTCAAATCTCTAATCAGCTTTATTTGATTCAAATCACTTAGTGTGATTGTCTTCGTTTCTTTGTCTGGTTGTCTTTTCTGTCTTTGTTTGATTCGCAGGCACAATTGGGTTTTAGATGCACGATTGGTAGCCTTTTTCAGAGAAGGGTGGCTTGGCTTGAGCATCAGATGCGTGAACGACAGTTGGAGATTGAGATGAGGTGGTTTCAATGAGCACCGACAGCAAGCAATGAGTGATAATTGAACAGTAACGACGGCGACAGCGAGCGAGGATTGAGCAGTGGCGGCAGCAGCGATGAGTGATGATCGAGTAGTGGTGGCGGTGGCAACGAGCAAGGATCGACTAGCAGCGGCAACGGCAATGAACAAGGTGCTGCGGCGATAAAGCAAAGGAACTAGAAACCAAGGGTTAGATTTAAAATGTTAGGGTTTAGAATTGTTGATAGAAAAAATTAAAAGATCACAAATGTTATTTTGTAATTTATTTTAACATTTTTTATGCTACATTAACATTTTTCGTCGGATATAACTCTAAAATTAATGGAAAGTATTTAGATAAAACACGCGTTAAAAGATAAAGTATGTAGCTAAGATAAATTGAAAGTAGGGTACCCAATTAGGATAAAAAAAAAAAAAAAGCTAAGGTACCCTAGTAGATTTTACCCTTGGCTAAGTGTATGTACCTCTAGACCTTAGCAATTAAGCTTAGGCGTGGAAGCCTTCACATGTAGTATATGTTTACACCTAAAGGGAGAGTATATTGCAAGTAATGCATAATGAGAATGCCTCCAGCAAGCTTTAAACCATGGGTCTGGGATTCCTTGAAATTATATGTTTGTCACTTAAATTCAAAACAGTCAAGCAACTATATCCACCTAGATTATGTAAAAGTATACCTGGGTAAAATTATATTTACTTCTAACTAGTATTATATATTTTTTTGGTACTCAATTTCAGGGTGTTTGGTTAATGATTCTCAAAATCCTTGAAAGTAATAATTCATAAAAATATAATAGCAACTTTCTAATGTTTGGTTTATGCTTGAGAAAGAATGAAGAAAGTAACTTTCCTACGTTTGATTGATATTTTGTCATTAATTTCCTCTAACTTTCAGCGGAAGGACCAAATGCAAGTCTTTAAACTATAGTGGCTCATTCAAAAACTTTATATAAGTTCATGGACTATTTTGTAAATTTGAAAAGTTCAGGATCTCAGTTGTACTTCTAGGGATCAATTAAAACCGTTTTTTGAGATGTCTTGGAAAATATATAAGAGTATAGGAGCTATAGTCCATGTCATAATTTTTTTTTAAAGTAAATACTTTGTGTATTCTTGATACGTTAGGGAATGAATCTTACAAAATTTTAGATTATGAGAAAGTTGAAGAATTAATCTCTAAATATAACTAAACACAAAGTTGTGAAGACTTTAATCTTAAGAACAATATAAATTATTACTCTCTCCATCCCAATTTAGATGAAACGTACTCCTTTTTAAGATGTCCCAAAAAGGTTAAAACGTTTTCTCTTTCGAAAAATTTTAAACAATTAATTTACCTTCTTACCCCCGTTTAAACTCTCACTACACAAAACCTAAAAAAGAATTTTTTTTAATCTTCACTCAACCTCTTGCTGCATAAAACAAAAAAAAAGAATCTTTTCTTTTTTAATTATTATTTAAACTTTCAATACACAAAATCTAAAAAAAATAATTTTAGTTCCATTAGTAAAATTGAAAAAAATAATATAAATTATATATATCTTAATCTTCGTATCCAGAGAAATGTTTCATCTATTTTGGGACGGAGGAAGTATAATATTTAAACCAATTATCTATATAAATTGCAATATTTAGAGAGAGAGAGAGAGAGAGAGAGAGAGAGAGAGAGAGAGAGAGAGAGAGAGAGAGAGAGAGAGAGAGAGAGAGAGAGAGAGAGAGAGAGAGAGAGAGAGAGAGAGAGAGAGAGAGAGAGAGAGAGAGAGAGAGAGAGAGAGAGAGAGAGAGAGAGAGAGAGAGAGAGAGAGAGAGAGAGAGAGAGAGAGAGAGAGAGAGAGAGAGAGAGAGAGAGAGAGAGAGAGAGAGAGAGAGAGAGAGAGAGAGAGAGAGAGAGAGAGAGAGAGAGAGAGAGAGAGAGAGAGAGAGAGAGAGAGAGAGAGAGAGAGAGAGAGAGAGAGAGAGAGAGAGAGAGAGAGAGAGAGAGAGAGAGAGAGAGAGAGAGAGAGAGAGAGAGAGAGAGAGAGAGAGAGAGAGAGAGAGAGAGAGAGAGAGAGAGAGAGAGAGAGAGAGAGAGAGAGAGAGAGAGAGAGAAGAGTGTGAAAACATATGTTGACTAGTGTAAAAATATTTAAATGAGATGGTTGGTGACACATCCAATATAGTGATAAACTAGGTACAAAAGGCCTGCGTGTTGCAACGGTTACATAATGTCACAATATTAAGTAAAATAATAATAAAGAAAATCAACAAAAATAGTTTGGGGATGAAGAGAGAAAATATAAAAACTTTAGGCACTAAAAATTTAATAATTAACTTAGGAAAAATTAAATTAAGAAAAAAGCTCTATTTTACTAAAAAATAAATAAACCATGGTGACCAATGTTTTTACTTTAGAAAATAATGCACCATTAAAAAAAAAGAACCAAGAGATCAAACAAAAATACTAGAATTAAGTAGTTATTAAGTTCAGGGTCTAAAACGTCTAGCTGATCAAATTCAGGGTCTAATATGGGAAATGGAAACAATGTAGGGACTAAAAACATGTTTCCTAAAAAAAGAACAAAATGAAAGTGGGAGGATAGCAAGATAAACCCTCAAAAAGCTATTGTCTTTTGGAAATTGTACCAAACTTCAAATAAAGAAACAATCGCATAAAAAAAAAGATTATGTGAAAGAGTGGGCCGTAATCCACCCCAAGCCCCAAAACCAAAAAGAAACGCTAACATAAACCAACCCGGAATACATGACTCAAAATAATACCAGCTCAAACCCATCAGACAAACAAATACACAGCCTTACAAAAACAAGCTAACCCTTAACCATAAACAAGAAAACAAAGGGCAAAAGCGAAAACATACTATAGTTTACTATAGAAATAAACAGTAACTCGAAAACTGTAATTGAAATATAGTAATAATGGTAACCATATTATTATTATTATTATTATTATTTTGTAATCAAAAGCATATAAATAGAAAAAGAGTTGAGGTAGAAGAAAAGCGTCAAAGTCATGTGTCAAAGAGACTTGCTCTGAAGATACAATGACCACTGAGTGACATGTGAATTTCTTCATCCAAGCTATTATTTGTTGAGCGACATTCTCCATCATGAGGCTAAGTAGAAATATAACACAAAAAGTAATAATAATCTGCATACAATCAGTTAGACAGATGACAAATCGGAGTTTAAGACGATAAGACTGCTTGATAGTCTAAAGAGAATTGCCCATTTAATAAATTAGTTAAGTTTTTTTTTTTCTTACCTTGTGGAAGTTTCAGTGTGCGATTTTGTTTTTCAGTGATAATTGTTGAAGAGTTTCAAATAATTTATTAGCCTAAAATTGGAAAATTAAAAAGGTTAAAGGACAGGTGGCGGGAAACAGAAAAGATAAGGGAGAGACATTAATGTAACAGTTAAAGAAAGCCGTGGTGGTGGTGGTCCTGGTGGATACAACAGACAGGTTGTTGGTGAACAGATACCATCTAGTGGTGCTTTGCTCTCTTTTTACATGACGCCCACATCCGTCTTTTTTTTTTTACTAATACGGTAATTCCAGTTTCCAACTTTATTTACATTGAAAAACAAAAAATAAAAGATAAAATAGAAAGAATAGGATCCCTTCATTTAATTTTTTTTTATCAAACCCAAAATATTTCAAAAAAATCAGAAGTGCTCTCCCTCCAACAAGTAAATATAACACTTTTTTTTTACACAATAAATTATATAAGGTCATAAGAAATAAGAAGGTATCTGTATTATAGGGAGGAGGTGTTTGATAAGTACTTAAGATCCTAAAAAACAATCAAAACAATACTGAAAACATTTGTGGGATTGAGAAAATAAGGATGAGACTTGAATCTGGGATGCAGGGTTTGATGCCGCCAATACTTTATTGTTTTAGATAAGAAATAGGTACTTGACAAACATTTGAGATCTCAAAAAATAATTGAAATAACATTAAACACATTTGTAGGATTGAAAAAATAAGAAGAATACTCAAATTTAAAATATCGAATTCGGTGTTCCAACACTTTACCTATTTATCGGCGCAGGGACAATATAAGACCTTTAATTAATGTTAGGCGACGAATAAAATATCTCTTCCATCCATTTTCTTTTCTGCACAAAACTTATGAGATGTTTGAGAGCTCCACATATACTCGGACAAATTCACGTGGGTATTAAAAAGAATTGCAAGTACTAGAGCAAAATCCAGCACAAGCCCACTCGACTCAATAGTGGCTCCCTCGCCCGAGTCTGAATGATTTATCGGTTGTTAGGCTTGCGGGCCACACAATACGAATAATTCCTCCCTCTCCTCACCACTCGGACAACTTTGTTTTTTACACACACCAAATTACTAGTGGGATATTGGATATCAAAAAACTAATAAAATGTGGCTTTATAATTATATATTTACTTAAATTGTATGCTATTTTGAATATGCCAAATACAAAGTTTTTTTATTGCTAAATTTAGTACTCATTGTTTTTATTTTATTTTTTTTATTTTCACAAAAGTCAAAACTTGATTTCAAAATATTAGTTTCGCATAAAAAAATACTTACCAGCTAGATAGCTAATGACTTCTCAAAATTTTCTTCCTTTTTTTGTGAAAAAAGTTTCTTCCATTACTTGTCAAGCTTGAACTATAGTCTTTTTTGTTTTCTTTCGATCACATATCACATATATCTCTCTTGCTTGATCCTTTTAAGCCTTCAGATTGATATTTTCTCGGTAAAAGGGCATGAAAAATTGTTAAACTAAACTTTATATTGCGCTTTCATCCCAAAACTGCATAATGTTGCAAAATAACCCTGAACTCTCTAATGTTGAGTGAATGGTCATCGGTTAGAAATTTCTATCAATTGCAGACCAAAATCTGGGGACTTTTATAATTTTTCCCTACCTATATTCTACATAGAAAAATACTCCTCAAACTAAAAAATGGTACTAGCGCATTCTTAGATTATGATTTTGTGGTTCTCTCTTGTTATTCTTGGTCTCTCTGCACTAACATTGACCAAAATTACGTGAAACTAGGTACCCATGGTCATGAAATTCTTTAGTATTCATTATAATCTGTAACATATGAAGTATAAAAGTTTAGGGAGTATATATCATTAAATTAGTAATCCCTATCTAAGTTATTAAAACACAAGTATACTGAAAAATAAATGTCATGTAAGCATCTGCAACATCTCTTATGTTGAACAAACTAAGAGCATGAAAGCCAGCAGCAATTTTTTTATTTTCAATTTTATATTTCTCGTCGTTTGGGAGCAAAACATCTTTGTACTATTACAATTTCAATTCCCATGAAAAACATTATAAAATGTCCAGCAGGTTGTTGAGTCAAGGAAAATGTATTATGGTATTCACTTTGTGTTTGTTAATCTGTCAGAAAATATAAACAGATGAACCAATGACCATGGGTAAAATGCATTAATTAATTACTTCATTCATCTCAAATTCATTCAATGAAATATTTGAGTTTGATATATAGAGATTAAAAAATATGAAAAAAGTTTGTGTTGTTTTTACTTTTGCTCATTACTTTTTGCATACGAATCAAGAAATATTGAAAAAGACTCTAAAATGATAATTTGAAGGATAATATGGTAAATAATTATTAAATATAAAAATATGACATTTCAGATGATCCAAAATAAAGTATTTTACAAACAATTTGGGATAAAGGGAGTAGTATCAAGTAAAAATCAAAATTAAAATTCTTGAGGTAAAGAATAAGACGAAGAAAATGGAATCTCATTCCAAGTCCAAAATCTCCACTCATGGCCTCGACTTTCATTAATTTCATTTTCCATTTTTTAATTAGCACTAATTTTATTTTATTTTTTTACCAACATTTTTATACCATGATGTAATTCATATTAATTGAATCATCCTTAAAATTACTTGAACTTGAAATATATTTTTTAAACACAATAAATTTCTATGTTTTTTATTTTTATTCTCTAAAATAAAAATATATAAAAGTCACTAATCAGGAAAAAAAAATTCTGGAAATGCTTGATATTCTAAATTTGAAATATTGATTAACGCTTAGACTCTACATTATGTAGAGAAAAAAGAGAATAAGATACTGAAATAATTAATTTTCTAAAATAATATGCATCAACAGGACTTTAAAAGATGTACACAAATAAATTGAGAAAATCTTTTAATGTATAATAACTTGATTGCCTTTAATTTCTCTCACATAAAAAAATTCAACTCTTTTTTACGAGGATTAATTTTTACTTCAAAATGTTTCCTTTCTTCTTGATTTAGCGATCTAGTTTATTCCGTTTTTCATAATAATAACGCTGAAAGATTATTGAAAGGTTATTTCTTCCACTTTTGTATGAGAACAAATGAGGCTAATTGAAATGGGAGGCACCCTCTTCGTCACTTAGATAAGTTTTCGTTATATTGTAGTAATATTTTTCATTTGCCATGAAAGGTTTATACCATTTAAAGTTGTGAAAACTATTTTGCTACAAAAAATATAACTGTAAGTTTCCCAGACAGAAAATTCTAATGGAGGATCATCTATGTAACATTAGAAATAGTTTAGGATCAGTGATATAATATTCTATAGTTTTTAGATTGTATAGAACATTTCATGCCATTTTACCGATACCTTTTTACCCCCCGGTTACCATTCCAGCAAGTCCATCCAAATTCAATAAATTAACAAATCCAAAGGCTGCTGTCGACTGACCGTGACAAAGTGTGATGATCTACGTGCCAGAAACAATTTGCAAGGGTGAAAATGCAACACACGTGAAAACCCAACTATCGTCACAAAATATATATATATATATATAATCAATGAACGCATTTTCCTTAAAAAATTATAATAATCAACCAATAACCGTCCTCCAAAAATGATTAGTGGCGTCTCGTCAACCAAAGCATTTGTAATCTTAAGTAAGATGCTTTTTTACTTTCAACTGATGTTATCATAAAATCCCTTATTTCATATATTATATCTTAGCATGTTTTTTCATTAGTTTTTCCATTATTTTTAATGATTTGACAGTATCAAAGGCCCTAGTTCGACTTGTATTACCTTCTCTTTAATTATATTAAGCAATCATATCTTACAAATGTGAAACTTTAGGTTGAAATTGATAGAAGCACATAAGATCGATTTGGACTTGAAATGCAAATGAGCAAATTTGGTTACCTGCCAGCTCCGTTTCACATTAACGTCAGTGATTAATGTTAGAGTTTTGAAAAAACTATCTAGGGGTAGCTTTTAACTTTTAGCTTTAGCGTTTTTATCTCAAACCATTAAATAAATTATCTAAAACTCTAATGCTGATGACAAAAGCTGTTTTCAAATAACACTGAATCTGCCCCAACTATGATGCAACCATGGCCATGCTGCACAAAATCAAAAGAAATAATCCACACTAGCTGGTACAAAAAGAATATTTTGATTCTAAATTCATTGATTAGAAAATGCTCTCTCCACAAAAACACATCAATTTCTGGATAGAGGCAATCAAGCTATCTTTGACCTCTAATTGATCCAAGGATGGCAGTAGAAACAGTGCATTGTGACCAAAGCACTTGCTCAGAGCAGCAACCTCATCATCCGCCTTTGTTGTTGCTTATATAATCAATAAGAATTCAGTTTTTGTTGGCCAGATGTTTTTTTTTTCATTTGATGGAGTTCCAATAATACAAGACTAGATGTTAATTTTGTAGATAATTAGAGGTGAAGCCATGATTTTAAGTTACAGGGTCAAATTTCATTTTCATAATGTTAAAAATTTAGAGGGTACCACAGTAAAGATAATGAGATTTTTTTTAACTTTATCTTTACATATATACAAGGGTAATATACATAATTTACAAAAAATTTGGGTTGCAGACAATAGTGAAGCACTGCTATGAAGTACATTGTTCAATGAAATTTCTCAAAAAGGTTAAGTTCATGTTCATAATTCAATGGTAAAAGCTAAAAGAATTGAATCATTGATCATAAGTGCAACTGATACCAATTCCAATTGTTGAGATTTTGTAGGCAAAAGTAATTTTTTTTACATCTGTTTTAAAGATTTACACTTAGTTTGTTTTAACTTGAATCAATTAACTATAAAATGACTTATTTTTTATTCTTATATCTTTTTTAATCAGAACTAATTTTAATTAAAACCAATATAATATAGCTATAATAATCCATTGAAAATACAACTTTTATAATCTTATTAAATTTTTATGAATTTTTCTAGTTTAAGGCATTAAAAAGAAAAATTCATAAAAATTTAACAACATTATAAAAATTTACTTTCGAATGGATTATTACATCTATATAATATTAATTTTTAAATAAAATTTGGTTCAAGTAAACAAAATGTAAAAATAAAAATAAGTCAGTTGATTTAAATTAAAATGAATTGACTAAGGGATTGTATCAATAACTTTATCATTAACAAGAGGCCATAATACCTGGACATTTATTTCCTCCCAAAACATAATAATAAGAGAATTTTAGTGCACAAAGATAACAAGAAAAAAGCTCCACCCATCACCCACAACAAATAGGACATGGTAAAAATCAAATATGTATCAAAAGCTACAGAAGGACTGAGCTTCTTTGTGATAGCCAGTTTTGTGGCAACCTTCTCTGCTACTAGGCCTAGGGGTGGTCATTTGGTTAATTCGGTTAAAATTGAACCGAAATTTTCAAAAAAAATTTCAGTTTTTGGTTTTTTATAGTATAACAAATTAACTGAACTGAAGAATGAAATTGAAGTAAAACCGAACCAAATTTTTTCAATTCGGTTTGATTTCACACTAAAATAACCAAAATGCAACTTATGATGTTATAATCTAGTGACTAAAATGTAAAATTAAGGCTATGAGTACCTTTGTTAAACATTTAATGAGAAATAAAACACTAAAATTGAGTTTTAGCTAAAATTGTTATTTTCAAATCTAATCGTCACTGCAAATAGAGATCGGACCTTCTTCCATGATCTCATCTCATCGTCAGCTAGCTCTTTTCCTTTTTTCTCTTCCTCCACAATAACACCACCTTGGTCAGTCTTTTTTTCTCTTCTGTGGCAAGCTCCGAACCTTTCTCCTCTTTTTTGGCCGGTGGCTTGTCCTCATAGTCTTTTCTGGCTTAAGAAATGTGGAGGGTAATCGATGGTGGGCTTTTCCACCATGACCTCCTTCGTTTCTGGAGCAGGCAGCGCCTTTTGGGTACTATCAGCCATACAAGTCTTCTTTCCAATTTTTGCACCATGCTTTGCTGATTCATTGACATTCTGCTTCTTTTTCCCAATTTAATTAACATGGCCGAACTCCAATATAATCTATCAATTTTCTATTTCTTTTCCAGTCAGTCCTCATTCATTTCAATTTCTCAAGTTACCCAAAATAAGAAATAAAAATTCAGTTTTTCAATTACCAAATTAACTAACTGCCTTAACTGAAACCAAATCAAAATCGATTTTCACTCTATTCAGTTTCAACTGAAACCAAACCGAAAATTTTAAATTAATTTGGCTTTTTGATTTTTTCAGTTTTAACCGAATAGTGCTTACCCCTACTACAAGCTTGGGTGCTATAGTAATGGCAAAGGCGCTATAGAGTCAAGTTTGCTAGACTTTGAAAGTAAAGTTGATCAATTTGATTTTTTTTTATGCTTTTTGTGGATTTGGGTTTTTTTCCATTTTAAATATAAGTGGTAATTGGGAGAGAAGATGAAGTTCAGGTTGATATGTATTTCAAGTTTCTAAAATTATATGTTTGTATTTCTTTTGATCTAATGTTTCATACTTGTACAAATATGACATCTATTGTAATTAAAGAGAATGTATTGTTGCAATATGGGGCCCACTAGGGTCTTTGAGACTGCCATATCATCAACTTATATAAAAAATACTTCATCAGTCTAAAAAAGGATGATACATTTTTTTTTTGTGTTTGAAGATTAAAAGGTTTGTGTGGTTTATAATGTTTTTGCTTTTCACTTTTTCTCCCGAAAATAAAATTAAAAAAAATTAAGATTATATGTAGTCAGAATTTAAATAATGATTAGAAAAAAAAAATTCTTTTTAGGGTTTGTGCAGTGAGAACTTTAATGAATATTAAAAAAGAAAAGATTCTTTTTGATTTTGTGTAATTGAAGGTAGTGGGGTAAATAGGATCTTAAAATCTTCATAAAAAAATATTTTATTCTTTTTGGAATTGCAAAAAAGGAATATTTTTCATTTATTTTAAGGTAAAAAAAGTAACATAGAAACTAATAGGACAAACATGGAAAAGACTATGGTTATCAAGTCACGACTTGAGTTTTAGAAATTTACGTTTCTATGACTCTAGAAATGAAAAATATCTTAAGTCTTAGTAAAAACTTACATGTAGGTAAAAACGAGTAGAATTTCAACTTTAGCCCTAAAAATTTAGAAACTTTAGAATTTTACATTTCTTATTATTATGTCATATTGAAATTGGCTAAAAATGATAAAAAGTTGACAATATATAAATCTATTTTGCAACTTCATATTTATACAATCAAACTTAACCTATTTAGAGTTAAAATAAAAAATAAATTTAAAGATAGCCAAAAAATAAAACACAAATCATTTTTTTTCTTGGACTCTCTATGTCTCTTGATCACTTTTCTTCAGTATAACTTTGATAACCTTGTTTATGAAATTTATGTAGATGTAGATATAGATGAAGAAAATGTCAATGATAGTACAAATATTTGTATATATTAGTTTGACCTCTCAAATATGAAATGAAAAGAGAAGAATATGAAAACAACTTTCAAGATGATAATATTGATACTTTCGTTGGTCATTAATACTCATGATGTTTCATGTGCTCTATTAGATGATTAAAATATTCCTAACTTCTAATTATGAATTGTGAATTATAAAACTTAATTTTTTTTTTATTTTTACAACACTACACTTTTTTTTATGGTATTAGAGTATTAGAAAGTGATAAATATTGTGCAATATGAAATTTTTAAGATAATTTATAAGATTATATTCTTTTCATATTCTCAAAATCTCATGACTTTACAAGTTTTTACAACTCCATGACTATAGAAACTAAAATGATTTCTAAATGATTTTAGGTAGAAACTTGATTTTGATAACTATATAATACATGAAGTTGGGGACTTTTAATGTCACTAATTGAAGTAAGAAACTATATGAGGACAACAATAAAAACTAAAGCAACATAACTAAACTTTAGGGTAAAATCCACCGAGGGTCACCTAGCTTATTTTCTTGTCCTAAACGGGTACCTTACTTTCAAATTGTTCTACCGAGGTACCTTACCTCTTATCGCGTGTCCTATCTGGGTACTTTCCGTTGATTCCATCGTTAAGTCTCACGAAAATTGCTGATGTGACATTAATTAATGCTACAATAAACGTAAAATAATAACTTTGGACCCTAAACTTTTCTAATAACTAAATCTAACCCTTAAACTTCTACCAAAATCATTTTAGCCACCGTCAACCTCTTCCTCTGTCGCCCACCATCCCAGCCGCCCTCAACCTCTACGTCGTCCTCTCTAAGCGCTTGGCTTCCAGAGGCCTCATCGTCACCTTCATCACCACCAAATCGATAGTCCACCAATACCCATCCATTTTCATCAATGTCCAATCCATCGAATTCCCAGAGGCCGAATCAACCACCGGGATTGAGGACTTCGTCTGCGTTTTCCAGTCACTCTTCAGGCGAAGGCTGGCCGATTTCATCTAGAAACAGAATTCCTCCGCGAACCCGCCCAAGTTCCAGATTTACGATTCTGTTTTTCCTTGGGCCCTGAAAGTGGCTAGAAGCTTTGGCATCGATGGCGCGCCCTTCTTCACCTATTCGTGGGCCGTCAATGCCGTGTATTTTCTGTAAATCGAGGGCATCTTAAGGTTCCATCGGAGGCTTCTCCAAACTGGCTGCCAGCGATGCCGGAATTAGATGTCAGAGATCTGCCGTCGTTCGCGGTCGCACCTGGGTCGTACCCAAGTTTCTTTGATCTCGTCGTCAGCTAGTTCTCGAATTTTAGGGAAGCCAAATGGGTATTTTGCAACACTTTTGACGAGCTGGAAGACGAGGTTAGTTTTTTGTTCCCAAAATCCCCAAATGGGTCAATGACTTTATGCTCAAGCTCCGTTTTTAAGTTCTTCGTTTGCATTTCGGAGTTCGAGTCCCTAAATGTGTTGGCCATTTTCTGTAGATTCTTGACTGGATGGCAAATCAAGGAATTCGAATCACTGGGGTTGGGCCTACTGTTCCATCAATGTACCTGGAAATTTTTTTTAAGGATGACAGAGATTACGGCCTCAGTCTCTTTGAACCTGACAACAGCAATTGCATAAGATGATTAAACTCGAAAGAAGCCAGCTCAGTCGTTTACGTATCATTCGGAAGTTTGGCTTCTCTAGGAGAAGAGCAAATGCAAGAAATAGCTTGGGGGCTGAAGAGGAGCAACAGGAACTTCCTATGGGTTGTTAGGGAAGCGGAGCAGAGCAAAGCTTCCTGCTGATGTCAGAGATGGTGCAGTAGACAAGGGGCTGTTAGTCTCTTGGTGTCCTCAGTTGGAAGTTCTGGCACACGAATCAGTCGGTTGCTTCATGACTCATGACAAATTGGAGGATACTGCGAAGGACGGGGAGGACGACGTAGAGGTCGAGGGCGGCTGGGATGGTGGGCGACAGAGGAAGAGGTTGACGGTGGCTAAAATGATTTTGGTGGAAGTTTAAGGGTTAGAATTAGTTATTAGAAAAGTTTAGGGTCCAAAGTTATTATTTTAAGTTTATTGTAGCATTAATTAATGCCACATCAGCAATTTCCATCAGACTTAACGATGGAATCAACGGAAAGTACCCAAATAGGACACGCGATAAGAGGTAAGGTACCTCGGTAGAACAATTTGAAGGTAATGTGTCCGTTTAGGACAAAAAAAATAAGCTAGGTGACCCTCGGTAGATTTTACCCCTAAACTTTACTCAACATATCCTGTTCCAAAATCCAATACCACTCGAGAATTAGGGTAGATAAACTCACAATTTTCCGAAACTTCTTAATTTGATTTTTCAAAGGATGTAATAAACCACAACATCTGTTAATACAGACAGAACTGGGTCAACTAAGAAAAATCAAGTCCAACATTATTGCTTCCATACCTTGTCATTCCAATTCCATCATTTGATCATTCATAATTTTATTATTTTTTGTTCAAAATTAACAATCTATCGTTTTCAGTTTTCACTTTCATTACATTTTTTTAATACAAAAAATATTTAATAAAAATTTCACATTTTTAGCATAAAAATGAAAAATAAATGCTTTTGCAGAGAAATAATTAAAAATGTGTTCCATTACATCTTAAAGATTCAATAAAATTGTCATGATAGAAATAAACATTTTTAATTACTTCTTAAATCATAGCACCAAACTGAATTTCTACGTAAGGTTTAATTCTCTATTATTATAAAAATGTGCTTATAAAATTTTTATCAAGTTGGTGTTCCAAAAATGATTAGTAGTGTTGTTATTGTTTTGTTATGTGGGGGGTGCCGTCACACAAGTTGTGGCGTTCATTTGCTCGTCCCTTCCTTTGGATCTGAAAGGTTGGCCCTTTTTCCTCTTCTTTAAGACAACAACAGCGTCGTCGTCGTCGTCGTCATCATCATCATCATCAACAAACCAACAAAAACAAAAACAGCTAAAAAACCAAGCATCAACGATTATCGTTTGCTTCACCTCCTCCCCCTCCTCTATCCTTTTTCTCTCGAACGTCCCTAATCTCTTCTTCTTTTTTTTTTTCCCCTTTCTTTTCCTTCGATCTCCTCTCCTCGGCTCGACTCTTTTTCCTTTCTGTGCAAAGCTTCCATTTTTCTCAACCTTAATCATTGTAATTTGCCGTAATTGCCCTCCAAAGCAGACGGAAATCTATTTGATCTATTTTACTTCCTTTGGTTTTTTCTTTTCCATTTTGTTGTCACACAGCCACTTGATTGGAGATCGACGATTCCCGGAAAATTCCGGTACTTTCCTTTGATAGCTCTCCATTTCGTTGATTCATTTCCGACATGATTCTCTGGAGGGTGAATTGACAAGAAGATGTTGTATTTGAAACAACCCAAGTCGATTCTATGCAAATGGTACGGTTTCGGTTTGTTCCGGTGAGGAATTGGGAGATTCTGATCGTTTCCGAGGAAGTTGGAGGAAATCCGGTGTTCGCGCGCATGGTCTGGTGATAGATTCCCGGAGCCAGGAGCTCGGGAAGATCTGGAACCGGGAATTCGGAAAGTAGAAAGAGAAGTTTTTCGACATCTTTAGCTCATGGCGACATCGGTAAAGGTCAAATTTCATGATAACATTTCTAATGAGGAGGCTTCTCAATCTCCAGCTGCCTGTATGCAGAAATTCAGGCTTTATGAAACTCGATCGGTGAGTGAAAATTTCTTTTATATTGTTTTCGTTTGTGTTTTGATTTAATATTCCGGTGATCTTTTCTGATTTGTTCCTCAAATGCGCCTTGGCTTCTAGTTAGCCGCTTGCTCCTGGGAATTTTTACTTTGGGTTGGTAATTGTGGCAATTTAAGGTTTGGTTGAATCTTAGTTTTATGCCACTTTTGTTGGGGACTGGAAAGTTTCCTTTGGTTCTCATTGTTGGATATGAGTGATGAAGTAGAAAATATAGTGCGAGTAATTCGAAGCAATTTTTCTCTTTTATACAATGAGAAAGTTCATACTTACGCAGGGGACATTTGATTTTTGATGATTTGTCTTAAAACTACTTGTGCTATGTTTTTTGGAATTTGATATTCCACAGAACTTTTACATGATTGGAAGGAACAAAAGTAGAACTTACTGGAGAGTGCTGAAGATTGATCGGCTCGATCCATCTGAGCTGAACATTCGGGAAGATTCAACAACATATACTGAGAGTGAATGCTCTGAACTGTTAAGGCGGATACATGAAGGGAACAAACCCACCGGTGGACTGAAGTTTGTGACAACTTGTTATGGAATTGTTGGTGTGTACATGGCGCCATGAACTTCTGTGTCTTGTCAATGAAGTAATGATGTTATGTAGTTTCTGGGTAATGATGCCTTTTTTATTTTTTCCTTTAGGTTTTATTAAATTCCTGGGCCCTTACTACATGCTGCTGATTACAAAGAGAAGGCAAATAGGTGCAATATGCGGCCACAATGTGTATGCTGTTTCCAAGAGTGCGATGATTCCACTCCCAAATTCAAATGTTTGCCACAATATTGCATATTCCAAGAATGAAAGCAGGTTTTCCTCTGATCTTTCAAGTGAATTGACCTGATTGCTAGACTCTTTGGCACATCAAGAATTTGTGTCACATAAAGTACAATTTGGCGACCAGTTATTACTATGTGTTTATTGATGTTTCTTTTTCTGGTAACAGGAATGAATATGTTATCAACCACATGCTCCTTTAAGATTTCACAGAAATTGCTTTTTTCCCTTAGTTTAAAGTTAAATGCTGCTCAAGATTTTTCTCTAATCTTCTATTTTTCACTAGGCCATAAATTATAGCTTCCAGTTTTTTTGGAGTGCATCTAACTCAATTGATATGCCCCTCCCTCCTCCCCACGTTTTTTGATGATTAAGATACAAGAAGCTCCTGTGCACAGTGGACCTTACAAAGGACTTCTTCTTCAGCTATTCGTACCATGTCATGCGTAGTCTTCAAAAGAACTTGTGTGATAGTCAGACAGGCCATGTGCTTTATGAAACAATGTTTGTTTGGAATGAATTCTTGACTCGAGGGATCCGCAACCATCTCCAGAATACTTTGTGGACTGTGGCACTGGTGTATGGCTTCTTTAAACAGGTGAGATGGAGATGATAACCCTTTCTAATTTATTCATCGATATCTTCTAAGCTGTTTTCGAAGTGGGTGAGGTGAGAAATAATATGCCTGATGGTACCTTAGTATTGTCAGCCAATTCAATTTGAACCTGTCATTTCCTCATCTTCACATTAAAGTCTCCTGGCTCATTCTGCACAAGGTCTTTTACCTTCACGTTTTTTAGACCCCCCCCCCCCCCCTACTTCCTGAAAATCATTCTGGAGTGTCATTGCCATAGCTCTAACTCAGGAACTTGTATGATCTTCATTGAACTTGGCTTTTTCTTCCCCCTTTCTGTGTGCATGTGTGAAAGATGAAGTCACCAATAAAAATCATTCCATGCATGCGTAATTGGAATTCCAAATATTTTCTGTTTGACTCTTTTGTATGTCAAATGACAGTATGAGTTGTAAATTCAATTTTTAGTTCTCAACAACAATAGACACCTTGTTATACAATGCAAAAGTAGTAATTAAGTATCTCAAGTCATTAGCTTCTCATTAAATTTTATTTGTGTTCGTAAAAAAGGAAATATAGACTTGCAAGTGGAGGAACCTATAATTGTTACTCTTAAACTTCATCTCGTTTTCCATTTACAAAAAGGTACATTAGGAAAGGTAACTGCCATAAAAGTTGCCCTGTCATCTTGAATTTTAGGTACCAACCTTGGTTGGGGTGTTGCATTTTGTTCTGCTGCATATCTTCTCCAAAAATTTTGTTTTTATTCTAAGAGAGGTAGAGAGCTTTACTTTTTATTTTTGGATCTTTCTGTTTACTTTTTGGAGTATATTTGTTCATTTTCATTTTGGTTTTAACTTAGGTATTTGAAACGAGGGGTAAATGAGAAAGGCAGGGTAGCTAATGATGTTGAAACAGAGCAGATTGTCTTTGAGGATGTTCCAGATGGGTTTCCAAGGCAAATAAGTTCCGTTGTCCAGAATCGCGGCTCCATTCCACTATTTTGGTCACAAGAAACATCACGCTTGAATATTAAACCTGATATTATATGTATGTTTCTGGACTCTTGCATTGATGCTGCAGCTGACTTCTTTGTTTATTAATGCAAGCTTGTTCACCTTTTCAGTGTCAAAAAGGGATCAAAACTATGAAGCCACCAGGCTTCACTTTGAAAATCTCATGCAGAGATATGGAAACCCTGTAATCATTTTGAATTTAATTAAGGTATACATCATTTTACAACTTCATTTGCAAGTTCTTTCAAAATCAATTTGCTGCCAACAACATAAAGTATATGCCTCTCATCTCCCCTCTCTTTATGCTGATGCATATAATGCTACATAAAGGGTTAACAAAGACTGCAAGAATGTTTTGAATATACCAAGATGCCCCACCTTTGTTCATACAAGAAATTAAGAAATAAAGTGTAGTGTCAAAAATGTCAATGCAACGAACATTTTTTTTTTCGTTTCCATCAAATTTGACCCGGAATTTTCCAAATTTCATTGGTTCTTATTGTTACTTTTATTTGATGGCAGACACAGGAGAAAAAACCTCGAGAGTCAATTCTTCGTCAAGAATTTGCTAATGCTATTGATTTCATCAACAAAGATTTGTCAGAAGAAAACCGTTTAAGGTTCCTTCACTGGGATCTGCACAAACATTCTAGGAGGTAAGTGTTCCTTCTCCTTCTCAGTATCAGCATGGTGATAATAGTGGTGATTAATCTTCCACCTGCTGACATAGATTTTCTTCTTACCTGTACATTTTAGTGTAATCATGTGTCTGTGTGTTCTCTTACTGCAAAGATACTTACCTTGGTATAATTTATCTTTTTGTTGTGTTTCAGCAAAGCAACAAATGTTTTGCTACTTTTGGGCAAAGTAGCTGCATATGCATTGACACTAACAGGTTTCTTTTATTGTCGAGTGACTCCCACATTGACATTGGATGAGTCTGTTGAATGGCCTTGTGGGTAAGTATCACCACATCTGAGTTCCTCCCAGATACCACCTTAATTAACTTTCTTTGAGGATTTTCATCAGCCTTCATATATGTACTCGCCCTTTTAGTTCTTTTGACATTAGGGATTCCAATCTCTGATCCTACTTCATAGTCTTTGCACTTTGCAATACCTCTGATTTTCACACTATATTTGTTTTGTCCTTTTTTAGGGACCATGATTTTCAAGGCATCCATGTATTATAATATCGTTTATTCTTGAGTTTCTGTTCCCTTTTTATTTGATATCACTGTTTCTGATGAGACACTTTGCTTTCGGAAATATGATGCAGGAATATGGATAATGAGAACCTCTCACTTCAGAATCATTGTGACATTGAAAGCTCAGATTCTGACAAATTAGAGAGAAATGCTAGTGGTGAAAATAATATTGCTAATGGAAATCACTCTGCTAAACCTGCAATCTTCCAGAGGGGAGTACTTAGGACAAACTGCATAGACTGTCTGGACCGTACAAATGTTGCTCAATATGCATATGGGTTAGCAGCTCTTGGTCAGCAGCTTCATGTATTAGGAGTTATTGATGCTCCAAGGATAGACCTTGATGCTCCTTTGGCTGATGAACTAATGGGTTTCTATGAGAGAATGGGTGACACACTAGCACACCAGTATGGTGGCTCGGCAGCTCACAATAAGGTATTTAAAAATCATGACCTACTTGCAACTACTTACCTCAGCTCTGTAGATTTGCATCCTTCTCTGCTTATCCTGTCGAGATCATAAACTAAGTTTAAATTGATTCATTTGTTATGAATTTTGAAGTTGCATAATTCAATTTAGTCTCCCTTTCTAATATATTCTTGTGTAGTTTATTGCGCCAGTCCTTGATGGGTGCCAGAATCTTGAATCTTTTCCCAAAACTACCTGGTTTGCTTGGATATTAGTGAAAAGAGATGTCATGGAAGTTAGTTAAAGAAAACCTTTCTGGACAACCAGATGGTCCTTTGTTGTTGATCAATTAGCAGGACATGAGCAGAATTTTGATGTCCTGATGAGAAAAGAAAAATTTAACCTTGCTGTTCATAATTTTTTAACGCAGTTTTCCGTCATTCTCCATTAGCTAAGATTTTTTATTGGTTGCATTTAGATATTTTCTGAAAGAAGGGGTCAATGGAAAGCAGCAACCCAGTCTCAAGAGTTCTTTAGAACTCTTCAACGATATTATAGCAATGCATACATGGATGCAGACAAACAAGACGCAATAAATGTGTAAGTGACATAGTTTTCAAGTCATCCATGTTCTTGTATAACTCTTAAGCATGGCTAGCCTCTGGAATTACACATTTAACTAAAATTCTGGTCCATTTATTTTTTTAATTCTCTACGCTATATTTTTTCATAAAATAAACTTGGCTTGTGTTTCTTCTTCTTCAGAGTTTCTTTGGTTGATAGTGTTTTTGCTATGGTCCTTATAGCCCTGTCATTCATCACCTTTATATTTGATTTGGCCTGCATCCTAAATAGTTCAGTTTGGAACTACCTTGAACAGATTCCTGGGATACTTTCAACCCCAAGAAGGTAAACCAGCAGTGTGGGAGTTGCATTTGGATCCACATTACAGCAGAGGACGGAATGGTGAATCAAATCAAGGCGAAGATGGAAGGTTTGTAGTTTCCTGATCTAAACTTAAATTTTATATGCTGAGTTGAGGCTGGTACCATATATTTGTTCATCATTATTCTGGTGGACTAGACCATTTGTTTCATGGCACATAAGTCTGTAAAACTGGTACATAGTGCTGGTATCAACCTGGGTCATGCTTTATTCAATTGCAGTTTATCAATCTGGCAATGGAGATATATTAGTTTGCAACTTGATTTGTAGTTGATGTGTTTTTTATGGCCTAAATACCCAGTAAACCCCTGCACTATCGTGAATTGGTCCTTGGCCCCCTGAACTTTTTGTTGGTATGAAATGATCCCTCAACTATTATGACCTGGACGCTTTGCTCATTTAACTTAACTTCTGTCCATTTAAAAAGGAAAAAACCACATAATTGCCACGTAATTTTCCTAATTTTTATCTTTTGCACCCTCATCTTTTGTCTCCTCCACTAAGGCCACTGTCTTTGATCCAAGCCTCCACCTTCTTCAATACAGCTGCCCCTCTTCAGTGCCTCTCCACGTTCAAGACCTCACCTGCAAATGAGAGTTATACAGAGACAAACATGTTGAAGACTAAAAAATATGGAACAGAATATAGATTCTATTCAGCATCTAAAATATTTCTGAAACACATTCAAAGAAGCATTTAGGCAAATAGCTAGTAATTTGAAATAAAAAAATTTAAATAGAAAACAGGTGTTTGCTTCTTAGTTTTGAAAGAGCTATACACACCTAGAAACCTTAGTCTTAAGCTTTTTCTTATCAGAAAGTAAATGGGACTAAAATACAGAAGCTTGACACGAACCTGAAGTGCTTCATATAGTAGTTGAACAAACTTCTAAGTTCTGAATTTATCACTTTATTTTATCAACCAAAATGCACATTCAGGATATACAGATTCCTTTGGATGAAAAAAAGTAACTGCAATGCCAACATACTGAAAAAAATAGTTGCCCAACAAAAACTTACTGTAGTTTCCTTTTTTTAAATTTTATTTTAATCACCATAATTTTTCTAAATATACTTTTATCTATGTTTTCATATTTAATTGGATGGATTTTGGTCAAGCAATTTTGTTCTAAATATTTTCTAGATAGTAATCAATTTAGTATAACATTTTTCTACTTAAAAAAATAAAAAAATACTTATTTTTAACAAAAATGTTTCAAAAAGGGTAATTGACTCTGGAGTGGGGCGAGGATGGGTTTCGGCAGAAATAAGGATGGTCTAAGGAGGTGGTGAATTGTGATGGGTATCGGCTGGGTGGATACATTAAGGATGAGGGCTTGGGTGGTGGGAGCCAAAGTTTTGGGTGCAAATGATTGAAATAAAAAATTTAGATGACTATGTTAAATTGCAATTTAAGTCCCAAAGTTATTGGTTTGTATAGTTAAGAGGTCTGAAATTTTAAATTATGGAATTAGATGACAATTCTGTTGTGTAACTGACGGAAAATTTCCAGTGTAATGGAGCTATTGAGTCAAATGGGCAAAGGGTCTTGGTCATAATAGTTGAGGGATCGATTCATACCACCTAAAAGTTTAGGGGAGCTGGCGACTGATTCACGATAGTACATGGTTGTACTGGGTTTTTGGCCTTTTTTTCTAACCTAGTTGGTTTGTGCGCTTCACCAGGCTCCGCTACCTAACTGTCATGGTCTGCACTTTCAGGTCATTTTTCAAAAGGTCCTTTTCAGATGGAAACATTCTGCGAGAAAGTGGTTCATCAATATCAGCTGAAAATGTCAAGAAGTTCTCGCATGCAACCTTGCCTGACCGTTTGCAAGAAAGGTGCAATGGTATCTCAGAGTCCTCCCCCGAAATATCAACTTGCGAAAGTGACATGTCATATTCAAGGTTCTTTGCTTATCCCATTTTCAGCGTCCCTCTACAAACTGTATGTGCTAAGGGCAAATCATAGTGTTTTCCTGATTGTTGGCTGGAAACTTCAGTGGTCCTTTTGCTCACTATGAAATGATGGAAGATGGGGAATCTGCAGTTCCCTTAATTCATAACCTAGCTTTGAGTCTCTATTTTATTCCCCACTCATATTTCTCTGTTTTTTTTTTTTTTTGTATGTAGGTGGTTGACTCTACATAGCTCTGTTTTTAATAACATGGCCCTTTTGTTTGATGGATCTCTTTTCCCATTGAATCGATGTAGGTATACTCCATCAATGCCTCGCCAGCAGCTCTTTGGAGATGTACCAAAAGATCGATCTCTTGAAAGTGACCATATATTCTACTCTGAACAAGGGGATGCATTCAATTGCTCAAACTTTGTTGATATAGACTGGCTTTCCTCATCTGGAAATTCATGTGAAGAAGAACCATTTGAGAGGTATCATTTTCCCCATTTCCATTAGCTGCTTAGGTTCTTTAGCTAGTCTTGGTCTTTTCTCAAGACTTGAAGAGTTTATCTATGGACTGGAGAATGTTTTTTCGGGTGATGAGTGCTGAAAGGATGAACAACTCCTTTCTGTCTGTCTCTGCACGACATGCATCTCAGCGACCAATCAGGCAGATGGCAGTAGAGCAGCAATCCTGGCATTGTAGTAGCTTTTTTTCAGTGTTCCTCAATTGAACTAAAAAAATGAAAAGCAGACTAGGGTGTTATACTATGGGAATAGCTATTATGATTTCATTTCCTTGTTTCCTATTAAAATAATTTCTTTTAGTTTTAAATGTTCTCCATCTTTCTCTTTTTTACTTTTTTCGGGGCAACAAAAAAAAAAAAAAAAGGAGCCAAGAGTCAATAAATCACCATTTACTTTGGGAATTGAGAGCATTTAGCAAATTTTATGAATCTGCATCTTTATCATATTGAAACAATGTGGCAATTTGTAATGCGATTTATTTCATTAAAATGCTGCTTCATCATGATCTTATTTTTACGCAGGTCATCAGTGCTGGCAAACTCGCCAGTTGCTGGAATGTCATCGGAGAATGTTGTCAATGGAATAATTGGGGAAGCAACTCCATCCTCAGTTAGTGAGTACGGATCCAGCATGAGGGTAACGGCTGGCCCTCTGATCTCTCTCTCTCCCTCTCTCATCTTTGAATTTTTTACCTTTTTAATGGTGGCTAAAGAATACAAATATTGGAAATAGATCGTCAGTTTCCTCATTACCTCATTAGGATGGTTATTTTACATTAGGATGGTGGTGGCGGCTAAAGAATACATTGGCTTGTTCCAATGAAAATGCAACTACAAGTTTGTCCATGCGCTGGTTTAACAATTTGCATCTTTCCTTTTATGTAAATCATGCAGGTAATGGATCAAACAGGAGCAGAGTTCTCGTTCCGCATTATCTCACGTAAAAATGCTCTCGAGGAATTCCCCGACAGCTTTGTGAACTGGGTGAACTGTGGAGGGACGCTCTGCCACTGAAAATATCACACATGCTTTGCCAAATTTAGTCCCATAAGAGGCAATGCTGAAACAATCATCGGTTTGGAAGAGCTAACAACCTAGCGAAACTAGAGCAAGATGCAGAAAGCAGTGTCAGCATTCTTTTGTAATATACCACCACGATGACTCCTTCGGGGCCCCTGTATGACTAACGGTACTGATTTCATATCCCAGAAGAAAAAGAGAAAAGAAGAAAATGAAAATGACAAAAAAAAAAAGAGGCCTTGATGAAAAACTGATACCTGGAAGTACAAGAAGGGTAAATAGTGCATAGTTAAAAAAGATTCTTTGTGGAGCTCAACCTGTGGCAGTTCATGCACGAGTAAAAGGGCAACTTTTGCTTACCTAGGATTTGTAGTCGTGTAAATATTTTGTTTTTCACCAGCCCCTGTTTCTGTAAGAGCTCCTGTTTAGAGCTGCAGGTCTATTGATTCTTTGTTTCCTATTTGATGTTATATCTATGTTGAGGACATGATACTAACTATGCGGATATGATTAGACAGACTATTTGGAGGAAGCAAGGGCCAAATACAGGACCAAAGTTTCCCCTGAGAAGGCCGAATTTGTGTGTATGTCCCTAAATTTCTTCTTATTCTTCTTCTGTGTTTTTTTTTTCTTTTTTGGTTGTGTGCGTGTGCTTTCCATTGCGGCAGTGAGTGTGTGGACTGATAAAAATTCGAATGTCAAATCCATTTCCCTCGATTAAAAATGTGTTCGGTCAAAACAGGAAAGAAGGAAAAACAACACAAATCCTATACTATAATATATCTCTCAACTGACTTGGATAACTTGTAATAAAATTATCTGTTTTAAGTAATATTTAATAACAACAATAAGAAATGTAAACATCGAAAAACACCATAGATTTCAGTGAAAAAGAATTTGTCTTCTACCATTACAAAAACGTGTACTTTATCTTCAAGGTTACGCTGTTATTAACACCAGTAAAAACACCTAGAAAGGTTGTACAGTTAATGATAATTCAAATTGTTGACTAACAGTAACAAATATTTAGACAGATTAATTAACTGAAAAACAGTTACTAAATAATTTATTTTAGGATTTGAAAAAGATAAGGGAAAATTACATGACCACCTCCCAAGGTTTGGCAAAACCTCTTGCTTTGTCTTTTTTGTTTAAAAAACTGACAAATATCCCCTAAAAGATTAACATATCTACACTTACCTCCTCCGATCTTAACTCCGTTAATGACATGTTAAAATAAAAAAGGAAAAACTTGTTTTATCCCACTAGCCTTCCTAATTCGATAATTTGGTCCCCCAAACTTCTGCATCTAACTTTGCCAACCAAACACAAGAAAACTCTCTTCCTTTTTTCTTGTTCCATTTTCTCTCTCACAACTAGTCATCATTGTGGCCATTTTGGACAAACGGAAGGTAAGGGTGAAAGTCAGGCTGAAACCCGATCTGAATTATGGATACTCTTCTGCTTTTTTTTTTTTCCCTTAATGAACCCGAATTGCCATATAACCTGAATAAACCTGAACCTGAATTAATCGGGTTTGGGTTGATCGAAATCAATTCAACCCAATTCATTAAGTGCCACAGTCTTGGAAACAAGAAAAGTGACCTAGCTAAACAATGAAACAAAGACAACGAACAGCTGAGCACTGGCTCCTTCAACAGCCCCCAAGCATCCAACCATTAAGTAAAGTCAATATCGATAATTCCAAGTGCCCTTTTGAAATCTCCTAACTCTAAAAAAACTGGGACAGAAAAAAGAAATTACAAAGTTTCACATTAATCAAACATTTATATCAAACAGAGCTAACATAAATTAAACTAACCTTGTTCTATCTTTTCAATTTCAGCTAAATGTTCTTCAAGATCCAGCACCTTTTTATTTGCTCATAACCAATATTGTGCACAAACAAGTGCCTCAACTATCTTTGGTGATAAAGAACTTCTAAAGGGATCAAGCATTTGGCCTCCAGTACTGAATGCTGATTTTGAAGCAACAGAGGATACAAGAAAGCCAAAACATCAGAAGTCATGGCTGAAATGATAAGGAACCTAGGACTATTGACCCCCACCATTGAAAAACATCAAAATAAGCATCACCATCCTCCACATTCTCTCCTAATACTTGTCTAATTCACTCTTTTCTTATGAGCTACTTACTGATTTGAGTTACTTCCATTCATCTTTCAAGATGACCCTCGACTTAGATGGGCTCTCCAACTCTATAACAACTGAACCCTTAACTTGATCATTTTTGCCTACTTGATCAACTGAACTTCAATACTTCTCCTTGTACTCATTAAACAATTTTTTAAGTGTCATCCTCACCTTTCCCATAAGTGTATCCGCCACTTCCTTACCATACATATTTCTTATCCTGAATTTCACATACTCCATCTTATTTTGTGGATCAAGCACAACAACAATAAAAATCATCACATTCATGTTTTTAGGATTCCCCCAATATTTATCACATTGCACTTTCATTTTTGAACACATACTAGATAAACCCTTATCAAAACCACATCCCCAATCCCTCAATAACATATCCACATTGGTAATCTCATGAAAATAAGAATTGGCAATGACATAAAATGAACTAGAAACATACTTGGTAAGATCATAAAAAGTTCCCAATAACTTTACCACATGATTGACAACATTCCAATCAAACTCCAAAGGTCTCTCCATGTCATCCCTATCCATAAGAGCAGAAATGTAAAGAGGATCATAAAACACATATTTCTCAAATGCTCTTTTAAATTTCAAGGCAGTTTCAAGCATCAGATAGTTTGAGTTCCACCTAATAGGAACCTCAAGATACAACTCATTCTCCACCTAAATTTCTCATCCTCAATACAAGTTTTAAACTTTAACAATCATGCTGAAGATTGCCTACTGTATCTAACAGTATTCGGAACACGAATCAAAGAATCAGATGCAAGTTTAAGACCATCCTGAACTACTAAGTTCACAATATTAGCAATACACCTAATATGAAGATATTCCCCCTAAAACAATTCCATTCCATAGATGCTTCAAATAAGCAATGTCTGTATTGTTTGAGCTTGCATTATCAACAGTTGCGGTCATTAAATTTTCAATGCCCAAAAAATTTAATTTTTTTTCAATAGCTATACCAATAACTTGACCCTTTATGTCTAGAAATCGGGCAGAAATTTAAGATCCTCTTTTGCAACTTCCATTTATTATCAATAAAATGTGCTATCAAACACATGTAATTAATCATTTGCACTGAAGTTCTTGTGTCAATTGCTTTTGAAATCGTCCTAGCATTAGATTTCAGAAACATTTTCAAGTTTTTCTCGTTCATCAACAAACAGCCCATAACAATATTTAGCCATGATTATCCAAGAGGGAATTTGAAACCTAGGTTGTAGGATACAGCAAAATCTTTTAAAACCGTCCGTCTCAACAAATCAAAAAGGAAGTTCATTCACAACCACTATATATGCTAAACCCTTCCTGTAAGCCTCTTTATCAAATTTCCAATTACCCATCACATAATCATCACCACCTCCACCCTTCGTCAAGTTGATTGTTGTTTGTTTAGTATCAACTACACCCTTGCATTTATCCTTTTTTATGTGGTTCCTCAGATTAGTTGTGCCAACATTCTTACTATGACACTTGTACACATCACCGTAATTAATGCACTTACATTTGGTTTGATTTGAGCCTTCGATAAACTCAAAGTGCACCCAATAATTTGCCATTTTCCTCAAAGTCTTTGTCTTCCCTCTTTCATGTGCAGTAGAAGTAGCAGAAAGTTCATCCATGTTTGAATCCGTGGGGGTTGATGCTCCTTTAGGTGGTGCTTCACTCATAATTGTGTCACCTTCAGTACTTGATGCCATCTGAAAGTTCAACAATCTTTAGCACCGGACAGTAGCAAATAGATACCCAACAAATGTGGTTCATATTTACCAAAACAAATGTAATGGAAACAACAATACAATTCGGACAAACAAAAAAATATCATACCAAATTTCAATCTTTAGTTTTTGTTTCAAACCAGTGAACACATCAAAAAACGAAAGACATACTTATAGAATCAAAACATTTCAGCCATAACGAAGGCATGTATGCTTCACCAGACAAAGCCACAAACAAAAGCTTCACCACACAAAAAAATTCGTGTTCAACATGAGACCCAATTTCGGTTAAGTTTCACTAGATTCATGTTCAGGCAGAAAAATTCAGTCACAAAACCTATCAATATATAAAATGGCAAAACCCTCACCTGGAGACAACAGGAGACCCGATTTCGGCAGGGGCAGGAGGATGAAAGACGTCGCAGAGGAGGAGAAGACAATTGTTGAGAAAGACAGTGGCACCGGTAGTCAGTCGAGGGCGAGGTGAGGCGGCGGACAAGGTGAGACAAAGCGACAACGGACGAGGAGGAGTGAGCGAGGCGACACCAGTGACCAGACGAGGAGGCGAGGCAACTAAGTGACTGCTCCGGATGACCTCTGCTGGTGGTGAAGACGGCGCGAATTGGATGACGGCAGCCATGGCAGGTAGCAGTCGGTGAAGAAAAGTGGACTGGAGGACGGGGATTAGAGCTGATAGTGAGAGTCTGAAAGTGATTGAGTTTGAGTGAGATGCACCCACAGGCGAAGGGAGGGTCATTGGTCTAGGTCACAACAATCAACATTCAACAGGGTGTGGGTTCATTAGGCCTGTGCCTGGGAAATTAGGAATGTGACTCTAATCGGGTTAGGCGGGCTATTTGAGTCGGGACCTGAATAGAACCAAATGTTTTACAAATTAATTGGGTTGGGTCGGTTTGGGTTATTTCACATTAATTTTCAGACCAGTTTCAGGTTTTACTTTTATCTCTAATAAAAATTCATTTGATTTTGGAGAGAGTTGTGTTAGAGAGACCAATCTTGTGATTCTAGGTGAAATTGGGTGACAGACGATTGTGATTCTAGATGTTCACGATTCCAGTATTCGTGATTCTAGTGTTCGCAATTCTGGCATTTGAGATTCTAGCATTTGTGATTCCGACCATTAGCAATTCTATTGGGCGTTCATGATTTGGGTCATTCAAGATTCTAGTCACGATTCTAGCATTCGTGATTTGGCCTCGGCACCACCACCAAAGAGTCCCTTGTCCTTTGCCATTATGAGATCGGGAAGCTCCTCAGTCCAATTCATCTCCTAATGATTTGTTCACCAATGTGTTGGACAGGGAAAAATGACGGTCCTAAAATCTAATGATTGGTGGTGATGGAGAAGAAGAAAGAAGAAGAAAGGAAGATAGAGTTTCTTTGTTGTTAGATTTGTTTCTTGTTAAGACTTTAGATTGTTAGATGTAAAAGTTGATGGCAAAGTTTGTATAAAAGAAGGCTAAGAGGGAAAAACAAGTATTTTTTTTTGTTTTCTATGGAGGGGGTAAGTGTGGGTTAGCTTAGTTGTTTTAATGGATGTCAAGGGAGGGGGTTGGTGTAGAGATTTTAAGCTTTTGATGGGGATTATGGTAGTTTTTTTGAAACAGTGAGGACAAAATAAGAGGTTACCCCAAATCTTGGGAGATTTTTTGTAATTTTTGCAAAAGATAATATGAGTAACAAATAGACAATGTAAGACCAGAGGAAAGTGCATTTTCAGTCATAGAGCTTTTCATATTTTGCCTAGAGCATGAAAATCATCAATCCTATTAGTCCTAATACTCTCACTGAGCCAATTGTCTCACGAAATGCTATATGGCCGTTGACTTCCACCCAATTTATTTTAATTAAAGTTAAATTAATTTAAAATGACTTATTTTTATTTTATATCTTTTTCTTGAATCAATATAATTTGAAAATTAATATTATTTAGGTGTAATAATCTATTTGAAAGTAAATTGTTATGATGTAAAAACATTTTATAAATTTTTTCACTTTTAAGCATTAAAAAAATTCATAAAATTTTAATAATATTGTAAAATCTATATTTTCAATGGATTATTACACCTACATAAATTAAATTTAAATGGAATTAATTTTGAGAAAAAAAAGATATGAAAATCAAAATAAGCCAATTTGAATTAGGTGTGGAAAATGAACGAATAGCTTGAGCTCGACTCAAGTTTAGCTGAGGTTAAAGCTCATTAATTGCTTGTTCAAATTGACATGAAGTCAAATATGAACAATATTTCAAACTAGATACATAATTGAAATAAAGCTAAATTTATTTATTACTCGGCTCGACTTGGATCGACTTTAGTTTTTCCCCTTAGTTTAAGCAAACAATTCAAGCTCGGCTGAAACTCAATCAGTTAAAAGTTCATTTATAGCTCCTTATATAGATTTCATCCAAACATGAAAAAAATATTAAGTTCGATAGCTATTCCAAACTGAATATGATCAACCTACTACTTAGTTTGGCTCATTTTCAACTCTATTTTAAATTAATTTAACTTAAATTAAAATGAATTTGGTGGTTTCTATCAACCACTAAATATACACTTGCAATTGTTTATTGAAATTTATTAACAGTTCCTAATTTTTAAAGAAATACTCCATCCGTCCCATTTTGGATGATGAGTTTTTTTGAATACGAATATGAAGATGTATGTAATTTGTTTTTCTTTCCATTTTTAGCCATGAAGTTAAAATAAAAAAAAAATCTTTTTGGGTTTTGTGTAATAAGAGTTAAGGTGAGGATTAGGGGAAAAAAATTGTTTTTAGATTTTTGCGCAGAGAGGGTTTAAATATGCATAGTAAGGTAAATTAAATGGTAAAAGCTTTTAAAAAAGGAAAACAATTTATCTTTTTTAGGATAGCTAAAAAAGGACTTGTGACTTGTCTTTCATTTTGGGAGAAAGGAAACACCAATTTAGTTGCTTATTTTTTTTTTTTTAAAAAAATCAATTTAGCCATTATATTTTTTAATTGCAATGTCACCCTAAATTTTGGTAAAACTTTCACGGAAGTGACTAAAGAAGTGACTAAAGTTTGAGAAATGCAAAATTTTCACTAGAAATTGCATTAAGTGCTACGTTAGTGTTTTTGCTAGACAACGAACTCGATGAGAGTATTAGGACTAACAGGATGGACGATTGGAACATTTTAGAACTTTTTTAGTAATTCGAGAAGTTTTAGGATTAATTTGGTGAAATTCAAAAAAATTTGATACTAAAAATGTATGGGTATTTCAAATGCTGTTTGTCTCCTAGTTCTCTAATATAAACTAGGGATAAAATCCACCGGGGGTCACATAACTTATTTTTTTTGTCCTAAACGGGTACCTTACCTTCAAATTGTCCTGCCGAGGTACCTTACCTCTTATCGCGTATCCTGTTTAACTACTTTCCATTAATTTCATAGTTATATTTAACGGAAATTGCTTACGTGGCATAAAAAAAATAAAATAAATCATAAAATAACACTTATGGTCCTTTAATTTTTTTCTATCAACAATTCTAAACCCTAACATTTAAAATCTAACCCATCCCCTTCCTAAACCAAATGCACGCACGCACACCGCCGCGAGCCACCTCCATCCTCCCTCCTCCCCTCTTCGCCTCCGTTTCCCTCCTCTCCGCCACCCTCCTCTCCTCCTCCCCTGTCTCTCCCTCTGCCACAATCTTTTGGTTCCTCTCCTCTTCATCTCACTCCTTCCTCTCCTCTCCTTCGTCTTTCCCTTCGCCTCAATCTCTCTGTTCATCTTGCAGGAATCAATCGCTAAGCCCGTCGTTGCGGCCTAATTTCAGCGCATCGCTTCTCTTCCCTCCTGCTGACCATGTCCCAGATGAAGCGAGGATGGTGCCGATGTGGGACCCGTTTGTAAAGCAGGGGAAGCCCCGGGTAAGGCGATTGGTGTTCGGTCTGTCTATGATCCTCGCTCTCAAGGAGAAAGCGAAGAGACAAACTGTGCCAATCCCGACAAGAGTGGAGGTTGTTTTGGGGCAGCTTTCTAAGTGCATTATTTCTGCGTTGGCTGCAAAATCGGGATGCAAAAATGGGGTAATGGTATTGCAAATTGTGAATCTTCGGTGAAAGGCAGAGCGGGCGCAACGAGAATTACTTGTGGGCGGCGGTAATGCAACGAGAAGATGAAAAGGGGAATGAATTGGCCGACTTGGTTTCCGAACTGAGAAAAGCCACAAACAAAATTGACAGCCAATTCGTTGAGAGGATGAGACCCATGGGACCGGAGAAGCTATTTGAGGAGCTAGGGAAGAGGTTTCCTGGTGCGGCGGCTGGAAGTGAGTTCATTCAGTTTTCGAGCTTCTGCAATTTCGGTTTGTACGAGATTGATTTTGGGTGGGGAAAACCGGTCTGGGCATGCGGGATCGAGGAGAGGAGAGGAGGGTGGCGGAGAGGAGGGAAACGGAGGCGGAGAGGGGAGGAGGGAGGATGGAGGCGGCTCGTGGCGGTGTGCGTGTGTGCATTTGGTTTAGGAAGGGGATGAGTTAGATTTTAAATGTTAGTGTTTATAATTGTTGATAGAAAAAAATTAAAGGACCATAAGTGTTATTTTATGATAGCAATTTTCGTTAGATATAACTCTGAAATTAACGGAAAATAGTTAAATAGGACATACGATAAAAGGTAAGGTACCTCGGTAGGACAATTTGAAGGTTAGGCACTCATTTAGGACAAAAAAATAAGCTAAGTGACCCCCGGTGGATTTTACCCTATAAACTAGTGTTATCTATTTATTTAACATTTGTTTATTTAGTTGTTCTTACTTACTGAGAGTTTACTATACTGCTAGTCCAAAAACAAAAACAAAAAAAAAACTGTTCATTTGATCATCGTTATAGGATTATTGGTCGGAATAGCCAGGGAAATGGTCCATACACAGTAATCATGAAAATAATAATTATGTTAAGATGTATTATCTTATTTTATTTTAATTTTTGTAATTGATTTAGTTTCTAAACAGCCCCCCAGCTTTCAAGTGCCTCACGGCACCCTAGGTGGCCATCCAATGTAGCACATTGAAAAGGTTGCTCTCATTCCAGGCTCTACTCAACGATGATCTCATTAAATCTAGCCCCAGTTTGTATTCAATAACTTTAATTAAATCAATTTAATTAATTTGTCCCTTCAAATTTTGGGGTCAATTAAATTGCAAAGTACTTCCTCTGTCCCATATTGTTTGAAACAGTTGACTTTTGGTCATAGTTTGAATTAAATTTATTTATATTACTAATTATTTGAAAAAATTAAAAAATATATATATTTGAAAACTATAGGTTTTTATTTATCATTTATATACAATTTTTTTTATTTATATACTAAAAATAAAAAATAAAAATTATAGATAAATTGTTAAAAAGTGAGTATTTCAAAATTAAAAAATATTATTAGTTGTTAGAAAAAATTAAAAAATATATATATTTGGAAACTATAGGTTTTTATTTATCATTTATATACAAAATTTTTTTATTTATATACTAAAAATAAAAAATTATAGATTAATTGTTAAAAAGTGAGTGTTTTAAAAAATATGTGAGAGAGAGAGTAATACTTAAACTATGAAAAAGAGTGCTTTTGTTCCACATCCCAAGATGTGCAAAAAAAAAAAAAAAAGAAAGACATTCATCAGCGCCAATGATTGTTATCAAGCGTGGCATGGGCACTTACAAGGTAGCTGGACATGAATTTTGAAGTTCATAGGCTGTTCACGTACCAACTTTAGTGTAGTTTAGATGCTCAAAGGTCGGACTTGTGGTAGTTCAAGGCCAATTAGGAAATTTTAGTCTTCCTTTTGTGTTTTTTTCTTCTCATTTCTTTACATTAAACCTTTATATTTCCTCGTCCGTGGGTTTTGTTTAACTAAGACAGTCATCATCTTCCATGATTACCACGAATTTAACTTAATATAATTCCCAATAGATGCTATATTCACCCATACCAGCGTTTGTAAATTTTTTCACAGCTGGATAAAAAGATTATACAGTTTGAAAAAGCATTTGCTTGTAAATATAACAGTTGAACGTTTTATTTTTAAACTTCTTCTCCATTTGCCTTGCGAAACATTGACCAGGGGTCTAGTCAAGATATTGAGAGAAATAACAGCGCCTATTGGATGGCTACACAAGCACTCTGCGACACAACTACAAGCATGGTATCATGTATCATTAGTTTCAATTAGAGAGGACTACAGGGTGATAAAGCAGCGACAATCTTGAACAGGTTGCATCCCTGCAATGGCTGTGTCTGATCTTGGAGAGCAAAACACAACAACAAACAACAGTAACAAAACTCAGACAGCTAAAAGGTCGAGTTCCAAAACTAAGGTCAGCCGAGAATGGGGAAGATCCGAGTAATGCGCTCTAATGGGACACTATCAGCGGCGTTTTTCTTTAACTCCGGATGGTTGAATTCGCTGCGAGGTAACACAATGAGCTGGCCTTTTCCGTGACTTTTCTCCAGTGCCCAGCCGCTATTAACAACATGGTGCTCAAGGAATTTGTCCAGGGAAAGGCCTTCGATATTTATAGCCTGTCAAATGCCAACGCCAAAGAAAAATGCACATATCAGAGCCTCACAAGAATTTCATCTTGAGGATGGAGAATGAAGAGAGATGGTGACTCAGATTAGAGAACATGGCAAATCTAACAACAAAGAGTAAACTCCAAGCAAAATCTACATCATTGTAGGAGCATGTGATTCTAGCTCATTTTACCAAAAAAATAAATGACCTAGTTCTGACGTTATACATGTAATCCAATGCGATCCTTTTTTTCTATTGTCACAGTAACAGTAGTCTTACAATAACCGATATGAATGACACTAACGCTCCTCATACATCAAACTTACCTCAGCAAGGACAGATCTGGGGATCTTTTGATAAGTCAAAGATAGAACATGAATTGCATAGGACTGGATTGCTTGCTCAAAACCTACAAATATAATCCAATGATTAGTTGTTGTTCCACATACAAACTGGAATACTAACATGTATTGGTGAAAAATAAAATAGCTGGAAAAAGGAGAATCAAATTGCAGCATTAGTAGCAATGAAACTGAAATGAAATAACCAGTTAATGTAATGAGAATATCAAAATCAAAACTCATGTTTCCTTGATAAAGATCAAAAGGAAAATATCTTAACAGGATTCAACTAGTAAAGTGGATGATTTCATACAGAAATCAAATAAACAAATCCATGAGATACAAAAAAAGTTGACTTTTTGCATAAGCACCCAGCTGTTGTTGAAAGTGAAAGGCCAACTACAAATACCCAGTGGCAAATGAAATCATCCATTCATCAGTAGGGATCCATAAATTTGTATAATCGGACAACATCAAGCATGACTGTGCGCCACAGTGATATTCCTCATTGTAGATTATAGTGTGACATCCTAGTACCAGACTAGATGAATAACATCTCTTATACATTGCTCTGTGCCATCAGATACAACAGTGAACAATACAAGAGCAAAGATAAGTGATCACTGTTACCTGGCACAGCTTCTACTATATGGCGACTCTTCGCAGCTTCATCCCAGAATTGATGGAATCTTCCAGTCTGCAAGGCATGCATGGCAAAATCATCTACTAGGAAACATTCCAGAATCAAGATAAGCAATAGCTTTACATGTCACAAACCTCCAAATAATGTGAGAGAACAATCAATGTCTTGAACTGCTCCTCCATTTGCTGGTTCCAAATAAAGAAAAGTTACAATCAAATATAAGCTTGTGAGTGCAAAAGTGCAGTTTAAAAGAAGATAATAAGGGGTGGACCTTCTGCTCCTACAGTAAAATAAGATGCCTACATATTGTCAAGATGATTAACGTGATCAGGTTTCGTGTATCACTCCACCTACACAACTCTAATACTCAACTGTGTAAATTCAAGCTTATGCACAAATAACAACAGCTTCTACAAATACAATCTATCCGATAGGGAAGTATCCAACTGGCCCATCCTTGCGTTCAGGTAAAACAAAAGGAAACATATCCAGATGTGTCTTCACCAACACAAATTCGCATTAAAGTTAAAATGTGGGCCAAACTAAAAACAGTACCACCCGTTCCGGAATCAGAAAGAGGCAGAGGCTGAAATCTGGGGCGGGCATCGCCATGAGGGACTGCACAAACCAATGGAAATTAAACTCAAACGCCAAAACAGCTGCAAGGCAACCACAACTATCCAGGAGGAATCAGAGACGTACCTTAACAAGAATTCGAGCAACAATTTGGGTGCTCATACGTTCCGGCTCAAACTGCAAAAAATTAAACCGTGTTTTTCAAGGCATAATTCAATACCCACTGAAACTAAAGCGACAGAAAACATCCATGGACATGAACAAAGCACCTGGTAGAGACGAAGAAGGCAAAGATTTGCATCCAGACTGTACGTTTGGGACGAGACCTGGACAGAGTAGAATCTCTCCCGTCAATTTTTCTTTTTTTTGAACATGAAACTATACTGAAATTGTAGGAGAAAAAAGAGAAACCTGCTCGTTAACGTGGTTCTCGAGATCGGGGAGGATGTCGGGATTGTAAGGATTGACGGCGACAAGCTGCTCGGCGGTGTAAGAGACTTGTTGCTGTTTCGGAGTTTCTCTCTCTCTTCCCATCTTCGTCCTCGTCTTCGCCGGCAAATCGAGGGCTTTGATTTTGCGTTCCGCTAGGTTAAAAACGAGCTCGGAGCCGGAGGAGCTGAGGTTTGCTTCGCTATTCGTTAGAAGGCTACGAATGTTTTATCTACGATGGGCCTCAGGCCCAACAAACTTGTTGGGATATCCAATGACTGGTGATCCATTTTGTGAATCAAATTATATTGAGAATAAAAAATGGAACAATAGCAAAATAGGTCCCCCAGAAACAGTATCTTTCTATTTTAGTCCTCATACTTTCATTTATGACAGATGACTCTCAATTTGGAAGTCTTTGTACTCTTGATCTCCAAACTTTGCTTCCTCACAAACAGACCCCCGAGCAACAAATAGCCGCAGCAATGCACAGTCGATCTACCTAGTTATATATACTAAGCCCATATTAGTTTAAATTTAACGCAACCTAATAATACATTATTGATGGATCAAATCTGTTTCAATTGATGCCCAATGATGGTAGACTTAGTTTAGTTTAGTTGAAGTAACAAATCCCCAAATTCATGTAATTCGAAGAAGTATAAGGATAAGAGTTCAAAGGCCAATGAAGACATTTTAATTAAGTTCTTGTTAATTGTATTTAGTGGTGTTCAATGGGCCTACCTAGCCTGGGTTGGGTAGGCCTGTGCAAGCGGGATGGGTATGAGTCGAGCTTTTCTTAATATATATATATATAATTTATTTAATTAGTTTTACATTACTGTTTCTTTTAAAGAGTGAAACACCACTACCATACTGTATTTATTAATTTGAAAACCAAACAACACTCATAAAAATTGAAACGTGTACATGAGGAAATGATGAAATGCTTCGACAATTGTCGGATAGAAATATAGTAATCTTCATAAGATAGGGTCTCATCATCGGAACTAAGAACAACATTAGGTTAATCATGGTTGCATCAACATACCTCTTCAGATGACAGCCACGTCCATTTATCTGGTTTTTCTATTTTTCCCTGAACTAAAGCCTGTTTCGGTCACAACAGTTGACTATATGTGCATAGATGCTATCATTTTCCTACAAAACTTGCACATTTTGGGCCTTGCATCATTCTCAATGTGACATGTGAATTTTGGCCACTCCTAATGTGGCCTTATCCTAGATTTTACAAGTTGGATGTAGATGCCTTTGTCAGCTGGATGATCTTTATTATGGAAAAAAGACTCATTTTTTTGTGGTGCGGGATGAGGAGTCTACCACACCCCTGCCCTTTTCTTTTCCTCTTGATACCATTAGTGAGAAAGTAATAATAGAGTTGAAGAGGAAATTTGGAAGAAAGATTGTAGATATTTGTGTGAGGAAGTGTAAAAAATTGTCCTCTCTATTTATAGGAGATGTCACTTTTTTTTATATATAAAAAAAGCTCTAAAAAATTAGTTGTTACTAGTTGTTGGAGTAAGTAAAATAATAATTTAAGGTCAAAATATAAGCGGCAGTTGTTAGATGACCTTAGGATGTAATTTACTTACTTTTTAGCAGAATTTAAAATCTGTTGTTCAAATTAACCCAACCAGGCACAGCCTGAGCCTGGTCTCCATTGCGGGCTAGGTCAAGTTTGACCCTGAGTTGGGCTTGGCCCATTGAATACCTCTTTATATATATATTCTTTTATTAAATAGATTGAAAACTGTTATTGGCATAATGGTGAGTGATTTACACTTCAAGAGCCATGACCGGTGTTTGAGTTTCCTGACATGCCAAATTCCCCCATGTTTTGCGGCCCAATCCATTATACTGGGAATACCTTGAAAATATTTGGTGCTGACAATCAGATTGTGTCAGTTTTGGAGTTTACATAGCCAACGGGACTATGATGAGGGTGCACCCGGCCCTAAGACTGAAAGGCAATGGTTCTTTGTAAAGAAAAATAGATTGAAAATTAAACCCATGTAAATATATATATTATATAAATAATGATAACACTACTATTCAAGTCGACACTCTTGTACCATTCAAGGCTCGATGGCAGGAACATAACCTTCTCTAATAGCTGCTAAGAAATTTTTACTCTAATAGCACTAGAAATAAGATGTAAGAGTACAAAACCCAACCTACTTGCTAATCATGTAATGAGAGTTTTGGATAATCCATTAATATTATATAGAAAATGCTTGTTCTAATTAAGAAATGCTAATGCACACTAATCACTAAAGCTAACGCTATAACTTAGTGAGTTAGGGATTGTAATTGGGATGGGGGCAGAAGCTGTTTTGAGGTGCGATGGCGGCCTCCTTTGCTCTTCTTTTCTCCTCGTCTTTTCGGTACTTGATGCCACACGCGTTGCACAACGTCTGAAGGGTATGATTAAAGAAATACTATCAATAATCAGCTATTAGTTAATTAATTAGTACAGCTCTGTTCACATCTAACGAAGAGCAAAGCATTATTTTCTTCTTCTTCTTCTTCTTCTTCTTTTTTTTTATACATGGAACACCTTGAATTCATTTTTTAATGTTATTTGAAGTTAATTCTTTATTATTTTAGAAAATAAATAATTTTTATACATTTTTTTATCATATCCATCCTTTGATTATATATTAATTGAATCTATACATTTTAAAAAATGATAAAAAAATTACTTTTAAAATATTTTTTTAAAAGAGTCTTTTTTATTAATTTTCATATGGGGTTAACTGGAAGTTAATTGTCATCATCTGGGAAACAAAAGTAGGTAGAGATGATGGAGGAAGTATGTACATGTATACCTCGGGGCCAAGCGGACCCTTAGGCCACATAGGAGTATAGTTGGTGTTGCAGTTCAAATTGGTGCATCGCTTCTCCGCAGGCTCAGCTGAGTCCCCATCATTGTAGCTGCTGTCAACACCTTGAACTTGCACTTGCACTTCCAACCATCTCCCACCGCCGCCGCCGGAGGTCCAACTGCCGTGGTCACGGTACCCTCGCCTAGCCGGAACGTCGATCAGGGTGTAGTTGCGCACCGGAGGAGCCGCCACTTGGTTATTAAGCAGCTGCTGGTTCGCCGGGAGAGGGAAAGGGCAACCCAGTTGGCTCACAGCATTGGAACAATATTCTTGCATGTTCTGGCCCACGCAATCATTATCAGAAAATATATAAAAATATATATAGTAGGAAAATATACTATACTAATTCAAAATCAAAATTAATTACTTGGAAGTTAAAATTTGTTGATTAATGTAAATCCATCATCATTAATGTCTACTACTTCATTTCTATGCAATGGAAATGATTAATTACCTGTTAATTATCTTAACCAAATATTTATTTTAATTAAATTAGCCGCTCTTCCCAACTGTTTCTTCTTCTTGTTCTTTTGGTTTACCAAAAAAGATTTTACAAAAACTAAAAAACCAATTACAGATTGTTACAGTGATAATATATATCTGAGTCTTTTATTCATGTGCGGACGAAAAATATCTATTACTATGACGACGGTTTGTAATCTAATATTAATAGTGCTTTACAAATAACAATATGCAATCTGCTAGAATGAAATAAATGTTACCATTTGGATGCCCATGGGAGTGTAAGAGAAGCATTTGAGGAGCTGTTGGTGCTGGGGTGTGGGTGTGGGTGTGGGTGCGGGTGTTGGTGGGGTTAGATGAAGATATTGATCAGGGAATGACCCTAGTTTCAAGCTCAGGTCCACCCATTTGTTCTCATCAGTAGTGTAATTGGATCCACTCGGTCTCCTCCACATATCATTCAACTTTCTCCACTCCATAGCTGATGATCTTAAGCTTGATCGATCTTTGAAATGGAAGCACAATTATTGATACCGAACAAAAATGAATTGAAATTCCTGACACATTAGGGCAAACCGACAGAAATAAAAGTTAATTTTTATCTCAAAATAAGCTTACACTTATGTAATTATGAAAATTCCAAGATAGATAAAAATAGAGAAAACTCTGTCTACATTTGATCCATAATATATTTTGTCTTCTCACTCAGGATCTTAATTTTAACAGTATGGGCAAAGTGAATTCAATGATAATATCTTTGATAGGATAATACTTATTTCTGTCCAAGATCTCCTGTTATCCAATAGTCACATTGGATCCCAGTATTCTATATTTGAGCTGGGTTAGAGCTTTAAAACTAGTTTATTTTATTCAGATGACTCAAATTTTGAGCACCTTGCTAAAGAGGAGATGAACTCAATCCTTACCACTTCCCCTTACTAGTGCTTGGTTGGTAGAATAATATGCTCTCACTCCTAAAGCTATTGAAACATGTTTTATTTTGAATAGTTCCAAATTTTTGTAATATTTTCATATTTAGTAAGTTATTTTGCTATACTACGCTCCAAATCATCACTTCAATGTTCACTTCTTTCAACTTTCTTAATTTTTTGTGTAAAAAATTAAAAATAAAAGTAAAAATAGCACAATTTTTTTAATCTTTTCAAATATCCACGTTAGTTTCAATAATTGCAGGATAGGGGAATATTTGATTAACAACTACCTTACTTTGTGAAAAACAAACAAGGGATAACTATGACCTCCAAGTGTTATATCTACGTATCTAAGTATCCCTTTTAGTCTTTGGATCTTTAGCCTAATGGTTAAAGTGCTTAGGACATTATAGATAGGTCAGAGTTTTCTTTCACAAAATACTGCATAAATCTAATTTGGTTACCTTTTGGATTCTATAAAAAATGGTATTCTTTTTTCTTTATCTAGAATACTAATACCTCTTCTTTTGTATACTTGTAAAATATGTTTCGGAATATTAAAAAAAATGTATCCCTTTTGTCTCCTAAAATATATCGTTATATGCTGATCTAGTTTTTCAAATTTATATTTAACGCTAGTGCGCATGGCTAACGATAGCATGCAATTAAAGGTGGGCAAAGACAAACACCGGGAAAAAAAACAAATAGCAAATTTGGTGGTTTGGTACTACATGCAACATGATATATTAATTCAAATGCGTTCAAAAAGTAGCAAATGTGGTGATTTGGTACCACACACACACCAAAGTGTTGAAATCTGTTGTAAATTTACAGTAGCTGAATCTTGTACTGGACATGAACAATAACCGGCCCAGTCCAAGGGATGCCTACCTAGGACAGAAAATTAGAAAAAATTTCAGGCGAGGTCCCTAGGATAAAGCAATTTACCTTTTGAGCCTTCAAACTTTCATATTGAGCCCCCAATAAACAGTATTTGACTGCTTAAAATATTGTTCTTTCACCTCTTGGGCCCCACATTTTGCTTATAAAGCAAAATTCTGTATTCCCCCACTTTCCAGTCACACTTGGTTTCTACTTTCTTGTAAAGCAAAATCCTGTATTCCCACCCACCCCCACCCCCGTTAGACATGTAAGTTGTAACATGATCCTTGCAGTTTCCACGAAACAAACGGGGAGGGAGAAAATGTTAAAGAAAGGTAAGCTCGTCACCATGAACTTGAAGCAAAATTGAATCTATATATAAAGAGAAAAACGATGAGAAACTTACTAGTCCTTATATAGGTTTGACCGGCAAAGACGGCTCATGGATCTACAAACCCTGAGATAATATCAAATTTGAGAAGAAGAAACCATATTTATAAACAGTTTTAAGGCAACTAGCCGTTTGTATGGAAGGTTTGAGACCCATATATATCATATTATATATGTCAAGTTATTTATTTTTCCTTATCTCATATGTCAATTATAATTAAGCTATAATTAATTTTATGCAACGCGTTGAGTGCATGGATAATATATAAATTAGTTTACATATTTAACCATGCCTCAGGGAGTGGAATCATCATCTTCATCATGCTACATACTGATCCCAGCAATGTTGAGGTCGGTAACATGAAATTTATAGCGTCTATTATCTTTGATGGAGTAGAATATTGAAAACAGATACTTTACGAAAATAATGTAAAATGTAAAAGAAGGCATGAATTACACTCCATTTGTTTAATTATTGTACTAGAGATTGTATTGTGATTTTGGTAAGGTATGGCTTTTGTTGGTACCGTATGGTCCCAAATTTCCCTATATATATATATATATATATATATATATATATATATATATATCGGTTTTAGTTAATTGGATAATTCGGTTCGATTTTGGTTAAAACCGAATAACAAAAATTTCAGTTTCAGTTCAGTTTCACTTTTAGAATTTGGTTAATTCGGTAACCGAAATAACCGAAATTTTTTATACCAAATTTTTTTTTTATTTGTTTCATGAACAATAATGCTACCAAGTAACCCAAAATTAGCTTGGATTCTTTTTTTTTTTTTCCTTTCCATGGACAATGAATCTTCTATATTGAATGGAATTTGAAAAAAAAAAAAATACCTTTATCTCATTTCATCTTTTATAAAATTTAATTACCATTTTTTCGGTTAATTCGCTTTAAACTGAATATTTTGGTTCGGTTTGAATTCAGTTTTATAGACTAATTCGGTTAATTCTGTTTCTTAGCATTCAAAACCGAAAACCGAATAAACCGACTAATTCGGTTCGGTTTAAACCGAATAAACTAAATAATCACCCCTAATTATATGCTCTCTTCATAAAAAAAGAAAAGAAAAAGAAAAGATGGAACATATACTATTTTGAGCAATTTTAAAGTCATTGTAACATTTCTACATTTAGTAACTTTATTACAATAAATTATTAAACCATTGTTCATCTCAACTCTTTTTTTCAACTTATAGTTTATTTCCTGTTTTTTTTAAAGAAAATTATAATTTGGTCCTCTCATTGTTATTCACTACAAACTCTTAAATGAGTTTTTAGCTAATATCAAGTTTTGAGAAGGGTACCTATCAAAGGCAGCAGCGATAATTGTGCAGGTGAGGGGAACGAGGGTAATAAATATGACTGAATATTGCTTTTGCATGAGAGGTTGTTGAGGAAGAGGCCTAATTCATTAGATGTAAAAATTGGGAGGCAAAATTTCTATTGGAGAAGGCTAAGACAGTAAAAAAGAGTTCATTTTTTTTGTGTCTTTACGGTCACTAATGAAGTTAAATTTTGAAAGGGATAAGTGTAGATATTTGAAATAGGAGGGATAATGATGTATGTTCGACTAAACCTCGAGGTGATTATAATTTTCCGTTATTTAATTCAAGCACATGTTTCAATAGAGGGGATTGGGTGAGTTCCACATGTATGGGTCAAATGCTCTATTGATCTGTTTGTTTATCAGTGATGAATCTAGAATATTTTTTAAGTGAGATCTATGTATAAGCCTAAGTTACAATCAGTACTAAAATCTGAATTGATTAAAAGTTAAACTTTAAATTATAATATAATGATCTAAGGAGAATTCTCTTTGAGTACTAAAAAGAACCCCAACCATTTAAATGAAAATTCTTCGACTTAATTTTTTATAGTATACATAGGAATAAATATCATTTTGAGTAACCTTTAGTTTTAGTTTTGCAGTAATTTATTAAATTTAATTTATTTTCAAAATAAAGTACTTCTAGAGTCACTAAATATATATGTTGTTATATTGGATAAGTCTTTAGAAATATTTAGAAAATTTAAAAATGAATTTTCAAAGAGAAATAGTATTGTTATTTCTATGGACAAAGCATTAGATATTTAGTTAATTTTTTAAACAAATTAGAGTGGTCTTTTCAAGGTGGATTGATTATAATATTATTTCTATTTTTTTAGAATAAAATAATACAAACATAGAAGGGTTAATAATTTCACAATAAGAACAAATAAAAAATGAATTATTTTTTTGACGACATTGGTTCTTCTATTATGTATTAGGATGGCTTGTTTGAAACTTTGATATTATCTTGATTTGTGAAGTTTAATGACGATAGGCTGACTAATAATTTATAAAATAACTAACCAATTAAGTAAAACAAGAGCTAATATTGCATTTAATCCATGGTTTTAAGATAAGAAAGAAGAATGACAAGAAAAAGTTTATAACGAGTTACTCAAATTTTTGTTGCAACAATTTCTTTTGAAGATATTAATGTCTTTTTTCCGTAGATTTTTATTTGAAATAGTGAGGTTTGATAAAAAAAAATTAAAGTAAGATCTATCCTTAAATTTACCCACATTTTATTTACATTTTTAAATAGAACTGGGGTTTATGTATACCACTTTGGTATATATAAGTTCACCTCTATTACCAATTCATGGACTTAGACTAAATGGACCAAAAGAAATAACTCGAGCCCTTCCGGGCACATTTTGTTTGACTGGTTGTGTAATTACAAATAACAATCAGTTTCCATACCTATTGTTGCTATGAAATTTAAAATTGTATTGAGTATGATAAAATAATATATATTTCAATGCTAAGCTAAATAAATATATTATCATCAAAATAGTAATCTAGGAAGTACCAAATTGATCCTAACATGAGATTAAGTATCACAAACAAATTTAACCATTAACATCGAACATGTATGTAAAAAATAAAAAAAATTCATGACAGAAAATCCTGATTTTCTGGCTGTGTTACTTGAGTTATTGCTATTGATTTAGTGTACTACAATGTTGGTTGATACATACAATTGTGTTATTGTAATGTTATAGTTAAGTAATAAATAAGGAAATAATTTTAGTAAAAAAGTATATTATGTATACATACTTAATAAAATTTGGAGCTAAAAATAAGACATTTATGATTACAGCTATGAGCTATTAACAGAGTTTCATATTGTTGAAATATAAAAAATAGTTCAGTTTGTAAAAGATAGTTGGTTATGTAAACATACACATGATAATTATAATACTAACATTGCATACACACATCAAATGTTCTATGATAATAGTATTTTTTGTGGTTTATGTTGCGAAGAAGGGTATCAAATTACACTATTGCTAGTACTATTACTGCACTTGGGTTTACTATAAATGAAATATTGATAGAACTTAAAATGCAATAAGGTAATAACAGTAACATAATCAAGAAACATAAATGTTATAGCTAAAAAAAAAGTTATTGCTTGGTCAATTCCGATAGTAGGACCTTTTTGTTTGTTAAATGCCCTAGTCAAATGAGTAAAATTTCCTCATCTTCGTACCCTAAGTAAATGTCTATAGGTAGGGGTGTTCACGGCGCGAGTTTGATCGGGTTCACCATAAACCCAAATCACCCTCGCATAGATGACTGGGTTGTAAAATATAAAACTAAACCACACTGTATACCATAAAATCTAATTAAAACCCAAATTGCATAAAATGCAATTTGGGCCTCTTCAATTTGGTCAGTTTATCTTTTTTATCTTATAAAACAATTTAGGTTACTTTACAACACTTATCTTAATGCTAATACATTGTCCTCAAAAGCAAATAATTTTATGAAATATCAATAATTATGTGCTTTAGAACATCATAAGCATAAAATAGCCTTACTGTTACAAAATACAAAACTAGTATTTGGAGTCCAAAACTCTTGTCACATGAAATTCTTCAGCTTTTCATACGTAATTCATTCTTGCCACACAAGATTGTCAAAGCCATCCACATAGTTTCACTACACTACCACAAGATTCTTGGTTAACCCGAGATATAAGACAATACTTTTTACAATATATTTCATAATTACAAAACACAAACTCATTCAAATCTGCAAAAGTAGTAAATGAGGGATTAGGCTTAACTTTTTCATTAGTTAGTAAAGGTTGTAGTTTGGTTTGGTTTTTACCAATTTCAAAATTAAAACTTGAACTACATCATATATACATCATTTTTTTTATTTTTAGAACCTAAACCGAATTGTAACCCGCATAAACCCACATAGCGATCGGGTTGGTTTAGTTCGGTCCATACAGTTTCATGAGTTGAGTGGGTTAGATGAACACCCCTATCTATAGGTGACTAATCTAAAAAGAAAAAGAATACCATTTCTTCTTCCATGATTTTGAAGTTCCTCTTATGACTACTTCAAACAAAAAAAGTTCCTTTTAGGCTTAAGTATTCCACCAATCCCTTAACTTGACCAACTCAGCCGAGTTAGTCCATAAACCAAAAATCAGTATTACTTAGTCCTTAAACTTAACTTGGTGAAGTGTACTGCTTTAGTCCTCGGTCCAAGTTAGCTTGGCACATGGTATCACATGGGGTAACCCTGTGATTCTCCCTTGTTAAATCTATATGAAAGGTTGGATTAGGTCATATGTGGTGGGAAATTATTGATGTCTCCTGCCCAATTAAACAATAGTCAATAGAAAATGGATTGATGGCTTTTAGTTTCCTGTGAAAAAGAGCTCGATAGAACAAAGAAATCAGAAAAGGACGAAGGGACCAACAAAGAAGCATCACAGGCATATTTTACCTTTTTCAAGTGAAATCGCACAAAGTGGACTTTGGAGTGAATTAGAAAAGGTATAATTTTGTTTGCTTGTGGTGGGAAACGTGGGTTGTGTGGTAGATAAGAATAAAAATAATGATATTGGTTATTTATTAGTGATAGATAGCCAGACCAAATAAATGCGCGAGTTTATGTTGGTTTAGGCAGTAAATAATGGATACAGTAATAATGGAAGAGTTTGATTTATGAAATTAGTAGACATAGTTTGATTTATGAAATTGGTAAACATATTGTTGGTATAGTAAATGTTACTATGAAACTTATTTATTTTGATCTTGAAAAAGTGAATAGCTTGTGCCTAAATTTTGTATTGCAATTTCTATATAACAATGGTGGATCTTACATTTGTTGATTCACCATAGTGGAAGGTTTATTGGCGATAAGAAAAGTGAATATGTGGATTTCAATAGTTGGCACTATAGATTCGACAAAGATATGATTTTTACTGGTGTGTGGAGGACGAGCTGAGGAAAATAGGTTACTCTGCTGATGTTGTGAAGTTAATTTATTACAGGAAGCATGGAATGTCAAATGTTGATAAATTGAGAGTATTATACGATGACGCATCAATAGTTGAAATGGTTAGTACAATTGATAATGAAGGAAAAATTAATGTGTATATCAAGCATCATAATAAGGGACCCTATAGGAGTAATGAAGAGGGGACTAGTGAGGAGGTTTCAAGTAACCATGTTGTGTTTGAAAAGGATGTGGCTTTAAAAGAAAATTTATAATTGGGAGCTGACCTACATGCAAATGGTGGACACAATAATAAAGAAGAAGAAAATAAAGGATTAGAGCAAGATATAGGAGCTGGTGATGATGAATTTGGTTGTGAAAATGCAAACGGAGATGAGGGTGTAGATTTGAACGATAAGAGTGATGTAGAGTTAAGTCGACTCAACCTTGCTTTACAGTCTGATGAAGATGATGAGTTAATAAATGCAATAAATGGATTCAAAGAATACTGCCAGAAAGGTTTCAAAGAATCCCTGAAGTTTAAGGATGCATTCACTCATGTGCAATGTCTAAGCTAATATGCACAATTCACACAAATTACAAGTAATCCATGTTAAAGCTATGTTCATGCCTAAACATCTCTTCCACCATGCACATTTAGAGCTAGAGACACACTGTGGATTCAAAACATTCAATCAAAGCTCGTGGAGCTACAAAAGGATGTGATTTCATTCATATATGCCAATAAATTTCGTTGATTATTCATATATTCAAATCAAATCAGTTTTATATATGAATAATTATGAGTGAGACTTGTTCCACTTCTGAGTTCTTTGAGAACTTGTCTTGAGCAAAGCTAGGATGAATTTGAAGGAAAGCATATAAAATATTGATGATGAAAGAGAATATGAAAGTGAATATATCACCGATTCTAATCTTGGGAGTTTTGAGTAAAAGTTATGGTGAGGATGGGACGAGTATTGTAAAAAAAAAAAAGTGGCCAAGGTATAATGAGTAAGCAAAGATTTGTCATATTGAGCATGGTATGATTTTTAAGAATCACCATCAATTTAGGAAAGCTTTAGTAAAGTTGGCAATCTAGACACGATGTGACATTGCCTATATGAAGAATGACAAAACAAGAATGAGAGCAAAATGTAAGGTACATGGTTGTCCATGGTTGACATTTACCTTTGTGGAAAGAAGAATATAATATTGTGGAAATTGTTTCTGTCTTTTCTTATTTCTGTACAAATATATATATATACATAGAAGTTTTTTTCATCCTAAACACACACAAATAGCTAATACATGTATTACACATGTAAACACACATAATATATTTTTAATACTCCCCCTCAAGTTGGAGCATGTAGGCCACGAATGCCTAGTTTGTGAAGAAGAAACTCAAACTGTGGCTTAAGGAGTGCCTTAGTCAATATATCGGCAAGCTGATTGTAAGTACGAACATAAACTATTTGTTTGTTGCCAGCTAATACCTCATCTCGAACAAAGTGACAGTCAACCTCTATATGTTTGGTGCGCTCGTGAAAAATAGGATTCACAGCAATATAAGTGGCAGATTGACTATCATAATGCAATCGCATGGGACTTTGATGTGGGATACCTAAATCACGAAGCACTCCTTTTAGCCACTTTAATTCATTTGTTGTAGCTGTCATTGCTCGATACTCTGCCTTAGCTGAAGATCTGGAAACTGTTGCCAGTTTTTTTGTTTTCCAAGAGATGGGGGACTATCTCAACAGTACAAAATAAGTAGTCAAGGAGCATTGAGTAAATGGGAAAGTAGCCTAATCTGAATCATAATATGCATAGAGTTAGAGATCATTGTCACTTCACAAGAACACACCTTAACCTGGGTTCCCTTTCAAATAGCTTATTATGCATAATGCACTTTCCCAATATGCTCTTTTCAGCGCATGCATGAATTGGGCAAGGATAGGTACTGCATAACATATATTTGGTCGAGTGATAACAAGGTAAATCAAATGCCCAATTAAGCATCAATACTTATCTGGATCTTCAAAAACTGCCCCAACAGCATGAGCAAGCCGATGGTTAACTTATATAGGGGATATAGCTGGCTTTGAATTGAGAAAACCTGTTTCACATATAATATCTAGCATATATTTTCTTTGACATAAAAACAATCCTTCAGGTGCACGAGCCATTTTAATTCCAAGGAAGTACTTCAGTACCCCCAAGATCCTTCATATGAAAACATTGGTTTAAGTATTGTTTGGACTTTGTGACAACTGTGTTATCGCTCCCAGCAATTATCAAGTCATCAACATAAAAGAGCACACAAAGTGAGACTCCATTCTTGTGATAAGTAAACAAGGAATAATCATAATATGACTGCTAGAAGCCAAACTTCTTTAATGCTATAGTCAATTTTGCAAACCAGTTTCATGGTGCTTGTCGTAGTCCATATCAAGGTTGTCAAAAATGGGTTTTTACCTAGAGTCATTTTGGCTATTCTAGACTCGTAAAGTCGTCGACTCTACAAAAAATACAAAAAAAAATAGAGAAAAATTATGAAAAATATAAAACCATTTAAATTGTCTCAGAAAAATATAAAAAATAACATGTGATTTGCACCTAAATTTTCATTGATTTTATGCTTAATTTAGTGGAATAAGGCAGGTTTTGAGGTTGGCTGGGGCTCCAGGATTTGGTCTTGGTGTTTATGTAAAGAGGAGGTAGGTTTCGGTTGGCTAAAGCTAGAAGAAGAAGTTTGGCCAACTTAATCTTCATAATTGCCACGCATCTAGTGCTTTAACTGGTAATTATATAAACGGAAATGCTATATACACCGTATTTTGGCCACCGCTATTTTCCCCGCCTGATGTGGAATGCTAACGTGGCAGAATTATATCTATTTTCCGTTTCTTAATTTTTCATTCCTTTGAAAATAAAAAAGACGCTAAGAAGACCGTGAGGCGAGACAACACGCTTTTCGCCTGGAAACTAAAACGCCAGGAAGACCTCACGGATCCACCTTCCATGGCCGATTATCCTTACCTGCTATTAGGATTAGGGATTTCTATGCGAAACTATGAATGCTATTGGGATTAGGGATTTTCTTGTTAAAACGTAAACAATTAATTTTTATTCCGTCAAAAATTGTAATTTTTTTCATCTTTTTGTGGAAATAAAAATGACATGGCAAGAGTGATGTGGCAGGCGGTGCATTTTTTGGTGGCAATTGGTGGTGTACATAGCATTATCGAACGGAAAATAGATATAATTCTGCCACGTTAGCATTCCACATCAGGCGGGGAAAATAGCGGTGGCCAAAATACGGTGTATATAGCATTTCCGTTATATAAATATTGGGAGTGTTAACTGTTATGAAACACTTTGAAGAATAAGGGACCGGAACTGTCATTAGGCCATGCTTGATTCTTTCTGCTACGTAATTACAGCTCTAGTTCTCAGCTTCTAGAAACGTATAATTTAGTCCCAATTTATATTTTGTTACAGATTTTACCCAATAAGGCTAGAGTTGTAGAATTTTAATGTTTCTACGTTTTTACAACTAGAAACGTGTTTCTACTCGTTTCTACCTAGAGTTGCATTTCTATTGCATTTCTAAACGTCTTTCATCTCTAAAGTCGTAAAAATGTACGTTTCTACGACTTGAAACGCAATTTTAATAACCATGGTCCATATAATGACTTTTGGAGCCTGCATACTTTTCCAAGTTCTTATGTCTCAAATCCAGGTGGTAATTGCATATACATCTATTCAGTTAAATCTCCATGAAAAAATGCGTTGTGAACATCCATTTGGTGCAACTCCCAGTTTTTAGCAACTGCAACTGCTAAAAATGTCTAGACTGTCACCATCTTTGCCACCGGCACAAAAATCTCTTTATAGTCAATTCCTTCAGCTTGTTTATTTCCCAAAATCACTAACCGCGCTTTATAATGTTCCATTGTGCCATTTGAGTTATACTTAATCTTGTATAGCCATTTGCACCCTATCAATTTCTTCTCAATTGGAGGAGTTTTAAGAATCCACGTCCCATTTTTTTTCTAGGGCATTTATCTTTTGCTTCATAGCTTTCTGCCATTTATGATCACAAATAGCCTCAGAAAATTACAATGGTTCTTTCCCTGCATTTATAGCTGCTAAAATTTTTTTATGTCTCACAGAAAAATTAGCGCTAGTCACATAATTAGCTATTGGATATGGTGTACATGAGGTCCTTGTCGATATGGGTTCAAGAGTTATGGGGTGAGTGTAGCACGCGGTGTGGCAAAGATAATCCTTTAAGTGAGCTGGTTATGTATTCTCTGACCACGACCAAGTTATTCTTGATCATGTTGTTGATCCTGATCATCAGTACCACTCCCCCTTACTATAGGCCCGCTGTCCTTCATAGTTCCTGTACACTCATCTTCTGCTTCCGACTCATCTTTGTGTCCATTATGATCATTATTTTCATGCATTTGCTTAATTATTGGTGCATCACCCATACATTCCATGTTGTCACACTTTAGCTCTTATTTCCCAAGACTCGATTTTGTATCGTTCTCATTATCTTTATCAGACTGTTCATAGGGAAATTCAATTTCAATAAACTTTAAATCTCAGGATACAAATAATTCTCATGTATCCGAGTCATATAATCTCCAACCTTTCTTTCCAAAAGAATACCCAAGAAAAACACAGCGTCTGCTTCTTTTGCCAAATTTATCTTTATCTTGATACTGTTAGTGTGCCTAGCACAAACACCCAAAAACTTTAATATGTTGATAACTAGGCTCCTTCCCAAACAATATTTCATAGGGACTCTTGCTACCATTAAGTGAGCTAGGAGTATGATTTATTAAATATCCAATTGTCAGAATACACTTCCCCCAGTACTGTATCGGAAGTCCAGCCTGAAAGCGCAAGGCACACCTTACATTCAGGGTGTGATGATGTTTACGCTTTACGTGCCCGTTCTATTGAGGGGTGCCAACACAAGAAGTCTCATGCACAATTCCTCTCACAGCAAAATAGTTCTTCAACCCATGAAATTTTGTTCTGTTATTACTCCGAAAAATCTTCACTTTTGCATTAAATTGAGTCTCAGTTATGGCACAAAAATTCTTGATGAGTGAAACTACATTTTTTTCAGCCAACAAATATATTCAGACAGCTCTAGAGTAATCATCCACAATACTAAAAAAAATATACTGTACCATAAGATGCAGGTGTTCGATAGGGCCCCCAAACATCACAATGAATAAGAGTAAAAGTAGTGGCAGCTGCAGGAATTTTTTCCTGTGGGGGCAAAGTCAAAATAATAATTTATAAATAATTATAAAGTGCGATGCACTAGCTAATAAGTAGTAACGTTTTTCCTTGGCAACTGTTCATAACAAGATTTCATAGTTTGAAATCGTTTCAATATCAACTCATCATCAATACTTTGTAACACATCTTTCTCTATATATGTAACAAAGCAATCATTCAGCCACTGATCTCCCATTTTATTGCGCAATTGAGTCTTCATGATCTTCATAGTAGAGAATACCCTCTCAACTGTAGCTGTTGAAATAGGTAACACCAAAGCTAATTTAATCAAGAGGTAAACCAAAGGATAAACCAAGTTTTTCTGTCTCCCCTAACTTCATTGCAAGACGTTCAATTCCCTTCAATTCAACAAACTGAACATTAGACCGCTTGTCAATAATATGTGTGTCAAACCGGTTCTCAAGTATAATAAGATCTGCCTCTGAAAATTTTGAAGGATAAAATTGAGCTAGAAGGATTAACTTTTCCTTATTGAAAGAAAAGAATGAATTAGCAAGACTCAAACATGCCATACAAAGAAGAAGTTCGGTGTTGACCTTATCAAATCGATCATTAAGCTTTCATACTCTTGCCAATCTATCATATTTTTAAACAACTCATTCTCAAAATGACGGAGATTTGTCATTTCTTGAACTTTACGACGAGATCTGCCTCGAGCTACAAATGCATTAGTCATGGTAGGAATAAAAATCTTATACTTATCACAAAATGCAGAAACTTCCTTCATCAAAGGTTCCCATCTATGATTTTCATCATTTCTAACTTTTTCTTTGACATCTTAACTAAAGTCATTGCATTTACAATATCTTGATCTTTTCTTTGCAATGCTAATGACAACTCATTTGCGATCCCTAAAATAGTCTTCATGAGATGTAAAGTAAAAGCAAACTCAAAAGATTATGCCCAATCCAACAAAACATGTGCTTCTGCTATTTGCTTATAATTTGCTCCATCTGTAACAACAAACTTAAGTACCTCAAGAATAGAAGGGAACAAGATAATGATGTTCACTAGTGTATCATGATAAGAACCTCATCATGTATCACAAGCCTTTTGAAGACTATTTTTTTGGTGTAAGCCTTTTCCACTTGAAATCTTACTATTTTCAATTGCTTCAAGGATTTTCTAAGATTGTTTTTCACGAAGCATATCTCTATGCTTGCAAGATGCTCCAACAACATTAGTTAGACTGGTGATCATATTAAAGAGCAAAGCAACATCGACTTGGTTCTTAGCTACGGCAACAAGGGCTAATTGAAATTGATGAGCAAAGTAATGGACATAGAACATAGATTTATTATCCTTCATAATCAAGCTGTTAAGCCCATTAAATTCACCTCACATATTGCTAGCTCTGTCGTAACATTGCCTACGAACGTTTGACATACTTAGCTTATGTTTTGCAAGTAATGACTCAACTGCTGTTTTCAAAGACAAAAAGCAAGCATCAATGATGTGTATAATCCCAAGGAATTGTTCAATGACGCTCCCATTACCGTTAACATATCGAAGAACAAGAGTCATCTGTTCCTTGCAAGATACATCACGACATTCATCAACCAATATAGCAAAAAAATCATTTTCCAAATCTTCAATAATGGCCTTAGTTGTTTCAAGAGCACAAGCTATGCTATGTCCAATTGGATCATATGAGAAGATAATTTATTATTTTCAGGTGCATGTTGCAAGGCAACCTTTTTTATTTACTCATTGTGTCTAGCCAAAAACTTGAGAAGCTCTTAAAAATTTCCTTGATTGCTAGAATCACCTGACTCATCATGACCTCAAAATGCCAAACCTTGTTGTAGAAGAAATCGAACACAATCAACAGAAGCAGTCAAATGAGTTTCATACTGCATTTTAGTTATTTTAGACTGCTTAGCAAAAGAGAATTGAATATTCTGATTTGAATTCATAAAATCTTCACATTTCTATCTAGCTTGATTATAAGCACTATTGATACCTCCAACATGAACTTGAAACCTTTCAGGTTTTTTCCAATTGTTAAATCTTTCAATAGTAAAAGAAAACTCATCTTTTGATTTTTCTCCATCATCATCTCCACACAAATAACAATATAAGCAGAATGTAGCATCTTTCTTCTCACTATATTCTAACCAACTTTTGTATAAATCAAACCACGAATGATTAAATTTATGATTTACCTTACTAATTTTTTTTTTTGGGACATTTATAACCACGAGGTTGATAAGGACCTCTTTACAAGTATGCTTTTCGAACCTTGTCACGATCACTTGAATGATAGTCAAACATCTTTTTTCGTAGTCCAGGATTAACAGGAAGATCATTTACATTAATTTCCTCATGAACTCTTTTTGAGCTTTGTCCAATATTGTTGGAGTCTTCATTTAGAGTTTATGCTTGTTCCAATGGTTTCTTCCTTGTGAAGTATTTCTCCATCTTTAATCCTCATAAATTTCTAAAAGAGCCAAACAAAAAATTAAGGCCTCAATATCACTTGCTTGCTTGTAAAACAAAAAACAAAAAAATAGAAAATTATTTTCTTGAAATTTTAGTTATAATTTTTTTTATGCAAAGAATTGACTGTCACACCCACATTTTTTACATTCTCAAGATGGATGATAGAGTTTATAACACAAAAAATTTATAACCTCACAAAACAAAAAAGGACAAACACATTGTTCATAAAAAAAAATCAAATTGTTAACAGTGAATGCCTAGGGCTTATAAAATTTTATGGATTCAATAATTTTATATCCTTAATTAGCCAATATAAAATTACTAACATTTAAATTTGGGGGCAGCCGGTTAGAAGAAGATGATGAGAAGCCGAAAAAGGAATTGCGAATTTGTGGGCTGTGGAAATTCATAGATTTTTTTCTTATCTTGTGGCTTGGTAATTAGGTTTAAGTATAAGAGTGTTAAATTGGCTTAATTGAAAGTTAGTCCTTAAAGTTTTATTTGTTAATCAACAAGTGAAGGTAAAATTATAGAATGAGGACTACATTAATGAATTTATCACAAATACATCTTATGATTTTAAAAATTCTAAAAATCTGTGGGGGCATATATAAGTAAATACATGTAAGGACCTAATTTTTCAATACATACACATAGGTACCCAAGGGTTTGGAAAAATTTAGTAGGGGCAATTGCCCCCATTGTAACACCGCCCCTGTGCAAAAGGCTCTCTAGCTTTATTAATACTCAATGGAAAAACATCCCGAGTTTTCTTTACTCTAAAACATATATCACAATCGTTTGAATCACTCACATCTTGATTAACTATTGGTAGTAAGCTAACTATTTTTTGAGAAGGATGACCCATTTTCCTGTGTCACAACTCGAATGAATTCACCGTTTTAGTCCTGCATGCCTGAGCTTTTGCCACACCACGAAATAGGTACACCCAATCATATTTTTCACCCACACCAATCAGGGTCCTTAACTTACGGTCCTGTATCACACATAACTTATTAGTAAAAGTGACTACACAATTTAACTCATCAATTAACTAAGACACAGAAATTAAATTGCAGTTCAATTTTGGCACAAATAAAACATTCTTCAAAATGATCCCATTTCCAAGAGTTACTGTTCCTCTTTGTGTTGTTGTAGTCTCTCTTCCATCAGGAAGACCAACCGGGCAGGGATTAATTCGGCTCAAACATTCAAGCAATTCTATACTTCTTGTCATGTGACTTGAAGCCCCGGTATCCAAAAATCATCGTATATTTTGCAGCTTACCCATCAATTTCTCATTAACTGCGAGAGAAGTTTTAAGACTATTAAGCAATGTAGCAAGGGAAGCCCATTGGTCATCAGTCAGACTAGGGATGCCTACTCGATCGGCTTCACCGGTACGTGCCTGTTGCTGCCCATTGCCACGCCTAAATTGTGCGGCGTTTGTTGTGGCTCCTCTTCCACAGCCTACACCCCCATGACCTTGACCAGATTTAACTCCTCGTGCACCACCTCTTCCACGATGTCTAGTAAACCACCATTCTGGATAGCCAACCAACTGAAAACAGTCATCAGTATTATGACTAATCTTACCACAGTGTGCTCAAGTGGTCTCCTTCGAATCCAATATGTTTAGTCCCTTACTCATTCTTACTGTTTGCACAGCAAAACTGACAGCTTCGGCTTGTTTCTCCTGGTTCTTGGCCACTTTTTTGTGTTTTTTTCTTGGACAACCATTGAGTACACTCAATTCATTGACGGTAACGGTTATCTGCTCAAAATATTTGACCTGATTATCCAATATAACATGCCATCGAGCCCCATCAAGAATTGATGGATATGTTCGTCCTCTCACTCTTCGAGAAGCTTTTTGGCCATACGATACCACACATGCAACCATTACAAGTACAAAATGGGTTCCTCATATGTTCGGCCAATTCCTCCCATATACCCTTAAGCTTCCCATAATAGGCAGTCACAGTCATGCACACTTGCTTGCGATTTGTGATGTCTGTCTTTAACTAATGAATCCACATATCGTTGCCAATAAAAAATCTATCCCTGAGATCGTCCTAGAGATCCTTGACGTGTTCCATGTAAAAAATAGAAGATCGTAGTGTCGGATCGATCGTATTAATAATCCACTCAACCATCATGGAGTTAACACTATACCAATCCCCCATCTCATATGCGTTTTCATCTAGTTGTGCTATTGTGCCATCAAGAAAGCCAAGTTTCTTTTTGGCACGGAAAGCGTTTCGAATCAATTTCATCCACTTGTCATAGTTGTCTCCCTTCAGCATAATTAAAGGGATAATTGAACTCAGATGATCATTCAATCCAAAATAATAGAGTGATTAAAGATCATGAACAGATGGCCTTTTGGCCCTAATCTTCCTGTCATCGTCTATACTGTAGCTCATGGTGTTTGTCGAAGAGCCAGCGGCTACGACTCTGATACCATATAAGATTGTGGAAATCATTTCTGCCTTTTCTTATTTTTGTACAAATATATATATAGATAGAAGTCTTTCCATCCTAAACACACACAAACAGCTAATACACGTATTACACACGTAAACACATGTAATATATCTCTAATAAAGGAAAAAATATTTTCAAGTAAAATGATTCATTGAAAATCACACTTGTTATACAAATCATAACATCAACCAAGCAACTTCAGTTTGGATAGCTGATAAGTATAAGGAATTGATTGCTGGTCATCTGGGTATTAAGCCCAGCTACATAAACATCACATTAGCAAGGATTTTGGTTTAGAGTTCTTTGTTAACCAATGCCGGTGAACTAAGCTGAATATTGTGAATATGTTAGAAAGAAATGTGAAAGAAGAATTTGTGAAATTGGCAGACTATGCAAGTGCTCTTAGACTCGCTAACCTTTGTAGCACTATGGCAATTAAAGTGATGGAGAATGGGGTTGAAGGTGCTCTAATATTTGAGAGAATGTATGTATGTTTAACAACAATAAAAAAGGGTTTTCTTAAAGGGTGTAGGCTATTTATTGGCCTTGACATCAACTGTTGACTGCTATAAGTAAAGATGGGTGTAACTATATGTACCATTGACATGGGCTATCGTTGAAGTAGAAAGTTGATACTCCTGGATATGGTTTCTACAAAAGTTGAAAAGTGACCTTGAAATTACTGATGGTAAAGGATGGGCATTTATGTTTGATCAACAAAAAGTATGTATCTATTTATTATCCATAATTTCATAATTTTCATATTAATTTGATTAATTGTTTATTATGGATAGGCCAATACATTAAATGAATTATTTTTGTTATTCAATTTAAGGACTTATTAGAATTGTTTCGAAGACTTTTGCACATGTAGAACACAGATTTTGTACAAGACACATATATGCTAGCTAGTATCTAGGCTTTGAGGGTGACAAATTGAGGGTTAATAAGGCAGCTTTCAAGCATAATCCTAAGGAGTTAGAGAAATTAAAGGAGGGTGCAAGTGTGGCTATTACTAGAGTTGATCCTTGGACTTGGAGTAGAGTTTTTTTTTTTTTTAGCTATACATCAAAATGTGACTTGGTGGACGGCAATGGTTATGAAGCCTTCAATTTCATCCTAATTAGTGCTAGGAGCAAGCCTATAATTTCTATGTTGGAGGAGGTCAGTACTCATGTCATGGATAGACATTTAAAGAGAAGACTTTTATGTACTAAGTGACATGAGGAATATGGGAAAAGAATTTTGTACAAGCTACACAAGAACATTGAAGAAAGTTTTAGGTGGCATTGTAGGAGTAATGGAAATGATGGCTTTGAGGTTATCTGTGGCCGGGCTCAATTTGCCGTGCATCTTAATTTAAAATGCTATGAATGTAGAGGATGACAGTTATCTGAAATCTCATGTGCTCATGCTTGTCGAGCATTATTGGTTTTAGGTCATAGACCTGAAGATTATCTTCATCAATGGTATAAGAAAAAAAAAATATTCTTTAAAGCATATGCTTATTCAATAGGGGTAATGTTAAGTGAAGAGATGTGAGAAAACACTGGTTTTGGTCCAATTGAGCCCTCAACTACTAGGAAAATGTCTAGATGACCTAGAAAAGGAAGAATAAGGTCAAAAAATGAGCCAAAGAAGAAAGGAAACAAGTTGACCAAGGAAGGCAGAAAAATGACTTGAAGCACATGTAAAAAGGTGGGATATAATAAGAAGGGCTATACTAGCCAATATACAGCAAGTGTTCAAGTATGTTTTATTAGGTTTCAGATTGTTTCAGTTAGTTTCAAATAGTTTCAGACTAGGTTTATTGGGTTTTATATTGTTTCGGTTTGTTTCAATTAGTTTCAGACTAGTTTTATTGGGTTTCATATTGTTTCAGTTTATTTTAGACTAATTTTATTGGGTTTCATATTGTTTCTGACTAGTTTTGTTGACTTTCATATTGTTTCGGTTTATTTCAGTTAGTTTATGACTAGTTTTATAGGATTTCATATTGTTTCAGTTAGTTTCTAGTTGGTGAAGAGTGGTACTTGAGTCCCTGGAGAGAGGGAATGTTTGAATTTCAATTTTTGTTTCAGTAAGTTACATGTATTGAAATTCCCTTTGGAAATATTAAGTGCATCAAAGTCTAACTGGTTTAAAAAAGCAGATGATGGCATTTAACCTTTTTTATATTTTTATTATACATTAATTGACACTTATGTCTTAGATTCTATTTCACTGTGAATTGTGAAGAACCTAATCAAAGGTCATGCACATCGGAGAACGAAACTAATCAAGGACAGATGCATATATGCTAAACAAGAACAGCAGTAACTTTATTGTTTCTTACAAATGCAGGAGATTGGATATTAAGTTCCATCCCATCCATGACTTCTTGTCGGAAGGATTAACAAAAGTTAGCTCAAACATCTCCTTGCTGACATGCTCACCTGATTCGCAGAACCCTACCAGTTTCCCAACAATTTCAGCACTCTCCTGCACATGTTGCAAGTTCAGAGGGTCTGTCCACAACTTGTTTACCAGTTGCAACCTCCTCTGTTTTCCTCCAGGTGGAACCTCCCATTTCAGATAAAGCATCTCTCTTTCGTCTTCTGTCAGTTTCGAGCCCACCCTCTTAGCAAGATACTCTCTTTCTTGCCTAAGTGCCTTTATACTGCATAAACAAATGGTTCATTGTTTCAGCCATAAATTCTGAGAAAGTTCAGATGTCTTGTCAGTCACCAATGGAAATTGCTTCCTCAGTACCTGGATGCTACAGAGCCTGCAGGATCATCACCTAGCAATGCTGGGCTTGCATTGCCAAGCTCTGCAAACTGTTGCTCCAGCCATGTCAACCTCCGAAGCTCAACTTCCATATATATTTGGTCTGCTGGGTCTCCTCTGAATAACAAGTAAAATTGTGTGCGGTGAATGATTGAAACATGGCACAAATGCCATAGCATAACAATCTGCTTTCTTTGTTCCTCAAACAATAAGTTCCATGGCACAGGGGATTCAGGAACACTGTCAGGCTCATCAGACATAGACTCATTTGCCTCCAGGTCCAGCACCTTGAGAAGACATGGAAGCAAAGGACAGAATGCAAAATCATCATATTCCATCAAAACTATCATATCATAACCAAGATGATATTTTGTTAATGCAGGTATTTTGTTAATGAAATTCTGGTTCAAGATGATATAATAGGTCTCACCTGGCAAACCAAAAGCTGTTTTTGGTACTGTAGCTTTGCCACCCGTTCTTTCAACTCCATGACATAAGCTCGAATATTACGAATGTTCTCTTCAGCTGCATTCTTGAACATCCTCTGCATCTTTTTCACATCAACTGAGCTAATTTTTCGTGATACAGGAGTTCCTTCCCTAGAAGATAGACTGTTGTTCTCAGTCCTTTTTGGAGTAAGTTTATATGACTGGGATTTATTCCCATTAGAAGTGCAGTCATTATCCTGAGGGGGCTTGTTCTCAGTTTCAACTCCCATCACATCCCGAGAAGTGGATAGAGGAGAACATGGAGAGCGTATTATATTTGGCATGTTTGATGTGTTGGTCAAAGGGAAAGGAAGTATCTTCTTCTTCATTTGTGTCTTGGACATTGGGGTCGCCCCACCACTTGAAAGTGATGAAACAAGCATGTCTATGGACTTCTGAACATTCTCCAGTTTCCTTTCCAGAGATAAGATAGTGCTCCCTTGAGAATTCAACCGAGACAGCTCTTCTTTCAAGCTGGTCTTATCTCCAATTACAATTTCTTCAGGAATTGAGCTAACCACTTGCATGTCCTTAATTTCAGAAAGCATATTTGCCAACATTTCAGCAGTCTCTTGATTCCCTAGTTTGTGGGAAGTAACCTCTTTATGAAGAACTTCAAGTGCTCGATTTGCCTCCTCACCCAATTGCCTCTGCCTCTGCTCGAGCTTTCTGATTTCATGGACTAGCATCGATGGATCTCCTAAAGTAGCTGTTGATCGTCCGGTTGCTGTCTTTCTCCTAACGGTTCTACTGGACCTAATATCTGCTGTAAATGGAATTGATTCATTCTCAACAGGAAAAGAAAGACACCTTGCTACCTGAGAAGAAGGGCCATTCTGGTTCAATCCCTGAAAGTAATTTGCAACCACTTAGGGGAAAATATTTGAATCCTGTGTGAATAATAGTCATTATTATAGTACCTTCTGCACCTTGCTGCTTCTTTCTTGCTCAAGTTGAGATTGTGCAAGATCTCTCTGGCGCTTTAACTCTTCCATTTCTCTCTCCATCTGCAGTTTGAAGAATTTTTCAGCTCATTAGCACTAAAATAGAAATTTCCTTTTTTATTAAAACATTGCATACCTCTTGGATTCTCAAATCCTTTTCCTTCAGTAAAGATTTTAGACATGAAGAGGAAGATATATCTGGACTTCGTAACTCTGCCTCAAGTCGAGCTACTTCATTCTGCAAATGCTTCACTAGCCTTTTGTCTGAAATAACCTGTTGAAAGCATTCATCAAGGTGATGATAAGACTCCTCAGCGTGCAGTCAGAAAGAGGAATCTTTTGACAAGCAGACAATATTGTTAAATGAAAATATCAAAATCTTATGCGTATTTCTTGTAAGTTACTGAAGAGGATATAGAAAGAAGTGGCCTGAAAGTCCACAACAGTAAAAATCCAGTAAGAGTTCTGAAAGTCTTACCATGTTTACACGTGCATTGTTAGTGACTTCCTTGGCACTAGTTGCAAAAGTTAGCGTATTCCTGGTTTGATCCACATGGCTTAAAGCTGGACTCATAGTACATATAATGGCTGTTCTAGCATTTCCTCCAAGTGAATTCTGCAATATCCGTGTAAGCTTTGAATCTCTATATGGAATATGGCTGCTTCTTTTTCCACCACTGAAAACAAATGTCATTTATTGAGAAACAACTTGTATTAAATTTAACATAGAATCTTTACTCTACATGCGAAGTTTCTTAAATAACTGATACTCAAAACCATTAAAAGGAAACAGAACACATCTAAGTGGGCTTGAAATTCTCTACATTTTCAGAGCAATCAGAAACCCACCTAAATTTCGGTGTTTCAGTTAATATCATTTTAGATACTTTTCTTACAATTGAAATCCAAATCTGCAGAGATTCACCCTAAGCACCATTACATTCAAATGTCAAGAATACGCCAATTTGACATCCAAACATTACTCCGAAGGAGCTTCCCTTTTCTCCATATTTTTCACTTTTATGTTCATCATACAGGCTCCTACCTAATGGGACATAGTTCTTGACAAGCAGGATTTTTATTTCGAACTGCCTTATTATCTTACCTCAGCTTTCTTATTACTGTTGTCAGGGTCAACAAGCTTCTATTAATATGGCTTCCTTCTTTCAATCTTGTACCATCTGCATTTGTTAGGGAAGCACGTTCACTTCCAGCAAGGTCCACAAGATTCTGGAAATTTATGGCATCTTGGTGAGCATGTGTTGAAAAAAGCCAAGATAAGTTCAAAAACAATAAACCTACCAGACTTGCTAAAAAGGACTTCACACAGTCCGAATTTCCCCTTAGACTGCTTTGAATCATCTGAAAAACTCACAGGCAGTTTGATATTAGATGTTAGCCTTCTTTTCTCCTAGTAACTGGTAAGGTACGTTGGAAAAAGATAAAACTTGTGAACTGGAAAATACGTTAACTCCTGGCCACAGGCCTTGGTATAATAAAGAAAGGGAAACGGCTCAGTGGAAGCTTTAGAAATGAACATGATTTAGAGAAGCTTTAGAAAGGAACATGATTTAGATCAATTGCTTGGTGAGCCAATGACAGTATCTGATAATTCAAGTAAATGAGCGATTCAGACTCTTCTCAGCAAGTATGAAAAATGTTAGCCTCTCTGTCTCAAAACTTGTCTCATGCAAAGGGGGAAAGGAGAAATAAAGCGTTGTGATAAGGGATCAGCAAACCAACAATATACCCTTCCAGTGAGAACACAGAATAAAATATATGGCTAAGCCAAAACAAAAAATCAGCATTTTTACATGATTGATACAAAAACTGGTCCCAAAATATGTAATTGGGATAAATCATAGAACAAAGAAAAAGGGGGATAACTATACAGATTTGCTTTACCAGCCTGATGATTTGATGAGACCGTGAACTCTTATCATTTAAAGCAGTTTCTCCAACTTGCCTTTGAGCTGCAAGAGCATATGTTCGATAAAATCAAAGATGATTCGATTATTCACTATTGGAATAAAAATCAATTTCTTTCAGCATTTCTGCTAATTATATTGAAACCAGGATTAAAGAAAAGTTCTTGCCGTATGGTAATACAAAATTTTTTTTGAAGTAAAAAATATTGCAACGGCTGATTCAACGTCAAACAGAATCCATTTATGAGAAAAGGGTTATATAGGAAATTGCAAGACAGTTTTGCTTACCAAAATTCTTTGATTTGTTTTCATCAATAACAGGAATAAACGGGAACCATAACAGCCAATATAAATTTATTAAAACATATCACCAACCTTCACAAGTGCCTATCAAATGCGTCAAATGTTGGGCGTCCTTGACAACTTCTTCTACAAGTTTCTCAACTGTTGTGCCTTTCTGCGTTTGCAGATAATATTCCATTGGCTAAAATATTGGCCATAGTTGTACTGATATATTGGAAAAGAAATAAAGTTCTATATACCTCTGGATCATCCAGAAGACGCAAGCAACCAGATCCAGGATTCAGAAGGTCTACAACAGTCTCATTATAAATCTCCAGAGCAGAAAGTTTCAATACAAAGTCCCTTTCTTGTGTCTACAAAATTGAAAAAATCCATGAGAACAAATGGAAAGTCAACTCAATCATATTACTATTCAGTCAAAGATGCTGCATTATTCCAATACACTTGATTTTGATACCTGAAAAGCTCGATGAATCAAGAATTAAAAGAAATTATGACTTACATTCTTGATGTGCTCATAGATATCCTTAATGGCATTTTCAGTGATGCCCCTCATGGTAAAAGTCTTCCCACTACTTGTTTGCCCATAGGCGAAAATTGTTGCTGTAGACAAAAGGGTTTAACATCTGAGACTTCTATATTAAGTGATAAACACTGACAAAATGGAAAGGAAAAGTGAAATTCAAACCATTGATTCCTGTGAGAACCGATAAAGTGACATCTTTGGCCCCTTCTTCGTAGACTTTTCGAGTTGAGCACATCGAATCAAAAACCCTGTCTGTCACATCCACATATTAGAAGACAGAACTTCATCAAAGTTTTTCATCCCAATTGCTATCCAATTGAACTTAGATTCTAGTTTCCATGACATAAGCATCAACCAACGGGTTGGTCAAATATATTACTTCCTGATCTCCGTGTAACACTTGTCGCTGTTCTAATGACCTTCCACTAAGGCACTAACATAAATGTCCTTATTGGAATCTCCCCAAAGAAATCATTAACCAGTAGCACAAAAAGAACAGAAGGCGTGTACCAAAGGTGTATTCAGTTGCTGATCTTTCATGAGTGGGATTTTTGTAAGCAATTGTGTGGTCATCTACACAATCCCACGCAACAAGGTCATACATAGCTTGTTCTCTCCGGCTCAGCGGCCTCATCCGTACAGTTACCAGTATCTTCTCCTCATCAGCTTTCGTGCCACCCGGTGTCGAAGAAGGAGTCCTCTGAGCCTTAAACGACGGAGTTGCAGGCGTCCCAACCATTTTTAGCAACTATCCAATACCCTGACCACAACAGTTTCCAGATATATCAAGTGTCAATGCCAAACATTCGAATCACATCACAGTTCTTACCTCTCCACAAAACCTAATGCCTTTAGCACCAAAGACTAATCAAGAAACTTACACGATCAGAAGTACTAGTTTCCATTCATGGAACCCGCTAATCTTTTTCCATAGAGGAACAAGAAAAACCAGAATCTCCATAGCTTAACAAAATGAAAAGTAAAAAAAAAAAAGGAAAAAACAACCAAAGAAAGCAAGAAACTACACACAATCAGATGACGAAGCGATTTCAACTCACCAGACTCGGAGAAATTCAGTTCCTTCGCAGCCAACTGGGTCTGGGGGCAGCAATCGATCAAGAATGCGGGAACAGAGCGTATCCTTCAGCTAATCAAACTCAAGGAAAGATCGTATTACTTGCATTAGGGTTTCGGAAGGTAAGGAAATCGAGAGAATTCGAAGAGAATTTCGTTAATGTTTTTTCTGAGAGAGGGAGAGAGAAGTAACGGATAGTTCTTAACGCTCTGTTCGTCGCACACCTGAGAGCAAGCAAGCAAATAGCAGTAATATTTAATTCAAGAGCGTGTTTGAATTTGGGGAGTCATCCAGTACTTCCACGTGTATGGATTAAATGCTGTGTGGATCTGTTTGTCGACTCATGGACTTACAGGGCTGAAATGGACTGAAGGAAATAGCCCGAGTCCTTCGAGGCACATTTTCCTTGGATCTCATAATTAGTATTTAGTACTTAGTTAATACCGGACGTGTAAATGTATATGAAATACAAAAAAACGTATATGAATATTTAGAACATAAACGGTAACATCATCATAAGAATTATGCATGCACTTGAGGGCAGCAATCATCCTAGTAGCTAATAATGTGTTAGCTTGATGGTTAATGGGCACACTAACCGCAAGTTAAAAATAGTCAACATCTTCTTTATGAGTGCTAACCGTCGTTGGTTAGTAGCGGCAGCGGTCACTAAAATATTAGCAGCGAGTGATTTAGAGGCGGTTTTTTTAGCGATGAAGTGTCGTCGCTAATGGTATGTTAATGTCGGCTTGTTGTCGCTAAAACGTGTTTTTTTAATAGTGATTGATGTTATCCAAGAAGTAGAATCAATATATGTTATTTGTAAAAGTCACTGTTATAACCTATAGGTTGATTTCTAGATTACATTCATAGGTCTTTCATGTTTACAATTGATTGCACTATCTTCAAGTCATTGGATTCAATTTCATGGTGTAGTTAAACTCAATGGTTTGAGTTCAGTGCAACTAATAAATAATTCCTCTACTACTAAGTCAAACATTGTTACAAAATGGAGCATATGTTAATAAAAAAACACACAAAAACACACATCAAGTAGAGTCGAACAGCATGTAGGTAAAATTCGTAAGTATTGATCAAAATCATTGGTCACACGTGATGATGAGGATTTGGTTGGTGAAAAAAATACCAAGATTATTCAATGATATCTTACACAACAGAGGAAAGAATATCGAACAAACTTGATAGATATGACTGATATGTTACATTATTGCTCATTTACATGTGAATGAAAATGTAATAAATAGTATGGGTGTTTGTTATACTTGTAAAGTTGTAGAGTTAATTCAAAGAAGTATGAAGCAAATCTAAGGAGGAGAGGTTGATATGATGGGAAAACCTCATTTAAAGTCACCCCATTCCTCCTCGAATTTGAATTAAGCTTCATTACTTTTCATTTTTAGGTAATTTAATTTTTTATATACATAATCATATTAGAACTAAGAAGCCAAGTCAAAGTTGAGAAGGATAGTGAATATTGAAAATTAGAAACTAGCAAAAATATTTGTGACAGCTTTTAAATCTTGAATTTTTTTTATTCAAAATCAGTTACACAATAATATAGGGGATATGAGAAATTATTACTTTTTTAGAATAAAAAACAACCAAGCTAGTATTTAAGGATTTGTTTGAGATCGAGGGAAGAAGAAGGGTTTTGAACCCTAACCATTGCCAGGGCTGAATGTTCCTATTGCCACTTGAACTAGGTGGTGGTGACCAAATCCTAAATCTTAAAATAACCCAAACAACATGAATTCGCAGATCTGTCACTAAGGTTCACTTTACCACTAACATGAAATGTATCTCCAGCTTCTCTTCTAAGGTAGCTACCAAAGCTAACTTCTCTAATCAACTACCCTATCTTCATCTTCAATGGGCCAAACCAGCATATTTTGTCGTAATTCCTCTCATGTATGGTATTAGGCTAAATTCACGTGGCCCAAGTTTCTTTTGGGCCATATATTACACGTTTAGCACTAGATGTGCATGCATATTTCATGTTTGTTTAACTTAAGAATATCCCAAACCATAATATTTTATTTAATGAATTTTTTCCTTTAACCTTTTTTAAATACAAGTATTGGAAAAGAACGTGAATTCTCTGTATCATTTTTCTTTATCCACTTCTTGTCCCCCATCCTAATTTGATGCCACGTGTCCACTTTATGAGAAATAACGTTGTAATGTGAATGGAGATGGATGAAATAGAGAAACTTTCTCTTCCGTTAAATGTCCACTAGCCATGACCAATTTCATCTAGCCTCCACAACGTGATGCTGCAACCAAGCAACTCCTTTTCTTTCTCATCTCTACTGCTTCCATTCCTTTCTCTATCACAGAGGAACCAACACTCACCATGGATGATGATAAAAGCTTGTCCCTATCTTCCTTTGCTTTTGCCTTTAACCTCCCTCTTCTCACCCTTTTTCCTTAACTACCGGCTTGAGCATAAACCCCATAAAATCCCATAAAACCTTTCTACTATTCTATTTCCTAACATTTCAACCTAAATAATTTTAAAACAATCAATTGGAATGAACTGACTCATTTCAAGGTTCTATATTAAAGTTATTTGTGCTTAATTGAGAATACTGGTAATCTTAAAGATATTTTATGGGGTTGAGCTATGTAATTGAAAAAATCAAAATTTCCAAAAAGCAAAAGATAGGAGACAGAGAGAGGAATGAAAAGACTAATACAAGATTGTTTTTGGTGGTTTGGCTGTATGGGTCAGGTTATTTTATGATAACTCCTATTTTTTCATTAATCTTCATTTATATTGCGCTGTTATCATTTATCAAATAGGACACATGGAAAAAAAATAGAATAGGGGATAAAAAGGGCATAGAGAAAAAGGGGACAGAAGAGCTACGTTCATTGGAAAAGATGTTTGACCAAAAATCAACCGTGGAAATTGATTATACTATATAGACTATGATCCCCTGGATCTAAAGGAAATTATAAATATATGTATGACTTGTTTGATACATAAAGACACAATCATTTAGATGTGGTTAAAATATATTCTCTCTGTCCCAAAAAGGATGAAACATTTTTTTTGCTGTCTCAAAAAGATTAAAAAGTTTTCTTTTTTAGAAAATTTTAGACACCTCATTTACCTTCTTATCCTCATTTAAACTTACTTTCTAAAATTAACTTATGCACAATAAAACATTAACTTTATGTTTTTTTTAAAAAAAAATTTTACATCTTTTCTAAAATTTCTAATTAACACAATTCAAGCCTCATCTTCTTGTTCTTCATTTGCCTTCGCCGCTTGCGGAGAGGGAGAAGGGTAGTAGATATAACTGATCGAAGAACACACCAATTTGAAATCAATGATTTGGAGAACATCACCTGTACGTGAAATCGAAGATTCAAATATTCAACGGCAAGGATCAATCAATTCGGTGGTGAAAATAGGTTAGGTAGTCGAAGACTATTTGGTGGGCGATTCAGTGGTCAAAGATAATCAACAAATCGACACAAGTTGATGGCATTGCTGGAATTGTCGGTGATCGAAGATGATCGGCAAATCCAATCACTACCTCGAATGACTTACAGATGTTTTCGAGACTGAAGGAGATGAAAGGGAAAACATGTCCGATAAAGGTTGAATGGAAGGGAATGGTGGCATCTCATCTGGTGTGAAAGAGAATAGAGCTTTTAGGCGATGGTAGGCTAGAAGAGCTTTTGGGACGATGATGAATAGAAGGGCAAAACTGGAATAAAATGAAAAAAGTTTGACACCTTAAAAAGCATGCAAAAAAATATATTTTATATAAAACGAGATAGAGGGAGTATTATTTAACCCTAATGAACTTTGCCTCTATAGGATCTTGTCTCCTCTTCTTCACAAAAACTTGTCTATCGCTATAGCTACATGTATATAGGAACTACAGAGAGTTGGCTTGGTTGGAGAAGGACTTAATATTTCATTAGTCTTAAAATATATTTTGGTTTTTGATTTCCTTTAGTCTCCTATTCAGGTGATATATAAGTACAGTTATGAGCCTCAATTAGGCATGCGACATGCAATGGTATGAAAATTTAGTATTAACATGTATGGACATTGAGCATGTAAGGTTATAATTAAGAAATATTAATTAAACTATTTCGTTTGGTACATAAAAGCAGTTTTACAAGTTTAGGTAGAGTAAATGATATTCTGTATTATATACAAGAAGAGTGAACATTTACTTTTACGGAACTGAGAATGCATATGAACCAACTTTGAATGATATTCACTACTAGAAAAACGGCTTTTTCCAACGGTCTAACTGTTGAAAAATATCCAACGGCCAAGGCCATTGGAGCTAAGAGAAAAAAAATTTCCAACAGCTTAACCGTTGGAAGAATTTAGAAATTGAAAGGAGCACAATTTCCAACAGCTTTAGCCGTTGGAATTTTAATAAAGGACGTTGTAAGGCTGTTGGAAAATGAATTTACTTAAAGAAAAGTTTTGAAATTTTTTAAAAGTAATATTGTACTTATTTTTCCAACGGCTTAAGCCGTTGGAAAGTTATTAACATAAACGCGCCGTTTTAGAAATTTTGAATAAGTCTTACTATTGATAATTTTCCAACGGCCTAAAGTCGTTGGAAAAGAAGTAAGTAAAACGCACCGTTTTGAAATCTTCTAGAAGTGACACTGTTTGATAATTTCCAACGGCCTAAGCCGTTGGAAAATAATTAATGTAAAACACACCGTTTTAAGGATTGTGTTCCAACGGCCAAATGTCAATTTAAGGCACTCCCTCACCAGCTTCCCAATTCGTCGTCTTCAGCTGCCTTCGTCTCTCTCTCTAGTCTTCCTCTACAGAAACGTCGCACACGCACACACAGCACCTTTGTTTCATCTCCCAGGGCCAGATTAAGGTTGATCGACGACGGTATTGTTGGATCTGGTGGTGAATTTACTCGATCTGTTGGTAAGTTTGTGGTTTTTTTTATTTCGTTTTGCATTTCGGGTGTTTTTTTTTTCATGATTTGATGTTTACTAATGGTAATGGGTGGAATAATAATACTTGTTGTGGCAGATTCAAAACAATAATAAACGCATTTGAAGGAAGGATTTGAGGTAAGTTTGTATTTTAAAATTTTTTTTTCGGAAAAATTGTTTAAATTTGGATTATGTAATGGTAATTTGGTTTGAAATATGTGAAATGTATGTGATTTTTAGTTGTTGATGGTTGGATGTGAAGATCTGAGGTTACCCATTAGAATTTCAAATTTTTGTCCATTTTGTTAATTTTTTTATTAGTTTCGGGATTAATTCCAAATAGTACATTGTTAGTTTAAATGAGAATGTTTAATTGGATTTATTTTTATAATGTTTTAAGTTTTGGAATTAATATAAAGGTTCAAAGTAGTTATATTTAAGTAAATTTGTTTGATTAATTTTGACCTTGAATAAAATATCTGTCAATAATAATAATAATAAGAATAATAATAAGAATAATAATAATAATGTTATAACAATAATTAAAATAATTATTATTATAGTAAGAGTAGTAGTAGAATAATAATAATAAGAATAATAATAATAGTAATTGTAAAAATAATAATAATAATAATAATAATAAATTAAAATAATAATTATTGTACAAAGATTAGGACTACAATATAATCATAATGATAATAATAATAATATAATAATAATGATAATAAATAATAATAATAATCCGCTAATAATAATAATAATTGAATAATAATAAGAATAATAATAATCCTAACTAATAATAATGTTAATAATAAATCAATAATATATAAATTGAAATAATAATTATTATACTAAGATAGTATAATAACTAATAATAATAAATAATAATAATAAAACCCAACAAGAATAGTAATAATTGTAATAGTAATTATCTATACTATGGATAGAATGCCTTCTTATGCTATGTATATTTTGAAGTTATGAGTACTTGCTATTGATTTGCTCTCGGATTGGATGTGCATAATAAGCATGACACATGAAAAACTATGTTTTCAAAATTTGAAAGATGTGGGCTTCTTGGTTGACATGCATTAGAATGCCACACTTAATGAACACACACACCCTAAACACTTAAGTTAAAAAGTGTATATGCCTTGCCGTTGTTGCATGTAACCTCATAAGCATCGCCTTGAAAAGTAAGTAATTGATTAAAATAATTGGACTTACCCTCCCAGGCCTTAGCCTCATGAATGATGGATTAAATCAAGTAAAAGAAGCATAGCCGAGCCATAAAGAAGTAAACCACTATAGCTGTATTAGAGTTACCTAGATGGTAGTTCTTAGAAGTATAGATGAGTAGTAGTAAAAATACTAATTTTTATAATAATAATAGTAATATTTATAATAGTATGGTAATAATAATAGGAAATAATAAGAGACTAAGAAGTAGTAACAGAATAAAATAAAATAATAATATTCTTATAAGAGTAGCACAGTGAGGAACTATTAAATAATAATAATAAGAATAAGGATAAATAATAAGAAGAAATTCTAAGCCATAATCACTAATAATGGAATACATAAAAGTCAAACTAATAATAATAATAAACGATAGCAGGAATAAGCAAGAAGAAAACTCTAATTAAGAATTGTTCCCCAAATGATTAAACTTTAAACTAAGGTCCTACCTTACCTAATAATAATAATAAGAAGGAATAATCCTAAGTTCCTTCCTTCTTCTTCTCTAGGAGTTCTTCTATACTTCTTCCTTATTACTTCTTCTTATTATAATAACCTATGGAGTTTATCTTCTTATTATTACATTATTCCTTATTATTTAACCCAAAACCCATATGCGTAAACATCCTTTATTGATGAATTGAATTTCCATAAACCCTAAACCTATAATAGTAGTACTATTTTATTAGCTAAACCCTAAATACTAAATCCGCAAGTTGAAAGTTTTAACTTACATTGTTTAATTGAGTGAAACATTAATGCATGCAATTAATAATAATATGTTGGCTATTGATATACGCGATCCGTGGAATTAATTGTTAATATGATTTAATTTACAGAATTAATTTTATGTGTTCATTCTTTCGTATATGTCATAAAGGTTAATATATAATTTCCATTGTTAGGACTCCATGGAACAAGAACGTAGTTGGATATATAGTAGTCGTTATTTATTTGGGCGAGATGGTACAAAGAGGAGTGGGAGACAGGGGTTGAGCAGTTCATAACATTTGCTTGTAGTAATCCAAGTCATATGGATGGGAACAAAATACGTTGCCCATGTAGGAGATGTAAAAATTTGAGGTTTAAGGATTGTGATGACGTTAGAGTGCATCTATATAAATGGGGATTCATGCCTTATTACACGAACTGGACAACTCATAGGGAGCCGTTTAAGGACCCGTCTGATCAGCCGTTTGATAATTGTGGTTCATATGAGCATGCTGAGTATAGTTCACATGTAAACCTATATGCTCGAATGATATTTGATGCAGTTGGACCAAGTTCCCATCAGAATTTTACTGAAGTCGATGAACAACCTAATGAAGGTTTTAGACGGTTTTCTGATTTATTGTACTCGGCCACTACACCTCTTTGGGATAGATGTGAGATGCATTCTGAGCTATCTGCTGCAGTTCGTTTGTTAAACCTTAAAGCAGAATATCATATACCAAGAGTATGTTATGATGGTATTGCGGCCTTGATGAAAGAGACACAGCCAAGTGACAGCAAGATGCCGTCGAATTGGTATGAGACGAAGAAATTAGTTTCACAACTTGGTCTTGCGCATCTAAAAATTGATGCTTGTGTTAACGACTGCATGTTGTTTTGGAATAATGATAAAGATGCTACACACTGCAAGTTTTGTGGTGAATCTAGGTTTAAGCCGAGAAAAGGTGGACGGGGTAAAGATAGAGCAAGAAAGACCATGCACCATTTACCACTAACTCCTCGCCTTCAGCGACTATATGCTTCACTTTCAACTGCAGAGCACATGAGGTGGCACAGTGAGCATCGATCCGAGCCAAATGTTTTAAAACATCCTTCAGATGGGGAAGCATGGAAACATTTTGATTCCACGTACCTGTGGTTTGCCGCAGAGCCCCGAAATGTTCGCCTTGGTGTATGTTCTGATGGTTTCGTTCCGTTTGGAAACTCTGGTAAACAATATTCATGTTGGCCGGTCATCGTTACTCCGTATAATTTGCCACCGTGGATGTGTATGAAGAAACCATATATGTTTTTGACTTCATTGATACCGGGCCCTCGGAGTCCACGTCAGAATATTGATGTCTATTTACAACCTCTTATTCATGAATTGAAGCAGTTGTGGGAAGATGGTGTCCAAACATGGGATGTTTCACTTAAACAGAATTTTCAGCTCCGTGCTTCAGTTTTGTGGACCATAAATGACTTCCCGGCTTATGGGATGTTGTCAGGATGGATGACTCATGGGAGGTTATCTTGTCCTATTTGCATGGAGCATAGTAAAGCCTTCCAGCTTGAGCACGGGAGGAAAACTTTCTTCTTTGATTGTCATCGACAATTTCTCGAGTTGGATCACCCATATAGAAGAAACAGAGTTGCCTTTAAGAAAGGAAAAATTGAGAAATCATTGCCTCCTGAGCGTCTTCCGCCTGAAACAATATTTGAACGTATCTCAAATTTGCCATCTGTAGTTCAGAATGGAGAGGTTTTAACCATACCAGGTTATGGTAGAACTCATAATTGGTCAAAACGAAGTATTTTCTGGGAGTTGCCTTACTGGAAGAATAATTTAATCCGCCATAATTTGGATGTGATGCATATAGAGAAGAATGTGTTTGACAATATATGGAATACAGTGATGGATGTGAGGAATAAAACTAAGGACAACGTGAAGGCTCGTAAGGACATTGAGATGTTGTGCAGTCGATCAGAGCTAAATTTAATTCCTCAAGCCGACGGTCGAGCATTCAAACCCAAAGCAACTTTTACACTAAACACACATCAAAGATCTGATGTGCTCAATTGGGTTAAAACACTTAGACTCCCAGACGGCTATGCATCGAACCTTGGGAGGTGTGTTGACAGTAATGTAAGTCATATGTCTGGTATGAAAAGTCATGATTGTCATGTAATGATGCAGAGGCTCCTCCCAATAGCCCTTGAAGCGATACCTGAAAATATATGGAAACCGTTGACTGAGTTAAGTCAATTCTTCCGTGATTTATGCTCTCCAGAGTTAGATGTGAATCACATGGTCGAGTTAGAAGCAAATATTCCTGTCATACTCTGCAAGTTGGAAAGAATTTTTCCACCTGCTTTTTTCGATTCGATGGAACATTTGCCGGTTCACCTACCTTACGAAGCCAGGGTTGGAGGACCCGTTCAGTATAGGTGGATGTACAAGTTTGAGCGTTGTATGCATGACCTAAAAATGAAGGTATCAAATAAGGCTCATGTAGAGGGTTCAATTTTTGAAGCGTATCTAATTGAGGAGACCTCAACATTTTGCTCTCACTACTTTGAATCTCATATTCCACATATGGCAACTAGAGCACCTCGTAATGATGATGGCGAACAAAGACAATATGATGAATCGGTGTGGTCTATCTTTAGATACCCGGGTCGTCCATATGGTGTCTCAAGATATCGATATCTTGATGACAATGAATTGAGGGTTGCTACTGCATATGTCTTACTGAATTGTAAGGAGGTGAAGACGTACCTCGAGTAAGTGCCATAACACATATTTCCTTTATATATTCTACTATAATAATAATACTTTTTTTTCCTTTATACACTTTAATAATCAAGTTTATGCTCCAACGACCTCTATGTATATCTTGTAGTTTGTTTGTTGACGAAGTGCGTATGCATGCACCAAATATAGCAATGTCAGACCTGGATGTCTGCATTGAGAATAACTTTGCTACATGGCTTAGAAACTATGTAAGTTACCTACACTTCAATTTTAGCCATATTTTGCTTCTCAAGGGAAAGACATATTCATAAACTTTATTATATGTAACTAGGTGAATGATCTGCGCAACAATATCACGGACCGCTTCTTGTGGGATGTTGGGTGTAGGCCATCACGTCGTGTTGAGACTTGACCTGTTTATTTCATAAATGGGTACAAGTTCCACATTAGCGACTGGGGTCGCGACAAAGCAACTTTTAACAGTGGCGTATGTATAAGGACTTTAGGATCAAGTGAGGTTGAATGTGATTTTTATGGGGTGTTAGAAGAAATTATTCAACTCAAATATCCTGGATGGCCACAGAAAAATGTTGTATTGTTTAGGTGTGCATGGTTTGACCCTACTCCAGATCGTGGCACTCGGGTTCATAAACAATATGGTTTAGTTGAGGTTCGTGATGGTTGCCGATATGGGAAGTTTGACCCGTTCATTCTTGCCTCCCAAGCTGATCAAGTTTACTACACCCCTTACCCAACAAAGTTACGTGAAAAAAAAGGGTGGTTAGCCGTTTTGAAAATCAAACCTAGACGCATCGTTCATTATAATGTTAATGAAGTCGATGATGCATTTCAGGAAGAATTTGAAGGTGGCGTGAACAATCCACCCATAATTATGGATGACCCAATCGACAATTTAGCTGAAACAGGAGTGGGGGAAGCTGTAGAGGATGACATGCCGATCAGGGAAAAAACTTTGCAACATGACGATAAATTTGAGGAAGAGAAGGCCCTTGAAGCAAGTGATGAAGAAGATGAATTTGAATCTGGGGGTACTGAGAATAGCGAATCAGAGGCACAATCTGAGGACGATGACGTCCATTGACTGTTATGTTAATGTGCAATTACTTATAAAATGTAATGTGAACGTGGAATAACTTATAATAATAATAATACTATGTCTAAATTAACTGTGATAGGTGCAGTTGCAAGAGCAATACTGTTCCCCATAATTTGCATTTGTAAAATGTTGTCTGGTTTTTAATAAAATTGCAGATGCCACCTAAAGGAGATGCAACGTATACACGTCGCCCAGGGAAAGGCCTATTTTAGCAGTTCAAAGAAGCGTTAGCAGAACCAATTGCCAGACATGAAAGGGCAGGCCAATCGCATTCCCAACATTCAGCTTCGCGACCCATAATAGAAGAAGATGTTCTTCCACATCCCACCCTTCGTACAGATGATATTCGCATTCCTCCAGTCGGCCGTAGTGCTAGTCGATCTACTCCGGCACCTGTACCTTCAGCCAATGGAGGGAATTCCATTGGTCAGTTAGCGGTATCCGAAGCCCCGATTTAGGGTCACTTACGGATTACACCTCACGGTAACACGTAAGTAATGTATAATTTTAAACAATAATAGTTTATGTTACATGCAGTGCATTTACTTCTAATGAAAACAATATTTATTGTGTTGGAACATGCATTCTATGTAGGTTCCTTCCATCAAGAGCAACACGGTTGGTGACTAGATGCTTCACCACACATTTCAAGGGACATCATGATTGGATGAGCGCAAGCCCAACAGATATTCAGGCGTGGTGGCGCGTATTTGAGGTTTGCACTTTGGTCTCACCTTTTCAGCTTTACAAATCATGTAGATAACTATTCGACTCCTTATATTTTGTTTTATGTCTAGGGATTATGTGAGTGGGATGCAGCCCACCATAATGAGGTCTATCGCGTTTGGCATATGATGGCGGCTAATCATTACCAATCGACGCTGGGTGACATTCGCCGCGAGAAAAATCTTGTGAGACGGAGAGCACGGGCATCATTTATGACTGACGCACAGTATGCAGAAATGGAGGAATGGTGGGCTTCATCGGAGTTTCAGGAGAAATCGTCAAGGGGTAAGACAATACGAGCATCATCATCGCAGTCGTCTAACTCCACTGGTGGATGCAGTGCTACTTATGCAGGAGGCTCTGTTTCAATTACTGAACACCGAGAGCGAATGGTAAAAGTTATGAACCTTTTTTACACATAATTCAACTTATTTATGGTGTAATAACATTAATCTTACTAACAACTAATGTAGCGTGAAAAAGATCCAGAGAAGAGGGACCCTGACTTGTTCAAGGTCATGCAGCAAACGCATAAGAAAAAGAGCAGGGAATACGTCAACAGGCGGACCGAAGAAGTGGTGGTAATAATCATGTTATATAAAATTACCTTTTTACATACCAATAAGTAACGACTTACTAAAAAACAAATTTTTACCCTTATGAAGGCAAAGATAACTGCTGAGATCGACGAACAAACGCAGCAAATGGAAGAGGAAGGAGTCGCACATGACATTGATGAGGTTGCGATAATGAGTGCAACTGCTGGTGGAAGGAAGAAAGGGCGTGTATTTGGTCTTGGATCAGAACAACATGTTGTGCTTGGACGACGACGACCAGGGAATACTCCTGTAGCACATGTTGATGTCACTCAGACGCCGGAGTTCACTGAACAAGTTGAGCGAGTGGTAGCGGAGCATACCGCACAACAAGCATCATATTATGAGCGGAAGTTGGAGCGCCTGAAGAGGAGACAACGAGCTGAGCTGGAGTACATATGTCAACGAGTTGGAATTCCTCCGCCCACGCATCCTGACAATGATATTGATGCCTCGGGATCCGATGAAGACTAGATCAGGTATATCACTTTACTTTGTGTGTTTATCAACAAACAAACACTTTTTAGGAGAATAGAACTATGTAATTTCAATTATGTATGTTTTTATGTGGATTTATAAATATATGTGTGTCATGATTTTGTAATTTCAATTGTGTATGTTTTTATGTGGATATATAACTATATTTGTGTCATGATTTTGTAATTTCAATTGTGTATGTTTTTATGTGGATATATAACTATATTTCTGTCATGATTTTGTAATTTCAATTGCGTATGTTTTTATTGAGATTTACAACTGCATTTATATACGTGCTTCAGTTCAGTATTTGATTACATACGATACAATAATTTTGAACCGCCTAAGCCGTTTGACGTTTAAAGAAAAACATTGGAAATAGAACGGGAATATAGAAAATATAAAAAACCTGTTGGAAACTTTCCAACGGCCTAGGCAGTTGAAAATTTTCCAATGGCCTAAGCAGTTGGAAACACAAATTTTCAAAATTTTCCAACGGCCTTGGCAGTTGAAAAAATTGGAAGTTGGCCGTTGGAAATTGGAAAAAAAAAAAAAATTACAGCCGTTGGAAAATTTCCAACGGCTGACAGTTGGAAATTCCAACGGCTGTAACCTGGGCCGTTGGAATGGATGGACTTCCAACGAATGGATTTCCAACGGCTTCGCGTTGGAAATTTTGAGCCGTTGGAAATAGGCTTGTTTTTAGTAGTGATTGTTTATGAGAAAGTAAGGGAAATAAAAGTCAAATTCTTAACCTCTCATTTTTTTTCTTAGTGTCCATTTATCACTTTTCCAAAACAGTTAGAATATTATAATTAAACTATTCAGTTTAACTAGACCTAAACTCACCTACGTACAAGTAAATTATTACTTAAAGAAAATGAGCAGTGAGTACAAGCCGGAATATAAACTCTTATTGGCACCTGAGATGGTAGTTCATATATCTTAGCGACGCAACTACTTCATCTACGTACATGGACCTTGGGGTGAAGTAATTTTTCCTTTCGGTAAACTTTTCTGCTACACCAAGATATATACATAATCATATATAATTTTTTAAAAAAAAATTATATATATTAAAAGCTAAAAAAATTATAATTTTTAAACATAATTAATTTTTAAAAAATTATTAAATAGTAATATGAATAAATTTATATCAAATTTAAGTCAGTCAAAAAAATTGGAATAGAGCATAGAAATTGGGAGGGAGTAATATATAATCCCGAGAACCAAACGCATGTGGGAAACAGATAGGAAGTCCAAAGTTTGTCGACAGAATCAGCACAGAATACGTATAACCTAACTAGCTGATCAGCTGTCTCCTGAATTTCAAAGTTTCAAAATCTGTGACTAAATAAAATAAAAGATATCTGTCCACAGTTGCGATCATTTTCTAATCTATACTTCTGGTTTGTGTCTCCTCTACCTTAATTAAACGGATAACTTTTTGTCCAATCCACACTCTTTTTAGTTTCTTAACCATTAATTTTATGGGTCCAATTCATCTACTTGATCATTTCCATCAAAATTAGCCCTGCCAAACATTAATTTCTGAGTTGATCAGAAAATATGATCACCGGGAAAGATATCTACGACGTCCTGGCGGCGATCGTCCCGCTGTACGTGGCGATGATCCTGGCTTACGGCTCCGTCCGCTGGTGGAAGATCTTCACCCCGGACCAATGCTCCGGCATCAACCGCTTCGTGGCCGTGTTCGCGGTCCCGCTTCTCTCATTCCACTTCATCTCCACCAACAACCCTTATGCCATGAACTACCACTTCATCGCCGCCGACTCCCTCCAGAAGGTGGTGATCCTGACGGCGCTCTTCCTCTGGCATTCCTTCACCCGCCGCGGCAGCCTCGAGTGGATGATCACGCTCTTCTCACTCTCCACCCTCCCCAATACTCTCGTCATGGGTATCCCTCTCCTCCGTGCCATGTACGGTGACTTCTCCGGCAGCCTCATGGTTCAGATCGTCGTCCTCCAGAGCGTCATCTGGTACACTCTGATGCTCTTCATGTTTGAATACCGCGGCGCGAAACTTCTCATCAACGATCAGTTCCCTGAAACAGCCGGTTCTATCACCTCCTTCCGAGTCGACTCAGATGTTATTTCGCTCAATGGCCGTGAGCCATTACAGGCGGACGCCGAGATCGGCGATGACGGGAAGCTTCACGTAGTGGTTAAAAAATCTAGTACAGCTTCCTCAATGGTTTCGTCATTCAAGTCGCATGGGATTACCCCGAGAGCGTCAAATCTCACCGGAGTGGAGATTTATTCCGTACAGTCATCTAGAGAGCCGACGCCGAGAGCCTCCAGCTTTAACCAGTCTGACTTTTACGCTATGTTCATGGCGGCGAGCAAGGGGGCGAGCCCGAAACACGGCTACACCAATAGTACTAGCAGTTTGGCCGGCATAGGCGATGAGCAGGATATACTAAAGAACAAGCCAAGAAAAGGTGGACGAAGCATGAGCGGCGAGCTATTCAACTCGTACCCGCCGCCGAACCCCAATATGTTCGCTCCGGCGGCCGGTAGCCAGCAGCATGCGAAGAACAAGAGCGGCACCAACAAGGAGCTACACATGTTCGTGTGGAGCTCTAGCGCGTCGCCCGTGTCGGAAGTGAACCGGGGGGTGCCGACCGCGGCGGAGATAGCTCAGGAGGTTGGAAAGTCGCCTGCTTACAGGGTGGATGTGGGAAAGAAGATGGAGGAAGGAGAGAGCGGGATTAGCAGTACGAGTCAGGTGCAAGTGGAAAGGAAGACGAAGCAGCAACAGATGCCGCCGGCGAGCGTGATGACGAGGCTGATTCTGATAATGGTGTGGCGGAAGCTGATCAGGAACCCTAACACGTACTCCAGTCTTCTCGGACTCATCTGGTCCCTCGTCTCCTTCCGGTGGAACATCCAGATGCCCTCCATCGTTAAAGGCTCCATCTCCATCTTGTCCGATGCGGGTCTCGGCATGGCTATGTTCAGTCTAGGTAAATCCTCTAACAAGTTTATTTAATTTCATCGCCATCGTCAAAGTTTTAAGCTTACGGCTTCCCATGCAATTACATTAATGCAGGTTTATTTATGGCTTTACAACCCAAGATCATCGCCTGTGGGAAGTCAGTGGCAGCTTTCTCCATGGCCGTCCGGTTTCTAACCGGTCCAGCCGTCATCGCCGCTACATCTATAGCAATCGGACTTCGCGGCGTTCTTCTCCATGTTGCAATTGTTCAGGTATGTACTGATTCGGGCATCTTTTAAATCTCAAAAAAGTGGATATTATCCTACTCCTTTATACATAAATACCTTTTATCATTTATATCTTGTATTATATCTTGTAAAAGTGCTTAAAGAATATTAACTTACATAATTGTATCCACAGGCTGCACTTCCACAAGGGATTGTCCCGTTTGTGTTCGCCAAGGAGTATAACGTCCATCCCGACATTCTTAGTACAGCGTGAGTTTTTTTATTTGCGTAAAATAAAATCATATTTACTTAATTACGTTGCATTTTATATTTTGGTAGTTTATTTGATTCGATGAGACTAAAGGCCTATGTAACCAAATTGTAGGGTTATATTCGGGATGCTGATTGCTCTGCCAATTACAATATTGTACTACGTGCTCCTTGGCGTATAATGATCATAAAAACAGAGAGCGATGCAGGTGAAGGCTCGATAACGGCGTGCTGGTGTTAGAATATTCCGTCAAGTTTCTGAACTAAATACTAGCTCCTCACGAATATTCCGTCAAAAGCATTACTTGTATTTTCAGACGTAGCTGCATGCATGTCAGCAACGCGGCCCCCACGTCATCTTGTAGCGGAGGTAGCAATTAATGATTAACTAATCACAGCTTAGTTTTTAATTAGAGTTAATATTCTATTCACCGGCGCAAAAAAAAAAAAAAAAATCGCCAGCAGTTAATTAAAAACTCTTATTATCTCATTAACACATTCAATGTCACGGTGTTTAACTTCAACTTTAACATAACGGCTAACAAAACTAACTGCACACAAAAAACAAAAAACAAAAATAAGAAACAAAAAGTGTGGTTGTTGAAACTTGCTGCAGCGGAAAGGCCACTAGAACTTTTGGACTACAATTCTCTTGAATCAATTTAGTCCTCTTCACTTCCTTATGAAACCTGCTGATCCGGGATAAATTTCTCATCTAATTTCCACATTAGTTTCTCTCCCCCAATTCCCAGCCGCGCAAACTCCAATCCCAGCAGACTCATCCCATCTCATGGAAGAGATGACATGTGGGCCGTGAAACCAAAGCTCGACCATCCTTCGACCTCATTCAATTGAAGTGAGCGAAATCATATGGAGACCGTCGTTGACAAAAAGAGAGTGCTGAGAGAGTTTGCCTTTGTTTGCTAAACTACGGTTGATCGTTAATTGTAATGCCATTATTTAAAATTTGTTAAAAAAAATACTAAAAGTTCTCTCAAATAAAAGTAATGGTGGAATTTTTTATTTTTACCGTTCCTGGATAGAATCTTTACGCTTTTAATTACATAGTTCCAGGTTAAAGTTAAACTTTTTTACTTTTTCATTTTCTCAAGAAAATTACCAAAATCTAGCTACTTTGACTTCTTTTTTTTTTTTTTCCGTTCCAATTATATATTATTTGATTAGTTGTATATAGCCTCATTGGATCCCCAAGTTGTTGTATTTATGTATTTTTACTTGGACGGAGGGAAAAGTCTCCGGCTCTATAGGATCATGTTTCTTCTCTCTGCAGTTCCTTAAGAATTAATATTTTTAGATTATCGATTAATCAGCTGAGTAAACGTTAAACTAAAAATTAGGGCATGTGGCCAACAAGAGATCGGTGATCTAAGTTTATTGAGAACAGAATCTAATCTATCACATTATTATGTGTTCGGTTGATTAATTAATTATCTGTCTCTTGAACTTCAAGTTTCAAAACCCGCAACAACCCTGTCCACATTTGACTATAAATTTTTGTAATAAATGTCTGGTCCGTAGCAGAACGGTAATAGGGTAGCTTTGTCACATGTCAAACTAGACAAGTTTTTTTCTTTTGTTGTAATTAATTGGTGGTTTAATTAGTTTCGATTACTGATCAATTTTTTTAGAGTTCGAAGTTTCGAATTTTTCTTTTCGTCCTGAAGTGATGTTTTATGGAATGTCATAAGTTGTAAAATCTACTCTCATTATACCAGCAAAGCGTATGGGTTCGCTCGTAGATAGTGACGAGTGGGATCATTACCACCGAAATAGAGAAACATTCACATCGGTTTGTTAAAAATTAGAGTGTGTGAATAGTAGTAATTAAGAAAACAATAAAGGTTAGCGTACCGTTTCTCGTGAAAAGAAAAAAAAAACTATTTATATTTTTATTTGATGAATTTTTTAAAAATAATGTTTGGAAACTATAACTTACAATTTCTAAATATATTTTTTTAAAAAAATTAACAAGTAATAATATAAATAAATTTAAGTTAAATTTAAATAAAAAAACTGAAATAGAATAAAATAATAGGGGACGATGTAATATTAAAGGTTTTAATTCATTAATGAGTGAATACGTTTGATGTTAAATTGAAAATTTTCTATTAATATATAGCATTGTACCAAGAAAGTTTGACTTTGTCACTCTGAGTCAATATAAAAATCACAAACAAATCACCGATGTTTATGATCCAAGTCCAAATTCATCACAATTATTTTTTGTTTTCCTCTAAAGAACCATGGACATTTTTAAAGTGGGCCATATTATCATCCACTCCGTGTGAAAAAATTAATCACATGCCTATTATCTTATTCAATTTAGCAAGAAATAGCTATAGTACTTCAAATAAATCTGAATATAGAATGTCCCCCTTCTTGTACCCTCCTTTTTTTTTTTTTTTTGCAATTATAAGTATTTTTTGCAAGTATAAGGATAAAATGTACATTATAATTAAGATAAGAGGAGAATGTCTAATTTTTCAGCGATACCATGAGCCTCAATCACTTGAACTGAAGTTTTAGTGTAGCTTGTACTATTGTGGTTGATATTTGTCCTAATAGCATTGTTGACCGCTAGAGTCTATACAAAGCCCACCCATTGTTCACCTTGATTATTGACTATTGCTCAAAATTGATACCCAAAAACAAAAGCGAGGACGAGAATAAAACTTGCCCCTAACCACTACTACTTGGTCATATTTGTTCATCCCTGAGTCCTGTTTCCATCCATCAAGTCGCTTAGACTTTCTACTACGCCATCACTATCGAAGATTGAATAGAAGGAAAAGATCGTAGTCCTATTAAAAGCTATATAAAATTTTGTCTCTTTTTATAAATTAATGAAGTAACTTGTTAGACACAAATTAATAATTTATATAACGGAATAGATATTCTGATTTTTTTTAAAAAATATATTGAACTGATTTAACGATCAGTGGCGATTTGAGCTAATTTAACAATAAAAGTGGTTTATTTGGGCTAAAAACCAGTAGTGGCCAATGCAAACCGAGTTATAAACATAGGGGGTTTATTTGTGGTTTCCTAAAAAGTAGCAGTCGTAAATGCTTGACTTCTTATTCAATTGCGTAGGGCTTCTGTAAGTCAAAGCCCAATTAAGAACGGATAATTAAATTCCACCCCTTTCAACTTTTTATGGGCTTTAGACCACTGGGCCCTTGGATGGGCTAATGTTAACTCCAAATCTCCACGACCTCTACTCGCCTTCAAATAGAACATGGGCATCTGTTTGTTTTCTTAATCTCGACTTTTTGTTCTTGTCATTTTGTTATTATTTATTGTTTTATATTCAGAATTATTACAAATACAGAGATTAGAAGATACTATAGAAAAACCAAGAAGTAAAGTATCTACCATGTGAAACCTTGGAAGATTTTGGTTGCAATTTTTTCACTTTTAGATGTCTGGTATTTATTTATATAGTGCGACACTACCCAAACCTTGGTATTTCACTTCAATGCACACGTACAGTTGTCATCTAAGCAAACTACCGAAAACATTATTTTATTGTTAAAGCTAGTTGAGAAATTTATATTTAATTTTTCATTTTTACTCTTGACATTTTATGAAATGGGTTTTGTAGCTAAGACATGGTCGGATGCACGCTCAATAGTCGACGACGTGCCCATTTTACCCACACTCTCCCACTTCATACTTAGAAAAAAGCCTTCAAATATAAGTTAGAATTCAAACCATGAGACACCCCCTACAGGTGCAATTTATAATGGATGATTATCAACAACCAAATCACGCTACTATCTGAAATGTTTAATTCCCATACTAAATTGATCTTTAATATCCATTGTCTTGCATATATATGGGTCCCAAACATCGTAATTTATTACATATTGATTTTTAGACTAGGAGTTGATAAAAAAAAACTCATTTGTAGAGAGATGATTGATGACTTAAATAATCCATTAATTATAAAAAAATTATGACACAAAATAAATTTATTATAGCACAATTATTGAATAGTTTACATTAAAATTCAACATATTATTGTTAGATAGTTACGTGACAATTCACAGATTTAAAGTGTTCAGTCATTGTATTTCAATAAATTCAAATTATGTCATATTAATTTACAGTTATCTTTACAATTAATGGCCTGTTTAAATCATTACTTTTTCCTATTTATAAATATGGTTTCTATGCTTAATTCAGTCTTAAGTATACAAGTTTGAGATCAATGTGCAATAAAATATAGATTATGAACCAATATTGCAATGAAATAGAGATCTGGGACAAATGGAGCATTTACCTCAGAGAACTAATATGCATTTACAGCTCATAGGTTTAAAATAAAGTATTAACCAGGTGGTAAGAGCACTGCCCTGCCATGCTCCAGGCACAAGAGATCGAGACACTATCTCCCCTAAACCCTTAAACTCTTAATTTCAATAATAAATAGAAACTTGTGAGTAATAAAAAAAAATTGACATCTTATTCCCACAATATGGGGAGCTTGAAGTTGGGGGCCCATAAACCAAGCAAAGGCCAGCACAAAGGTAGACCCCAGTTTACTTGCTATACGTTAAATCTGCCACAACCAGCAACACCACAACTAGCTTCCTCCTCTCCAGCTTTCTTCTGGACCCCTACCCCTTTTGCTTCAAATTCACTTAAATCATCCATTGGATTCCACCCACGTGCTAGATAACCTATCACACCATGCACCTCTTTGATCATAAGTTCGCTCGCTACCTACTCCTCTTCCCATCTAACCTTATACACATTTATTGGACCACATTTCATTAAACAAGGACCACAGACAGAGGTTTAGAGTAAGACCGCAACTTGTCATGCTCCATCCACATCACATACAAGTATTGTGATATGGTAGTTCCAAATTTCAGTGGGTCTTCCCGAATCCAGTCTAGTATATAGCTTGATCATGTCTAAAAGTGTGTTCCTAGTTTGAAAGGATGTGCTTGTTTTCATGAAAGAGAGAACAATGAACAATAATATGGGTATGTGCAACCGCCGGCACATCTATCTGTTTTCGAATATCTTATAACTTTAAGTCTAGTTTTGGTCATCTAAATGACTTCAAGTTACGATACATTAACATTTTCTCATATACTACTATATATATATATTAAAAAGTTTGTACTAAAACCTTATAAAATCGCATGTGGCACAGTTTAATTGACAAATGAAGTAGTAAATAAAACTTTGTTAACTCTTCTATATCAAATTAATACCTGTCACATATGATTTTGTACAAGTTTTTTGTATAAGCTCTAGTAAATTAAGCGAAATTCTATTAAAACTTCTGGGGGCTACCAAATATATAATTTTAAAACTTTATTTGTAATAGAAAATGCACTTAGCCTAATTATCAAGTTGTTAACTTTTAAACTAATCAATTTGAGTTCAAATATGCTCCCATTTTCACTGTGCTTAATTCCAAAGTTGTGACCATCTCCAGAAGTACACACAACATATAAACAAAAACTAAAAACACATAATTTGGATAGAGATTAAGGAGATGCCCTTTATATAAGGTTCAAATCGTCATTCTTCCATTCAACCACCTAAATACATGATCAAAGATCCAACAGAAGCAAGGCTTGGAGAGTAAGATAAACAAGAACAGCCTCATAACCATAAAAAAATAACTCTGACCTCATCCACCACGATTTTCTTTTAATTAGATAAACCAGCTATAAAAGTTGGATCTATATAAACTCTATATGTGTGACCTGCTGCGAAAAAGTTTCCCTTAATACACAATTTAATCAATCTCGCCGTAGATTGCGTCAGTAGCACTCCAAGAAAACCTGATTTCATAAAATTTCAATTTTATCATCCGGACGTATTATTAATATTAAACAAATAAACAAATAAATAAGAAGCAAGCCAGAAGTTGAGCGACGAGCGTGCTTGCTGTAGCTGTCCTTTCCTTGCATCAATGGCTAGGCCACTCATGAACTGAAAAGTCCATATATATATATATATATATATTAAAGGGGCTTGCTGATACCAGCACTACCCATTTTTTTGCTTGGCCTAAATTAATTAACCTTTATTCGTTTTCAACCCCTTCTTCTTCCTTTTTTATTCAACCAATTTGCTTAATGCTAGTGCTACAACTACAAGTACACCTACTTTCCCACTTATTGGATTAGGCACGCATGTGAAACTTGGGGTTTGAGCTGCAGGGCTTAGAACCGATTTAAGTATGACAGATTGGTTTTTCAATTCCTATAACATAGATCCGAATCATTAGAATTTATATGTTAGAACTGGTTCAAGCAATCTAAGTTACATTTTTTATTCATTCGGTTTGGTTTATTTAACTTCTCAAGCTAGATCTAAGCATGTAGTATATAAAATGTAAAAGTAATATTAAAAGATTTTACGTTTCATATAGTCAAAACTCAAAACTAAAAGAAGGATGAGCAATAAGTTAATGGGTAAAATCTACCGGGGGTCACTTATTTTTTTGTCCTAAACGGGTACCTTACATTTAAATTGTCCTACCGAGGTACATCACCTCTTATCGCGTGTCCTATCTGGGTATTTTCCGTTAATTCCATCGTTAAGTCTCACGGAAATTGCTGACGTGGTATTTATTAATGCTACAATAAACGTAAAATAATAACTTTGGACCCTAAACTTTTCTAATAACTAATTCTAACCCTTAAACTTCCACCAAAATCATTTTAGCCACCGTCATCCTCTTCCTCTATCGCCCACCATCCCAGCCGCCCTCGACCTCTACGTCGTCCTCCTTGTCCTCCACAGTATCCTCCGATTTGTCCTCCGATTCATCCTCATCGTCCTCCCTTTGCCGTCGCCCCAACATCTCCCTTCGCCGCCCCCCGATCTCTCCCTCCGCCACGCTCTACCTCTCTCTCTGCCACCATTGCCACCGTTGGGAGCTCCGATTAGCCATCAGAATCATAGTTGTTTCTTGTTCATCAGATCCTTCGATCTTTCCAAATCCTAAACTTGCACCAACCCGCCTTTGTCCACGTTGTATCCAACCTAAAACCCTTGAGATCGACGCTGTCACCGTGGTCGCTGTTGAAGCGATCAAAGGGGACGGAGGGACTTGAAGGCGCTGTCGCTATGTGGGTGCCGAATTGGAACTCGAGGAGACGGGGGGAGATGGAAAAGGCGATTGAGGGGTTAAGGTTCAAAGTTCAAGTCTTTCCCAATTTATTTCAATTCCATCTCGAGAAATTGCCTCGTTGCTGTCAAAGCCAGAACAATCGACCACGTGTTTCCAAAGGAGCAAGAAGAACAAGAACAGGAGTTGAATCTAGGTGTGGATAAAGCCGGCTCAGTTGGTGCGATTGATGGACAAAGACGTAGTTTTGTGGCGAATTCATAACCGGAAGCCCAGAACATGATGAGGGCAGGGCAACGATTCAGTCTTCTTTGCAGTGACATTTCTGGTGAGCTCCGATTTGGCGCAAGAGAGATGGCCGAATCAACGATAGTGATACTGGAAATTTCAGTAACAAAGTCGTATTAGTTCTGATTGTTATTTCTAGATTGGCTTTTCTTTTATTATTTTAGATCTGGTTTTGGATTCACTTAGAGAATGTAAAAGGAGATGTTGGTGGATCCAACAAAAAATAGTGATTTAGGTGTTAGATCTGTAAATTTTAGGTTTAGAATTAGTGGTTGGAAAAGTTTAGGGTCCAAAGTTGTTATTTTAAGTTTATTGTAGCATTAATTAATGTCACGTCAGCAATTTCCGTGGGACTTAATGATGGAATCAATGGAAAGTACCCAAATAGGACACGCGATAAGAGGTAACGTACCTTGGTAGGACAATTTGAAGGTAAGGTACCTGTTTAGAACAAAAAAATAAGTTAGGTGACCCCCGGTGGATTTTACCCATAAGTTAATGTAAGAGAAAGTAGCTCTATATATATAGCTAGGTTGAACATAGATAATTATAAAATATTTATTACAATTCAAGTTATTCAATTTCAAATTTACGATTTAATAATTAAACATAAAATTCGATTTTGATATAAAAATCGACTAAAGAAAAAAAATCAAACTATTTTATCTAAATATAATACTTTTTTCTGTTTTATTCCAATAATATTTACCTAAGCCTCATTTACCAATATTTAAATTTGGATCAGACTGTATATTTAAGGGTTGTCAACAAAGATTTACATATTTGAATTTAATAGGCCTGTATACAACAGTATCCTGTAATGTAACTAGAACGAATAACAAAACACTGAAACACGTGAGGAAAACTATGCACTCTTGGTTTTTAGTTCGAATGATAATTAATTAATTTGTAAGTGTATCTCTTAAATGGGTTGTCCCCTAGACCCTTTCTCTATCATTTTTAATTTGCAATATATTCTGGGTGCACAGACCATAACTACATAACATAAAAAAATTATCCATTTTTTTTATCTTGACCTAAAATATGATACCTAATTTGCTAAAAAACTTGGCCAAAAAGAAAAAAGGCCATGAAGTCTTTGCTTCTTCCCCACAAATTTAAAGCTGAAAACTAAGTGGAGTAGGAGTTTGGTAGAATTTACTAGGAGACGATGTCGGTATCATGCAAGTCACACAAAATCGACTATTTTTCGTTTTCCATTAAAATGCATTTAGATTACACTAATTAAAAAAAATAAAAAAAATTGTATCTTTATAATTTTTTAATTTTTTTTGGATTAATGTATTTTAATGACATTTAAACAGGGCTCATGTGGACATCTGAACTTCTTTTACTCTTGCAATTCTATCCAAAAAGTTTGCGGGAATTACCTAGACCCATAAGGTTTAAGCAAACCTACACTGGTGTCCTCCATATTTTAAATACCTACCCTTACCTCCTTAAAAGTTAATATATCTCCACTTACCCTCTTTCATGCTAGCTCTGTTAAAGACCGTAAAGGGCAAAAAAAATTGTTTTAACCTCCTAGTCTTCCTCACTTGATAACTTTACCCCCAAACTTTGCACCCCTTCTCACTTTTCACTACCCACCACCAACACTAGCGTTTACCTCTCCCTCCTCCCTCCAACAGCGGCTCTCACTCTCCCTACTCCACTGCGCCAGCCACATCTGTCGCCGTCAATGAAGCTCCCGCAGAAGCTGCAGAAACCCTCCCATCACAAAGATGTTTACAGGTTCATACCGTATTGAATATAATCAATTGATTAAGCATTAGTATGCCATTCGAACAAAAGCCTCCCTGTTCCCTAAATACTTGGTATCTTCTTCCTTAAAACTCAGATTCCTAGACAAAGTGGCAATTCAACAAACACCTGGAGTGCAAGACCAGAAACCAACTCCATGGAAATTCTGCACAGTAACACAAGTCGAGAACGCCAAGACCATCCTCGGAATGGTTCCAATTTTCTATTGCACAATCATCATGACCGTTTGCTTTGCTCAGCTCCAAACCTTCTCCATCCAATAAGCCTGAACCATGGACGTGACCATCATCAACTCCATCAACATCCCACCAGTCTCTTTCCTGATAATCCCTGTTGTCTTCCTCTTATTCCTCATCCCATTCTATAATAGAATCACCGTTCCCATCCTTTGCAAAATCACAGGAAACCCCATTGGAGTCAGCCACCTCCAACACGTTGTCGTCGCCGTGGGGGGTGTGGAGATCATCGGTCTGGAGGAAATTGAAGAGGACGACATTCACAAGTGTGGTCAATGAAGAACTCCTGGTCAGAATCTCTGTTGGCGTTCGCGAGCGTGGTGGCAGTTGTCTCCATCTATTTCCTTCTTTCCTTCCTTTTTTCGAGCCCTACTCCGAACCTAATTTCACAATGGCATCGATTTTCCAGAGAATCGAATATCAAGGATCCAAATTTGGGGCTGCTCGACGCTTGAAATTGGGTTTTGGGCTAGGGTTTCGATTTTCCTACCAAGGATTGTTACAGAGGGGATATGGGATTTTGGGATTTCTCGGTTTGGGATTAGTTGATTGTGATAGATGGGGAGACAAGGATAAAACGAGTTTGGGAGACAGGTGCAAAGTTTAGGGGGCAAAGTTATCGAGTGAGGAAGGCTAGGAGGTTAGAACGAATTTTTCCTTTTTATTTTCTTAACAGTCTTTAACGGAATTAGCTCTGGATAAGAGTTAGTGTAAATATTTGAAACAGGTGAGACATAAATGTATAATTACCTAAACCTCATGGGGAATTTCAGTAATTTTCTCTAATAAAAAACTTACCCTTGTGGACGTTTGGTTGGTCGTTGCGCAAAGCAAACCTACTATTCGTCTTAATGTTTTGATGCTTTCAAATGAGAAATTTACAATTACTCTTTCGGCATGCCTTAACTTATAATTTATTTATTTTTTTTTTTAAATTTACACTTTTACCCATTAAATATTTTACATTATTCGATAATAACTTCTTAAATTATATTTAAAATATATAATAGTAATCTTCAAATAATTTCAATCTCTCAAATATGTTTTTATATTTAATAGATATTTTAAATTATCATTTTTTTTCTATAAATATATTTTTCTCATGTAAATAAGTAATCTTCAAATAATTTCAATCTCTCAAATATGTTTTTATATTTAATAGATATTTTAAATTATCATTTTTTTCTATAAATATATTTTTCTCATGTAAATACATATCAGAATTTTTTAAAGATCTGTTGGCTATGAAAAAAATATGAAAAAAAAATCTTCAAATTACTATAACATGATAATCAAATAGTGTGAATTAGAATTTTAAAAGTTCTTGTTGAATACTGTAAAAAAATTAAGATAGAGAGGACAAAGTATTTGTTAAACCAAAATTTCCCTTTTTAAATTGACTGGCAATTGAAAGAAACGGGCGGGGCTATATATCCAATTCGGATTAAGGCAATGGGTTGAATGTAACATCATTTTCGAACGTCAGCTTTTTTGTAATTTTCCTTTATTGACATCGCAATTCATGCAATAACAAAGGTTGCCCCTTTATGGGGGCAAATTTTGTTGGTCCAGATTGTTTCCAATTACTGACTCACAAATTGTTGGTTCAAATTAACATGTCAAAACCTGCTGCTGCTGGGGCCTTACAAGTCTCTTTGTCATAATTTGAATTTGACAATTTCTTTTAGTCAGAATACCAAAAAAATGAGAGTTTGAGAAAAAGAGAAGAAGCAAACTAGTGAGCCCATAACCACAATCACAACGCATCAAGGAAATGAATTTAAGAGGCTTGCACTTTAGCAAACGAGATAGATAAATATTATGATTTAGACTCAACGGACCATTGAGCACTTGAAGAACCTACGAACAATCAATAATGATTAATGTTACCAGAAGAATATTGTAACATTCTCACTTACATGTAATGCTTTGTTAATTTGTTCTGTATACAGATGAGCCACCAATCAACAGGAGAGGAGAGAACATTTTCTTAAGGGCGACCAGCCAGGAATTTTTTGTTAGGTTGGAGGGTGAGCTGTAGCCCGTGCGTGTGATGTTTTCTAGAAGTAATGTAACCGTAACGTACAAAATTCCACTCTTGTTAAAATAGACATATGAACTACATTTTGGTTATTGCACTACATTCATTTTGGACTATGATAGATAAAATAGATTTTAGGAATGTCTAAATAACGTCTTTTGTTAGATGTATATAAAAATACTATCTCCGTCATATTTTCTTTGCTCCATTTGATTTTTTTCAACTAATTTGATTTAAATTTATTTATATTATTTTTTGTTAGAAAAAAATTTAAAAAGTATACATTTAGAAACTATAGGTTTTGATTTATCATTTATATATAAATAATTTTTATTTATATGATAAAATGCTGAAAATAAAAAATTATAGATTAATTATTGAAAAATAAATGGTGCAAATAATTTAGGATAAAGAGAGTAACTTGTTTGAGATATTAACATGTGTTGGGATAGAGTTACAAGTACTAACACTGTCAATTAAAAAATCTAAAGTTTAAGAAGTATGGAAAATAGTACTTTATGATTTTTTTTAATTAAATCAATTTTTTTATTTTATTGTTTGATATTAACCAAGTTAATTTTATTAATTTTTTAGGTCATGCAAAGACAGACAAATTAAAACTTTAAAGTTTAATTATTTTCTAAAAGTATAGTATTATTTATGTAAAATTGTTAGGCAAATGTAATATTAACTTAAAAGTGACATTAGTTCTTAAAAAAAAAAATAATACTCCATATATTTCAAAATATTTGTCACTTTTCCTAATTTTTATGTCAAAAAATGTTTGATATATTTACTTATTTATATAACTTCATAAAAAATTTATCATTTCCCTTCGAGTAACCATATATGTAAATCTGTTATAAAGTATGAAGTACAAAGTATACAAACTTGGATTGGATAGTTATCGAAACTTGTCTATAAGTGTGCATATTAAACATAGTTTGGACTTGTCATCCAAAATTAATGCGATTATACATAATTTTTTAAAAAAAATTAAATTAATTACGTTATTTAGCAAAGATAATTTTGAACAACAATATATAATATATTTGTGTCTCAGTATTCATAATTTTTACAAAAAAAAATGAAAACTGGCAAACATTTGTAATATATTTTAAACAATTTTCTTCCAAGAAAGTTGGATTTCTCATATATTAACAAAAATATGGTAGAAAAGTACATTTGATATTTTTATTTTTTTATCGAGAGAGCACTATGTGACGGATAAGGCGAGGCGACAGACGCGCCTTGCAACGGAAAGTCAACTAACGTAAACCATGGGATTTTTTGGTCGGTTTGGTAAAGTGAAATTATCGGTGGCCCAATCGCCACGTCAGTCCTTCGTGGATTTGTAATTCCAATCCTCGACTTCGCTGGCTGGCTGCCCCACTCGTACTTTTACACCTGGGTCCCTAACAGTAACTGCCCATACAATTGCCCAATAGTATCCCGCCACGTACCCCTACAAAATATCTCGTCCTCCCCTGCCCCTCTCTGCTCAGCTCAGCCACAGCGGCGGCCCCACTGAATTCATAACGGGCGGGCTTTTACCTTGACCAGAAAATCAAATTAATAGTCAGTTCCTTCTATTGAAAAAAATTAATGTATTATTAATACGCATTATGCATTAGTATTACCAGAAAAACAAATTAATAATTTAGTAATAATCATTATACATAAAAACAAAACATTACAATATATTAATTTTAATTTAAAATGGACTAGTTCTAATTTCAAAGGACAAATTAATATATGGGTTAATTACAATTTGTCCTTTGAAATTTAAGTAAAATTACAGTTTATTCCCTCCTGTTTAAAAAATATACACTTTAGCCCTTGCCTTTTTAATACAATACAACAACTACTTCTAAAATCTTAATTTAAACTCAATGGTTGTCATCTTCAAGTAATTTTAATCTATGTAATTTTTTTATAATTAATTGATATTTAAAAAATATAGTTTTAAAAATTGAAAGAAATATATAAAGAAAAAATTGATAATTTAAAATATCCATTAACTGTAAAAAAAAATACCATATGTATTGAAATTACTGGAAGATGACCACCGTAATGTCTAAATTAATATTTTAGAAATTACCGTCTGACAATAATAAAAAGACAAGGGGTAAAGTGTATATTTCTAAAATATGAGGAACAAAATATAATTTCAGGGACAAATTATAATTATTCCATAAAATATTGATTAATCCTAAACATACAGAATTATTGCAGTCTCTTTTGGAACAGACTCAATGTTCAGCGTTTCAGCCGAATGGTATCTCTTAGCTTTAAAAAAAGCTACCATTTGCCGGTATTTAAATTTGGACCGGATTGTATACTTAGGATGCTCCCTACAAATATTAAATGTGAGGGTTAAACCACTGATATCCGAAACCCTACTCTCCCATTTCTCAGCCTCTCCTGCCCCATTTACAATCTCTTCCACCCACATCTTCTGTTTCCAGGCATCCAGCCAAATTCGTAATTTATTCGAATTTCACTAATTCTCTTTCATTTTTTTTATTACTTGACTAATATTATTAGACATTATTTCTCAAATTTTATTGAGGTTATAATTTTTAAAAAAAAAATTTAGTGTTTAAGAGCAATTCTAGATTTTCATAACATAGATTTTTAATCTTGTCTTAATGAAAAAATTGTAAGAGCACTCTTCTCCATGGCAAATTTGTAAGTGCATGTAATGTAGGTAAACTTGAGGAAATTGCTTCGAAGTCTGGTAGAAGCATACTTAATCAAATTTCCCCCAAAGAAATTGTATTACATTATTTATTTATCTTTGTAAAACTTGTAATATATATGATTTTACACTTTGATAAAGTATTCACTTTTAGATAAAATAGAATACTTTTTGCCTTTCCGTTGATACTTAGAAGTATGTGAGAGTTTGTATGTGTCTACCAAATATTGATGGTTACTATGAAGTTTAAAATTCAATCCCTCACTTATCACATTGCCTCTCCAGCGTAGGCAGAAAAAAAAAACAGACAGTAAAATTTGTCAACATGATTATAAAAAGATAACATGCAATATTAATTTGGCACTCAGATATTGACTACCTAATTGTAGCACAGACAGGTAGCAAATCTAAAACTAGTTTTGGCCAGCCGGATTCCTGTATTTGAAAGTTGAAACCATGGATTTAGGAGTAAAAAACAACAAGAAGCAAAGGCAGAACCTGAAACTTAAACTATTTGAAAGCCAGCAGGAACAAGTTGGGCAAATTTTATTTTGTTTTAGCAACTATACATTGGAATAAGAAACGTAGCTGTCCTCCGAGTTTTGGACGTACGCCAGATTGTGTGTGTATATATATTGCTAAATGGTTAAACTTGCCCCACAGTTATTGGCCAATTGAGTCTGGATATCAAACTATGAACACATAAACAATGAACAAATAATGTTTTTTTTATCCAGAATAAAAACAAAAAAAAAAAAGGACATTAGGGAAAAGTAGAGGACGCATGCTGGTGGACAATCAGCATTTCCGCCTCAGAACCACAAAAATTGAATAACGATAGAAAGTGTCAAGAATATCCCTAATATGGCAAACAAGAAGAGTTGTACTAATGGATAATGTGCCCAAGAATACTTGTAAAACTTGCCAACAGTTAGTGGGTATACTTGTCGATACAATGCCCTGAGCAACTACAAAAGATATCGCTCCATAAACAGCATAGGGTTTAACTTCTAAAGTCGAGTCAAACTAGGAAAAGAGAGTGCCATAGCAGTGTCTTAGAGGGGCATTGATACCCAACTAGACCTAGGAAGTTGCTCCCAAACTAGTTGAACATCGCTAGACACCATCAATGATGAAGATTTCTGGACGCCCTAACATATTCCAATTTTGATAGTGACCCTAAGAAGAGGACAACGTAGGCAGAGAATTGAAAAAGAAATAAGAGAGCTTCAATTGGAAATCATAAGCCATAGACAATTGCAAATAGAGATCATCCTGTCTGGAGATTAAGGAAGTAACATAAAATGCAACATTTTTAAAGGTGTACTCATTACGACCTACCCAAATAGTTCATATAGTGGCTATAAAAAAGCGAAACCAGGCTGATGGCTTGTGCTTCTAATGACTTAGAATAAAAGTAAGTCATTATCAAATAATGCATATGCTATGTGTGACAGTCAAGAACAAAATTTGCCACAAATGTCTTGTGTGTCCCTAAACCCCAATGTTCTATTAGTGGTGTATTAATATATTATATATGGGGTCCATGAACCCCTTTTTTCCTATAATGATACATAATTTAGTAATTGAACCTCTTTAATTGTTTAATGAATTCACATAATTTTCATATTATCTATTGAAATAAAAGAATATACTCATTTCACATTAATAAAAATAAAAAAAATAGGGTGATCTCTCCACGATAGTTAGAATATTAGAAGTCATGTATTGGCCTTTAAACTTTCATATATTTTCACATCTAGGATTCAAATTTTTTTTTGTCACACTTTTTTCTTTTCAAATATATGAAAAAAAAATGATGGGCTAGTTGGACATAGGTCAATGGGCCAAATGAGAAGGAATATATAATGTTAAAGGGTAGAAGAGAACTTTTGTCCTTTACATTCTATACATCATGAACATCCTGTTTATTGTAGCAAGTAAACTAAGGGCAGAAAAGATAAATGATAAATCAAAACTTTTCAAATTTTTCTCCAAAGAATATTGTCCAAACATTATATTATATGTAGAATTTATAATATGTTTATATAGATGGGATAATTAAATTTTTCCTTTGAGGTTGAAGTAAAATTACACTTTGCCTCTCTTATTTTAGAAATGTACACTCTACTTTATATCTTTTTAATACAGTCCGACAATAACTTCTGAAATCTTAATTTATACATTACATTAGCCATATTCCAATAATTTTAATCTGTATGATATTTTTTTTATAACTAATGGACATTTTAAATTATCAGTTTTTTCTTTGTATATATTTTTTTTAATTTTTAAAATAGTATTTTTAAATGTGAATTAATTATAAAAAAATACTATACAGATTGAAATTGTTTGAAGATAACATCCGTATAATCTAAATTAAGATCTCAAAAGTTGTTGTTGGCCTGTATTAAAAAGGCAGAGGTAAAATGTATATTTTTTAAATAAAATGGGCAAAGTGTAATTTCACATAAACCTTAGGAGACAAATTGTAATTAACTCTATACACACACGCACACACATATGTATGCATATATACATATGTATATATATGTATTAGGTATGTATGTATACGGGGATCATTCTATACAAACTAAAATTCAAATGAAAATTTTTTGTTATTAAATGATGTGTCAACTAATTAGTAGATAGTTTACACTCAACTGGCCATCTACTCAACTCCAAGTCCTCATTTTCTTTCCATACATAATTTGGGCCAATCCAATGACATTAGTTGTTCATATATATGTTATTTTGCCACTTAAAATATTGACTTTATCCATACCGACAAATGGAAATTTTGTTCAATAGAAAACATGTTTTGATATAGCTTCTTGATAAATGGAATCCAGTGCAACTCGATTTCTGAATTAATCGTAATATAGGTATCAAATACAAAAACAGAGATATTTCACTAATTAAATACAAAATTGTAACTCTGTTTGTAGGAAAAGAAGCAAAAGCTCCCTTTTTAACAAACATTTATACCAGAATCCACTTATTAAAAAATTACAGATACAGCATTTATGGTAGTATGAAGAAAAAAATATGGTTTCAACTTAAAAAAAAATGGCTAGAGTGGTTTACACACTTTATAATATGAAAGAAACGGTGAAACCGAAGGAAGGTGAGACAGCAAAGCAATGATGGTCTGGTTTGGTTGGGTTTAGTTCTCGTGGAAAGTGGAAAAAAGAGGCAGGCAGATTTTATTTATTTTAATTAATTTCTGTACTAGTTTTTTTTTTTTTTTTGAAAGGTTATGCTAGAACTAGAAGCTGCCTTGGTTTTCAATCAAAAGCATGAGGAAATTTTAATTTGTGAGCGGGGAAGAAAACGAGGGGCCTGTTTTGGGTTTTGTATATAAGGCTGTCCACCATGACCTTTTCCTCCATTCCCCGTTGTTCCTTTCGTTTCCTTCAGGACCTTTCGTGTTTTTGCGTCTAAAGATCTTCATTTCAAGTTGGGGCTTCGTTTTTTCTTTTCCTCCTTTTGCGATTCATTTCAAGGTATTTTTTTTTTCCTAATCTTATTTTATTTTCCTTCAATTTTATTTTCTCCGTTACAAAAGTGTGTTTTTGTTGGCATCTATTTGTTATCAGTGAAGTGAGAAAAAAAAGGTTAATACAAGTACATTAGCTTATACGCTAAATATAAGTAAAAATCAATAACTTTAGATTTATTTTCGAAGATTTTTTTTATAAGGAACTAATATAAGTAAATTTTAATTGAAAGAAAATCAAAAGTGAGATTCTCTTTCCAAAGGGTAATTGGATTCGAATTTTTTTAGCTTTACAGTATAGATTCTTGGTTGAAAGTTTTTAGAATATGAGTGACGAAATTGAAACTTTGAAGGTAGGAACTGAAACGGGGCTCGAATCATAGATTGGTGAACGTGGGATGGGGATGCAGATGCAGTTACCACTTTTAGCGGCTCACCCTTTCTCTGTTCCCCGTCCCTTCTGCTGGAAAGTCGAAAAAGGAAATTCTAAAAAATAAAAATCAAAGAAAATAAGAACCAGCTTCTAAGATTGGTAGGTTTGCTTGATTCGTACGAGTTGATTAATTTTACACGCATTTAAATCGGCCACGAAGTATCTGCTTTTCTCTTTTCCTTTTTCTTTTTTTCCTTTTTCCGGGTACAGCCCAAAGGGTTTTAATTTTAAGGGAACAAGAAGAATAGAAAATTTTCTTTCTTTAGGTCCGTAAATTTCTAGTCGAATTTTACCAAAATAACCCCAACCATAAAGCCGTTCTCCCAATCCATATTGGAAATTGAATATAGCGATTGATTTTTATCTCATCCTGTCCGGCATTTATTTAATAACTTTGCAGTTCCTATATTCATGATGACCGTATAAATCTCCTTCAAATTTCTGTGTTTTTCATTAATCACATTATTATTTCGCCCATTAATTCCTAGCTTAAGGTTCTCATTCTACTCTTTTTTTTTTTTTCTCTCTTTTGCTTTTCTTGTTTTAAGTTTATTAATTTTTATAGCGTGGTAAACGACAGACATGACAGATATATTTATACAGTCCAATACTATGAATTTTATATGGAGCCCACTCATCAAATGACATGGACGTATTTATTATATTTGTCATCTTTTATGCTTGGGTTTCCGCAAGTTTGGTCATTATATTGTTTATTTTGTCTTTGTGAATCCATGCCTTCTTTATTATTCTATCCTGTTGATTAGTTGATATGACTTTGAAAAACTCTAGAGCAGTTCTCAAATGAAACTTCTTCTGCTTATTTTCTGGTCTTATTCTAGAAAATTCCAACCTTAAAATTCCTTTTCTTTTTTATGGTCAAAAACAGAAACCCATGTAATTTTTTTATTTATCTATATTTCTTTTAGCTTCAGGGTTTTGGAGGGGTTTTCAGTATTTTTCTTATCTCTCTCTGTTTTTTTTGGCTGAGTGGAGGAACAATATAGTATATTAAAGTAATACATATTTATCTTCATTAAAAAAAATAAAAGTATTTTCCATGTGTTTGGTGCTGTGGAGGTCGGTAAATCTTTTACGCTTTTTACTCTTCTAGAATGATGTCATTTATACTTGTTGACTTACTATGCCTTTCTTGGTTGCTTGCTTGATCAGTCTATATAAACAGAACCAGTTTGGATAATTTTTCTCTTCCTATTTTCATTTTCTCTCTGCTCTGTCTCTGTTTTTGCTCTGCTCCGTTTTCAGTTCAATATCTGCAACTTTTTTTCGTTTCTTGGCTTCAGCAAGAGACGCAAATGGCTGAGAAGGCACTTACCCGCGTCCATAGCCTCCGCGAGCGCTTGGATCAGACTCTTACCGGTCACAGGAACGAGATTCTGGCCTTGCTCTCCAGGTATCTTCATCTTCCTCTGCTCTTTTCTCCTTAATATGGCATTCTTCTTCTGTTTTTGTGGCAATCCTTTTGTTTTTGTTGGTGATGTTTTTTGTTTTTTATGCAGGATTGAAGGCAAGGGGAAAGGGATTCTGCAACACCACCAGGTCATTGCTGAGTTTGAGGCCATCCCTGAGGTGAGCAGAAAGACGCTTGGTGATGGAGCTTTTGGTGAAGTTCTGAGGTCTACTCAGGTAGAATGACAGATAAAAGCAAACTTTTTGTGCTTGTCTAGATCCTTACCTTTTGTTTTTATGTTTAATGGTGATTTTGGTTCTGGGTTTCAGGAAGCAATTGTTTCGCCTCCATGGGTTGCTCTTGCCGTTCGTCCTAGGCCTGGTGTTTGGGAGTACATAAGAGTGAACGTTCACGCTCTTGTCGTTGAGGAGCTCACCGTGGCCGAGTACCTCCACTTCAAGGAAGAGCTTGTTGATGGAACGTAAGCCTTTAACTGGATTAATTACATATTACTGTGTCTGTTTGTGTCGTTACTTGATGTGTTACCAACATTTTTTATTTGGTTTCTTTGTTTAGTGCCAACGGAAATTTTGTGCTTGAGTTAGATTTTGAGCCCTTTGCTGCATCTTTCCCTCGCCCGACTCTGTCCAAGTCCATTGGCAATGGCGTTGAGTTCCTCAACCGCCATCTCTCGGCCAAGCTCTTCCATGACAAGGAAAGCATGCACCCTTTGCTTGAATTCCTCAGAGTTCACTGCCATGAGGGGAAGGTTAGTGTTTTTGCTTATCCGTACAATCGATACGGTTCTAATGATCACATAGAGGATTCTAAGGTAGGAATTCTTGTTGTTTCACAGAGTATGATGTTGAATGATAAGATTCAAGACTTGAATTCGCTGCAACGGGTTCTGAGAAAGGCCGAGGACTACCTAACCACGCTGCCTTCCGAGACCCCTTACTCGGAATTTGACAGGAAGTTCCAGGAGATGGGCCTGGAGAGAGGGTGGGGTGACACTGCCGAGCGCGTGCTCGAGATGATCCAGCTTCTACTTGATCTTCTTGAGGCTCCTGACCCTTGCACCCTTGAGACGTTCCTTAGCAGAATTCCCATGGTTTTCAATGTTGTGATCCTCACCCCGCATGGCTACTTTGCCCAGGACAACGTTCTGGGGTACCCGGATACAGGCGGTCAGGTTAGCTTTCACAAGGCTAACCTCATGTATGTTGGATGTTTTTGAAACTTCCTAAACAAGTTATGTTGGTGATTCTGATTACAGGTTGTGTATATCTTGGATCAAGTTCGTGCCCTCGAGGAAGAGATGCTTCTCCGTATTAAGCAGCAAGGGCTCAACCTTACTCCGCGTATCCTTGTTGTGAGTGTTTGGAGTACATCTGTTTTTTTATACCTCAACACAGAGGTTGTTTATTTGTTTGCTGCTCTCGTTGTTTCTTGCAGATAACTCGTCTCCTGCCCGACGCTGTTGGAACAACTTGTGGAGAGCGTCTTGAGAAAGTATATGGGACGCAGTACTCGGACATTCTCCGTGTACCTTTCAGAACAAAGGAAGGAATTGTAAGAAGATGGATTTCGAGATTTGAAGTTTGGCCCTACTTGGAAACTTTCACTGAGGTGCATCCTGCAGTCTAGTCATATGATCTTCAATTCTGGTTCTCGTCTGGCATTTATTCGGTTTCCGAAGTTGTGTTTGGATCTAATCAAAGATTTTGTTGTTGTTATCAGGAAGTTGCTGTAGAAATTTCCAAGGAGTTGCAGGGCAAGCCTGATCTCATCATCGGAAACTACAGTGATGGGAACTTAGTTGCCTCGTTGTTGGCTCACAAGCTGGGAGTCACGCAGGTTTGTCAGCTTATAAATCATATCTATTTCTTTTATCATATTTCTATAGATTCACTTGCCTGATTCTGGCCTCCTTTTCTTCGTAGTGTACCATTGCTCATGCCCTTGAGAAGACGAAATACCCAGATTCAGACATCTACTGGAAGAAGCTTGACGATAAGTACCACTTCTCCTGCCAATTCACGGCCGATCTTATTGCCATGAACCACACAGATTTCATCATCACCAGCACATTCCAAGAGATTGCTGGAAGGTATTTAGTCAGTTAAAAAATTTTCTTCTTGTGTGATTCCAAGTTGTTTTGGTGACATGTTTCCTTTCAAATGTTTCAGCAAGGACACTGTTGGTCAGTACGAGAGCCACACAGCTTTCACTCTTCCCGGTCTCTACCGAGTTGTTCATGGCATCGATGTGTTCGATCCTAAATTCAACATTGTTTCACCCGGTGCTGATATGAGCATATACTTCCCTTACACCGATGAGAAACGCAGATTGAAGAAGTTCCACAAGGAGATTGAAGAACTTCTTTACAGCTCGGTTGAGAATGAGGAACACATGTAAGTCCACCCTATCTTCATTTTAAAGGTAACAATTGTTAATCGGTCCCATTATACTGATAATCTAATGTTGTTGTCGGACAGAGGTGTGCTCAAGGACCGCAACAAGCCAATCCTATTCACAATGGCAAGGCTCGACCGTGTCAAGAACTTGACAGGACTTGTAGAGTGGTATGGAAAGAATACTCGCTTGCGCGAGCTCGCGAACCTTGTTGTCGTTGGTGGAGACCGGAGAAAGGAATCTAAAGACATAGAAGAGAAGGCAGAAATGCAAAAGATGTATGACCACATAAAGACGTATAATCTACATGACCAGTTCAGATGGATATCTTCCCAGATGAACCGGGTCAGGAACGGAGAGCTCTACCGCTACATTTGTGACACCAGGGGAGCGTTCGTGCAGCCTGCTGTGTATGAAGCATTTGGACTGACCGTGGTTGAGGCCATGACCTGTGGCTTGCCCACTTTTGCAACCTGCAACGGTGGTCCTGCCGAGATCATTGTGCATGGCAAGTCTGGGTTTCACATTGATCCTTACCATGGCGACCAGGCTGCAGAGATCATCGCGGACTTCTTCGAGAACTGCCAGAAAGATCCATCTCACTGGGACAAGATTTCCCAGGGAGGATTGAAACGTATTGAGGAGAAGTAAGCAATACCCAATAACTGTACTAGTTATTTGTTGGTTTCTTGTTCCTTAAGCAAGAATCTTCGGACCTGGATTCAAGTGTGGTGACGTCTTAAACAATACAGGTACACATGGAAGATTTATGCGGAGAGGCTGATGACTCTGACGGGCGTGTATGGTTTCTGGAAGCATGTGTCCAAGTTGGACCGCCTTGAGAGCCGGCGCTACTTGGAGATGTTCTACGCCCTCAAGTACAGGAAACTGGTGAGTGACCTTTTTGAAACTTTAGAAAGTATTTGTGCTGTTTCGGATTTCTCAGGATTCTAATTGTGTTATGGGAATTTTCAGGCGGAATCAGTGCCTTTGGCCGTGGAGGACTAAGCAGAAGAAGGCTTGGTGGGGACGTCCCATTGAGTTGCAAAAATAATTACAGCTTGTTTTGGAATTTTGATAGGACAAAAGAAAGAAAATTGTCCTTTTTTTTTTGTTTTTGCTTTATTTTTATTTTTATTTTATTTTTCTATGCTGTTGTGATTTTCTATTGTTCCAAACTCGGGGGCTGCCTTGCCGCCTCCGTATTGGCTCCGATTAAAGATTGTGATTTGGCCCTTAAAATTTTGCTATTTACTTTCTTCTCCTTTTATTCATGAAACAACAAAATTAAGTTACAGTTAGCCCCAGAGTTTAGATGGTGAAGAGTAATTAAGACCGTGCCAATAACATTTTATGTAAAATACGTGAACTAACTGTGTAATTGTGTAAAACGTGTCAATAAAACAGCAAGGAAACCCACCTACCAAGCACAAAATGGGACGGACTTTGTAGTCTTTCTTTTTTTATAAAAAAAAGCACTCTTTTTTGGTCATTTCAAGAAGGATTAAACATTTCTTTTCTTAGAAAATTTTTAATATCCAATTTAATTTATTACTTTCATTTATATTTTTATTATACAAAATTTAAAAAAATAAATTTCTTTTTTAATATTTCATTAAAACTCTTATAACACAAAACCTAAAAGTATTCTTCTCTTTTTTAATATTATTTCAATTCTAACTACATATAATCCATTTTTTAAAAAAATTTAGTTTAAGGGGTAAAAATAAAAAAAAATTATAAACTACATATATCTTAATTTTTATTTCTAAAATGATGAAAAATAAATATTTTTTATAGGATGGATGTAGTAATCGATATCTGTATTTTGATATTTGTATTTTTTTTTTCTTTTTGCGCTGTTGTTCCCGTTAAATTTTATTACTATGAAATTATTACCTGTTGAGGTCTTTCGCGCATGTGATCCGCGTGGAATACCGCACCAACCTTTCTTTTGTTTTGTTTCGTTTCGTTTCTTTTCTTTTGTTGGGAATCGTTCAAATGCTATACAGTGGTATTTTTGGAATATTATTTTACTTGAGTTCGAATTTTCTAGCCGTTTGGTGAATGCCAGTACGGCATGCCCAGCAGACATGTCCTGGCCTGATCTAGCCTGGTCTGGCCCCAACTAACGGACCCATCTCCTTAGGCCCATAAACTGCTATTAGGGTAGGGATGAGCTGGTTCGGGTTTACTGGATCTTAAATTTGATCGGACTGTGCCCCAGCTTGTCGAATCCCCACCTCTAGGCCCTAACCATGTCATGTCACTATCTATCTTAGCTGACCGTACTAAAATGAAAACAGTAGATGTAGGTTGAGTTTTATGGAAGTTTTTTTTTTTTTTTACGGAAAGCACAGTTGATTGGTAGTTTTGTGTTCAAGTGAATATAAAAAAAAGAAAAGAGAGAGAGAGAAACAATTAATGAAAAAACATTCACATTAATATGTAAAACTTCTTTTGTGAAGAAATTTTATGTCCAACATTGTTCTAGTAATTGTTCTACACATGCAACAAGCGTGAAGTTACAGAATTGATTTGTTAGATTGTTAAACTGCCTTGTTGTGCAATAACTAGTTGGCACGTCAATTTGTAGATTTTGTTTTTGAAAGAATTTTTGTTAGAATAAGTTTAAGCCACCAAATTATTTTTGACGAACACTTGCATTGATAGATCCATTATTACAAGTTACAGCATGCTATATTTCATGTCGTGTTCACATGTATTATCACATTTGCACATTTACTAGAGACAAGTGGCAGTAGAGATGCTAATCGGTGACGGTTGCCGGAGAAAGAGAGAGAAGGAAAATAGGGGGAAAAAATGACGCAAGTGTGGGATAGAGCAACGCGGTGGTGTTTTTGTAATTTTTCCTTAAGACTAGGAGGCAAGCTTCATTCTTTTCTATATGTATGCCACCTCAGCCTAAATGAGAGTCAAAAGGCAATCGAGCCATGAACTTGAATGCATTAGAGGGACCTTTCTAGAATATCCCTCCTCTCCAAGAAATGGGCTAAGAAAACTCCCTAAATTAGAACTGTTTGATAGGCCAAAACAAACATCAGCCATTTGATTTATCACCTGTAACCGGTTGAACAAGTTAAAGAAGGAAAAGAGGAGAAATTTTGTGATATGAACTTATCCTTCTCGATTGCGATCATCAGTGGCAAAATTAGGCCAGCCATCAACATGGGTTGGTTGTGGCAGCGATGGGAGGTGCTAAAGCTTGGTTTATGGACAACTATGGTGTAAGGAACGTCAACGATAGGGATCGGTGAGTCTGGTGGCCTAACATAGTCAATTTCACCTTTATTGTGGTTAGTGAAGCTTGAAACAAGTATTGAGGTTTCTGGCGACAAATGTCCGAAATGGTTGGCAAAAGCTAATCAACGATAATGGTGGCGTTAGTAGGTTGACAATGGAGGGTGACACAGAGGAAATTTTGGGGTGTTGGCAGTAGAATTCATAACGATTCAGGGATGAAAAACATTATTTCACCATTATTAATGAAGTTTCCAATCAAGTCCTTAAATATTACAAGGTTTGTCGTACTAACCAATCTTTTTGTGAATATGTCAACTTTGACCTTAAACTTGCAAACATGTCAGATTTGCCCAAAAGAACTAATAACCTTTCAGGTACCTTCAAGGTAATCCAGTCACCATTTTAGGTTACCTTCAAGGTGACCCGATCACATTTTAGGTACCTTCAAGGTGATTCAGTCATGTTTTTTTGTTACCTTCTAGGTGATCGATCACCTTTTAGGTACCTTCAAGTTACTCCGGTCACAGTTTTAGGTTACCTTTAAGATAATCTAGTCACATTTTACGTACATAAAAGGTGACTGGGTCATTTTTGTATGTTACCTTCAAGGTGTGTTGATCACTTTTTAGGTACGTTAAAGGTAACCTGGTTACCTTCTAAATGACCCGATCATACTTTAGGTATCTAAAATGTGACCGGGTCATATTTTCAGGTTACCTTAAAAGCGACCCGATTACAATCTATGTACCTTCAAGTTGACTTTGTCACCATTTTAGATTACTTTCAAGGTAACCCAGTTACACTTTAAGTGCTTTCAAGGTGATCAAACCACCTTTTTAAGGTATCTTTAAAGTGGCCCGGTTACATTTTAAGTACTTAAAAGGTAACTGGTTCGCATTTTTAGGTTACATTAAAGGTGACTCGATCACTTTTTGTATACCATAAAGGTGATGTGGCTACCTGTTTTGGTTACATTCAAGGTGATCCGGTCATACTTTAGGTATCTAAAAAGTGACTGAGTCATCTTTTAGGTTATCTTAAAGGTGACCAGATCACACTTTACGTATATTTAATGTGACTCGGTCATATTTTTAAGTTACCTTCAAGGTGATCTAGTCACATTTTAGGTACCTTCAAGGTAAACGGGTCACCATTTTAGGTTATCTTTAATGTGACATGGTCACACTTTAGATACCTAAAAGGTGATCAAATTATTTTTTAGGTTACTTTTAACGTGAACCGGTCACACTTTAAGTACTTTTAAGATGATCGGGTCATATTTTCAGGTTATCTTCAAGCTGACCCGATCATGCTTTAGGTACCTAAAGGTGACTCAGTCACCATTTTAGGTTATCTTAAAGGTGACCCGGTCATACTTTAAGTACCTTCAAGGTGACCCAGTTACCATTTTAGATTACCTTCAAGGTAGCCTGGTTACATTTTAGGCACTTGAAAGTGACCCGACCACCGTTTTAAGTTACCTACATGGTAACCTAGTCACACTTTAGGTGCCTAAAAGGTAACCGGGTCATCTTGAAGGTACTTAAAGTGTGATCGGGTCACCATGAAAGTAACCTAAAAAGGTAATCCGACCACATTTTTAGATCACCTTCTATGTGACCTGATCATATTTTAGGTAACTTCAAGATGACCCGGTCACCTTTTTTTGTCATTTTCAAGGTGACCCAATCACTTTTTTATGTCACCTTTCAAGTACCTTCAATGTGACCGAGTCAATTTTTTATGTTTCCTTCAATGTGACCTAGTCATACTTTAGATATCTTCAAAGTAGGGTTAAAGTTTAAGGTTTAAGGTTAGGGTTTACGGTTTAAGGTTAGGATTTAAAGTTTAGGGTTCAAAGTTAGAGTTTAAGGTTTAAGGTTAAGGTTTGGGTTTGGGTTTAGGTTATGGTTAAGGTTTAAGCTTAGGGTTTGGGTTAGGTTTAAGGTTTAATTAGGGTTAGGGTTTAAGGTTTAAGGTTTTAGGTTAGGGTTTAGGTTATGTTTAATGCTTAAGGTCTAGGATTAGAGCTTTGGGTTAGGGTATAAGATTTAGGGTTTTAAGATAGGGTATGAGGTTCAGGGTATGGGATTTACGGTTAGGGTATAAGGTTTAGGGTTAGGGTTAAGGCTAAGTTTATGTTTTAGGGTTAACACTAGGTTTAGGGTTTAAGTTTACATTAAAAAAATATTAAAAGAAGGAAAATTAACCTAAATTAAATCATATATAAATTGAATGTTTTAATTTAAATTTTAACAAAAATCGTACAAAAAATAGAATTGATCTAATCATTTCAGTTCATGCTGCACAAGTAACTTGAGTAAACCTGACTGCCAACTTGAATTTAACCCAAAACCTGGCTAATCTGACATGAAATTAAATGTGATTGAAATTCACCTGATCTATTTTGGACCCAAACCTAAATAAACTTGACTTAACCCAACCAGAGCTTGAAATTGACTTAACCCAAAATTAACACGAATTCAAATAACCCGACTTGAACTTGAATTCATATTAACTCAATTAAACTCGAACATGAATGACTTGACCTAAACCTAACCTGACCCACCTAATTGTCATCTTTAATTTTTGCTAAACTGTATGTTTTAGAATTATAAATGATGTTTTAGTGACTATACTAAAAGTTTAAAGAAATATAATTTTTTTTTTATTTTGGTGACAATTAGATACTTGAATTTAGAACATGTTTTAGATTTAGGTACTTGATCTTTAAATTATTGATTTTTTTACATCAGAAAAATTGCAAAATTCGGTTCCTAGTAAAATTTACTATTTTTTTAACATTTTACATCAACTATATATATTATTAGGTGCTCAATTTTAAATTCCTTGCAATGTTACTATTAATTTCTAAACTACTTTTCATTTGCTTTACTAAGTTGACCAGTATACACAAATTTTATATTTTGAGTACCATTGGTATATGTATAAAATAATATTTTATTAAGTGTATTATTCAATGATTAATATTATTGTTAAGCTTTAAGGTTAGGGTTAAGGTTAAAGGTTAAGGATTTTAGTATATTATTGCATATTATTCATATATGAAGTAATTGCTTGCCCAGATTATACTTTTATTGATAATTCACACTGCAAGAAGTCGAAAAAGTACTCTTAAGATATTTTTTGTCTAAAGTATTTATTTATCTTTGCAAATTTTTTAACTTAACTAACCCAAAAAGGTAAAAATTATTAAAAAAAATATTTTATTCTCATAAAAAGTATTCACAAATTTTTTTGGGCTTTCCCCATTTTAAGGTTAGGGTTGGGTTTAGGGATAAGGTTAAATTTTAGATTTATGAGTTATTCCAAAATAAGTAACCTTCCATATTTAGTAAGTTTAATGATTTTTATAGGCAAATGTCAATATTATAAAATTGATACCTAAATTGAAGTGCAATGCAATAAAATACCTAAATTTTGAAAATTTTATTTTTTACCATCCATAAAAATTACAAGATGAGTGTTTAAACTTTTAAATTTTTTACATTTTCACCATCAAAATTTTTGAAATTTAACAATTCAGTGTTATAGACAATAGTGAATTGGACTTACATTTTGTGGTAAAAGTTGGAAATTGTAGTTAATTCATCGGAATATAATTAATAATTTTTTTCTGAATTTTTTAATTATAAATACTAAAAAAATAAAAATTAACATAAATTCCTAACAAAAGTTAACCTAAATTAAATCACATAATTGAATTCTTTAATTTAAATTTTAACAAAAACCATACAAAAAATAGAATTGATCCATTCATTTCAGCTTATGCACCAGTAACCCGAGTAAAGCCGACTGTCAAGCTGAATTTGGCTCGAAACTAACCAAGATTGAAATTCACCTGACTTATTTTGAACTCAAACCCAAATAAACCTAACCTAACTTAACTTGAGCATGAAATCTACTTAACCCAAAATCAACCTACATCCCAATAACTCGTCTTAGACCCGAATTCATGTTAACCTACTTAAACCTAAACCTGAATGATTTGACCTAAACCTAATCTGATTTACCTAATTGTCATCCCTAATTTTTGCTAAACTATATTTTTTAGAATCATAAGTGATATTTTAGCAACTATATGAAAAGTTTAAAGAAATATAAAGGTGCCTTATTTTGATGATAGCTATATTCTTGAATTTATGACTTTTCTAAGATTTAGGTACCGGATTTTTAAATTATTAATATTTTTACATCACAAAAATTATAAAATTAGTCACTAGTTAAACTTATTATTCTTTTAAATTTGCACTTCAACTATATATACTATTTGGTGCTCAATTTTAAATTCTTTGCTATGTTACTATTACTTTGTAAAATACTTCTCATTTGCTTTATTAAGTTGATCAATATACACAAATTTTATATTTTGAGTATCACTGAAATATATTTAAAATATTATTTTATTAAATATATTATTCAATAATTAATAATTTTTTACACCGCTGATATTTTAAAAAATATTTTTCTCATTTTTAAAAATTTGTATCCAATAAAATATATTATCTCATTTCCTCCCTTCTCCCTATTTTTTCTTTTTCCTGTATTTTATTCTCTCTCCTCTCTCCTCCCTATGCTTTTTCTTTTTTCCCTCTCTATTTTCGTTCCTCTCCTCCCTCCTTTCTTTTCTTTTTCTTTCCTTACCCTTCACTAGCTAGGCCTGTCTAGCCCTTTCCCCTTGCTTACATTAGCCATAATCAACGGTCAAGATTAGGGGGATAACTTTACCCCTTTTCTTAGGGCGGTAATGTAGAATCTTCCGTGTTAAAGTATATTCAACAATTTCTTTCTAATTTTTATAAAATATGGGAAAAAAAAGTTAAAGTCTTCATAGTTTTTCTACTCCAACTCCAACAACTTTTCTATTTTGTAGAATCTTGCATTTATTATATAATAATTAAATATTATGCATTTTAAAGAAAATTCAAATTACAATATTTATAAGTTAGGAAAAATTGAAGTATAGAGCTGTAAACAAATCAAATAAATACGAATATGCTATGTTTGTGTTTATTTATTTAACTTTTGATGAACATGAACACGAACACGAACACGAACAATAAACAAACATAATTGTTCTATTTGTGTTCATTGAGTTATAACTAGACAATGTTTGAATTCATTTGCTTATAATAATATTATCTTGAATGAAACAAACATATATGACTGAATGTGTTCGTGAATCCTCAATGAATTATTTACAAACAATATTAAATGATGGGTAAATTGTATGATTAGACCTTAATCTTTAATTATTGTTTTAGTTTTAACCCTAACCTCCAATTTGCACGTTTTGACTTCCTAACCTCGTTTAAATGCTTCATTTGAACATTTGGGTGATGAAACTCATGAATTTAGACGGAAAATGCCATGTCAGGTCAGCATAGAATTGTAGGTAGAAATGCTAAGTTCGACCCTCGATAACGTCTCTCTTTAACAAAGAATCCTTAAAACATTTAAATCTAACAAAAAACTAACCTGTCGCCACCCACTCGATTCGCCACTCCCCTGTCGCAACGCATGCCTCCCTCTTAATCTAACCTTCTCCTCCTTCAGCCACTCATCCGCCGCCCCTCACCTAATTCACCACTCACTTGTCGCCCTTCACCAGCCGCCCCTAACCCGATTCGCCCTTCCTCTTCCCTATACCCGCCGCCCCTCACCAGATTTGCCCTTCCAATTCCCCATACCCACCGCCCCTCTCCCGATTGGCCTTCAAACCGGTCGACCCTCCCGCTTCTTCGACGCCTCCCTCTTTGTCGCGATGCAACTGGTGTTTCAACCGGCGAGATTCAACCGTCGTTTAGCGTCACGATTCAACCGGCGTTTCGTGTCGCGATTCAACCAACTTTTCAAGTCGCAATTCAACCGGCATTTAGCATCGCAATTCAAAAGACAAGATTCAACCATTGCCTTTCAACCGGCGTGATTCAACGTTCCCTTCACCAGTTGTGTTTCTGGCCTAACGATCTTAGAGGTCCAATTGGACCAATAGCAGCAGTGGTAGTTGGGGATAGAAGACGGGCTGGTCGGCGGCTCGGGGCTGGTGGCATGGGAGGCCAGAGAGGGAGGCCGACATGGGGGTGAAGCCAGAGAGTTTTTTTGTTAGATTTGAATGTTTTAAAAATTCTTTGTTAAAGGGAGCAGTTTTCAGGGGTCAAAATTAGCATTTTTACCTACAATTCTATACTGATGTGACATTTTCCATTTGAATTAACGAGGTCCATCAATCAAAGGTTCAATATGAAATATTTAAACGAAGTTACGGAGTTATAACGTACAAATTGGAGACTGAGGTTAAAATTGAAATAATAATTAAAAGTTGTGGTCCAATCACGTAAGTTACCCTTAAATGAACATATATGAGCAAAAATGTTCGTCAATCCTAAACCAACCGTTCATGAATATAAATAAATAAATGAGGCCTTGTTCATGTTCATTTATTTAATTAATTGAATAAAAAGATTATTTACATAGGTAAAAAAATAAATATAAATAAACTCAAACGGATCAGTTTACCAAATTCTATGTTCGTTTACAGCGTAGGGGTATCTGAGTTTATGCTACGGACTAAGCAGAATATGAGAAGAGTACAGACCCACCTCTCCAACAATTGGTGACACGAGAAGACATATCTACCACTCTCTGTGGAAGATATTTCAGGTGGTGCTAGAAAATAAAAAGGTGTAAGAGCATATACCATTTCTATAACATAAAAACTAATTATTAGATTATGATACAAAAATGATAGGGCAGATTTTATTTAGAATAAGTGCAGAATGTTTGTTGTACATATAGAATTACCTCCCCACGTGCGCCATACACTTGTATACATGTATAGAATGCAGAGAGAACGTAACACACACACACACACACACATATATATTAAAACAAATAAAGTAATGTACCAGCAGGGGAGGCTCCGATCGAGATGGATCATGTTGATGATCCCTGTGCTAGAGGCCTCTTTGGAGCATCTGGTGGTAGTTCTCGATGGATTCGAGGCGTTGGAGAAGAAGCTGCTGCCTGAATTTTGTGATGAAGGCTTCTGCACTTTCGTTTATATCATCTTCTTTAACAATATTATTAGTATTGGACCTGCTGATCATGGCTCTATTCTTCTCCTTCTCTGTACAAGCAGGCCTAAATCTTGCATCTGAACAAGTTCTTGAGCTGTGCTTTGGAGGAATATCAGACGACTTCTTCATCATTTCTAGCTAGCTATAGCTATAAGGTCCCTATCCTTTTCTTTTTCTTTTTCGAAAAGTTGATAACTGGGTTAGAGCTTAGAACGGCCAATATTTATACAATAGAAGTCAAATATTAAATACACTAAAAGTTGGATGCTTTCGAATAACGATGAAGTACGAAGGCTATTGGAGGTGTTTTTACAAGTTACTTATTATGCAAGGTACGTGTATCTCTCTTCGTTGATTTTGATCAGTTTTAGTATGCTGATTTTATGTACAGGTTAGCCGGCCAGGTAGTTGCTTGCAAATCTGTCACATACTCAGTATGATCATGTGGCTTGGGGGGGAATTCGCAAAGCTACTTGCGGCTTAAGAAATGGAGAGGTGGGCCGAAAGGTGCTCAGCTTTCGCACCATCGCCGGCTGCTGTTGCCCTCCCTAGGGGCAGGGGCATGCCTTTTATTGCCAACTTTCACAATTAGCTGTCTTCGGCTGTGAGCTACGTCGGCTGACCAGAACCCCATCCATCGCCGTACAAAAAACCAGACCCTCCTACAAGTAGTTCAATTACAGCATAAATCCTACAGGTTTTGTTTTGCACAACATGAACTTTTACGACTAGCTAGAACTAAAATTTTCCTTTTTCGTTTTTTCCACTTTTTTTTTAAAACAAACAAACAAAATAATAACTACATTTTCTTCTTTTTTTTTTTCCCTTTGTTTTTAACATATGGGCCGTATAAATGAGGCGTGTGTGGTGTTCTGAGACGCTATTACATATGGGTCTGCCGGGTACTTGATCCTCCCAATTTTACCTAATTAACTCATATTAATTTTACCTCAACAAATTATTTCAAATACGTATGTTGCATGTTATAAAGGGAATGATCTCAAAAGTTCTCTTATTCAAAACGAATCATCATACGATTATATATTTGTACTCCATCTATCCCACAAAAAATGATGCATTCATCTAGACACAAATATTAAAGTGTGTGTAGTTTATAATGTTTTTCTCTTTGGATTTACCTCTAAAATTTAGGTTAAATTACACTTTGTCATCTCTTATTTTAGAAACATACACTTAACCCTCTGTTTTTTAATATAGTTTGACAGTAACTTCTGAAATCTTAGAATCAATTCATTTAACTTAAATTAACTTAATTCAAAATTGTTTATTTTTATCATTACATCTTTTTTGTCTAGAACCAATTTCATTTAAAAATTAATATTATATAGATATAATGATCCATTAAAAATACATTTTTTATAATCTTATTGAATTTTTTATAAATTTTTTAATGCCTAAAAATACTAAAATTCATATAAATTTAATAATATCATAAAATTTTACTTTCAAATGGATTGTTTCATGGCCTAAATATACAAAGAGGTCTTAAACTTGACTAAATTGCATGAGTTAATTTGAAACCCAGAACTCAGTTAAAGTGAACCCCCAAACTTTGCAAATGTTAGCAAGTTGGTCCATTTTGTTTTGTTCTTGTTTGATGTGGCTAATTGATGCTTGTGAGATGGTTGTGGTAGACCCATGTGCGTGATGTGGCTATGAGTTGGGTCAATTTGACTTATGCCTTTAAAACACGAAGTTGAAAGAGGGGAGAAGGTTAGTCATTTCATAAATTCCTAATTTGCAGCAAAGAAGCTAGGGTTCTGCTATATCTGATTCATAAGAGAAAACAACCTCAAGCTCTAAATTCAGTGAGGAAGGAGAAGATTGGTTGATGTGTTTTTGTAGATTACTTGCAGAAATGTATAAAGCTTGGAAGGAGATTGAGAACATTGGGAGAAGATTTTATGGATGTCTAAGATACAAGAAGGTAAGTGAGATAATTTTGGTGGTTTTGGTTGATGTTTTCAAAAAAGTGGGGGAATTTTGGATATATAAGCTGGTGAATAAGTAGAACCATTGTTTTTGGCTTCTCAATTTGGTAGGATGCTATGACGGCAAACGACAAATGTGACAGCCCTCAGAGCTATAAATCTAATCATTTAGGTAATTATAGGAAGCTTGGACTTTCAAGTAAAGGATTAATTTAACAAATTAACATTTTAGATAATTTATTTACAAGCTAAGTCTCAATAATAAACGGTCCAGTAGCTTAAAAATTTCAAACATTGGTTATTTAGGCAAAATTGGCAAAAAAAGGTATTTTTGTAATTTCTCAAGACTAAAATTGTTACAAAATTTTCCTTGAGTGAAATGGATAGAAATCAGCTTATTTTAGCACTTATAGAAGGTTTGGATGCAAGTTGGAAAAAATAGGAGAAGTTTGGGCTAAATTGCTTAAAGTCCAACTAATTTATAGATATTTCACCTACATAAATCATTCATCTTTGTTCCAGCCATATGAACCACAACTTTGGCCTTCTTTTGCCCTCTATAGCTGATCCAATCTAGCTCAGGGGAAGCCATTTAAGCACATCAAAAGAGAAATTAAAGGTGCTCAAAATGTTTGAAGGTGCTCATGAGCTCATCCATGACTAGTTTTGTTCCTAAGGTGAAGTTTTCATCATCTTTGAATTTATGGTATTGTTCATGCAATTTTTATGGGAGAGATCATGGCTGGGATGATTCTTTGATGCGTTTCCTAGCTTTAAAACGTGATTTGAGATGTAAATGAGCTAAAACCCAAGAGAACTAAGACTAGAATTTTGGTATAGCTGAAAGTAGGAGTATTGAGCAAAGTGTGATTTGATTCTTTTATTGCCAACCATATTTTCATTTATAGGGGTTTTAGTAGCTCACCAAGGTTGTTCTCTTACTTATGAACTACTATTTTAGGGCTAAGAAGTGAGAGAACAACTTCTAGGCAGTGAATTACCCATGGAAACCATATTGTGCATTTGAGCATTGGTGGTGAGCTTACGGTATTAATTTTGTTCCAGGTGGGAGCTGCTGATTTTAATGGTTTAAATTAGCTCTAGATGATGTTATCTTACTTATGATTTAGTATATAAAAGCTAAGAAGCAAGAGAACATTTAATTGGAAGTGTATCGCCCATGAATGCCATGAATGTGCATTAAGGTGAGGTTTGGTGCTGTTGAAGTTGTAGTTGTTTCTAAGAATAAACTGCACTGTTCCAGGGGTTTTGGTGGCTGTTGGTTGATGTAATCTTGCTTATTAAATAGTATACAAGGTCTAAAAAATAAGAAAGCAAAGTTTGGACGGTTTTTGAGCTATTAAAAGTATAAAGAACCACAAGATAGGTAAATTGGGGACAGAAAAATCTGGGCCGTTGGTGCTTGTTTAAGGGACTGTTTCCAAGTGTTAAAATTGCTAAATTGTGCTTAAAATGATCAATATAGGTGCTGGGCATAAGCTACTAAGAAGGGTCCTAAGTTTGGGTTGAAACCGAGACAAAATGCTAAGTACTTGAAGCTTACAAACTAAGTTATCTAAAGTAAGAATTACTTGATTTGTATGCTTATGTGTTAAATAAATTTGGCTAAGATACTTGTATATCAAATGGCTGAATGATTCATAAATTTAACAAGCATGTAAATTAAGTATTAATGTTAAGAGCCTTATATGATTGGGTTTAGTATGAAGCCAAACTGTGAAGTGCATATGAAGTGTGTATTTGCATATTTGTAAGCCTGTATGTATAGGTAAAAAGGACCTTAATATAGTCTAAGTTATAGAGAGTATGATGGTTTAAGAACCTAAGATACCTAAAGTCACTATGATGAGCCAAGGTGTCACAGGCCTTTAACCTTAATCCCATCTAAGTCATATAAGACCCTAGAAACCTTACGCTAGTGCCTTCTCCAACTGTGTCAAGACTTGGCATTTTCTGTATGGCTAACTTCTTGGAAAAGTGGTAATCACTTTCAAAAAGTTATTTGCACTCATTTTTTTTTTTTATGAAAAACCCTATCTATTGCTTGATGCCATCAGCAGTTTCATTGATTTTTTATGAACTCATTTAATTTTTAACTGTTTTGTAGAATCTGCTGAGCTATTTCAAAAGACATGGAAGTGTCAAGAATCTGTTCGACTAGTTTTATGACTTCCCGAAGACCGTGAAAGATATGATTATACAGACGGATCTGTTTATCGCAACTAAAGCCTTAAAGTCCACATACTGTGAGATTTTTCCATGCTCTCAATCATTTCTAGTGGGATACGACACATACATTTCACTTCCCAAATATTGGTGAAATGACTATAACACCATGTGATTTTGTTGTTATTACTGAGCTGAGGTGTAGTGAAGCAAGAATACCAGTTAACATGGAGATATACAAAGATCCAAGCATCCTAGAAGAACTTGTGGGTGACCACTAGGATATGTTCTATAATAAAAAAAAAGTAAGTTTTTTTTATGTGATCTACACTTATTCAAGCTATCAAACAAACTGCAAGGAAAAAGCATCTTGTTTAGGTTTTTTTGGCATCTATGATTGGGATGACTATATTTGGCAACACTAGTATACATACTTTTTACATGTGGTGGTTGTTTTCCATTGCTAATATCTCCCAATTGAATACATATAATTGGGGTGGTGTGGCTCTTGCTACCCTCTACTTGTACATGAATGGCCTAAGCAGGGGTGCACAAGAGAATGAAAGATTTTGGCAAGCATGGCAAGTAATCTTCTCGTAATTTTTTTATAATAATATTGAATTAATTAGTTTCATAAATGCTCGCTACTACCATGTTTTCAAACCGGTGGCAAGCATGGGCTTGTGAGCACTTTATTCATATTGGTCTTTCCCTATAGTTGACGGGGTTAGACTCCTACCCTCGTGCAAAACACGATACTAAGGACCAAATAGGGGGCATGATTCGTAACATTGAATAATATATTGAGATTTTCAAATCTCACTACTTTAGGAGTCATTTGGTGGCCATGGGACTACATGAACAATAATCTCCCTGATTATGTGCACCAAAGCCTTACCTCCTCTAGGACAAAAATTTTACTTGAGGGTCCATGTGGTAGAGTGTGGTATCTTTCAGAAATGGTGTATCGGCAAAATGTACACCAACTACCACATAATGACAGGTTAGTACCTGATCATCCTCCCACTTTAATGTTAAAGAATAAGTGGCATTTTGTAGAACTTGAAGCTACATTTGAGGGTATATGTTGGGATCGGTTTGTTGGACATTTGGAAGAATATGGCTCCATACTCTAGTGGGCGAGACAACAGAAAGACCTAATGCAGCAGCTAGAAAGAAGTGATCCTCCACCAACTCGCCAATTCCTGATATGGGGTTTTTTTGTGCTGAAATAGAGATACCATCTGGTTCTATGTTGCTACCTGATATCGACACGACTGAACATAAACTATTACGGATCCTAGAGGTCACTAGTGAGGATGTCGAGGGTCTCCCGCTCGATTTAGCAATCAAAATTGTTAGTTTATTATAACATCTTGATTTATATTTATTTCACTCAAACACAACGTCTCTCATTTTGATTTGTAAAATATGAATAGGTGAAGAATGAGTCTGTTGAGAAATTATTAAGGTTGGTCGTAGGCATTAAAAAGGCTGTGATAAAGAGAATGTGGAAGGAGACTAGCAAAATAAGATTGAAAGAATGCATAAGTGATTTAATAATCTCATAATACCTACTTATTGTTAACCCTACTCATGTATAACTTCTTCTTGTTGTAGTTCACTTGTAGGAAAGAAGGGCCTACATGACCTATTCGATATGGAAATGAAGCGGTGCAGGAACAAAACTCTGCTCGCTTAGGTAAGGACAATGACACAAATGATGCTAATGACAATGAGGAGGAAAACCCTAATTCCCTTGATGGATTGGTGCCTGCTAGACAACATGGTGATGGTGATGGTGATGGTGATGGAGAATATGAAGGTGATGGTGATGAAAATAAAGGTGATGGAGAAGATGAGGATGATGGTGATAAAAAAGATAAAGATGATAATGATGAAGAAGATGAAGGCTTTGATGATATGAAAGATTCTAGTGACAAAAAAGATAAGTATGGGATTGATTCAACTTATCAACCAAGTGTCCTGGAGGTTCATTCAAAAGAGGTAGAAGATAGGCCTACCAAGAGGGGGAGAAGAAGGTGAAGTTAGTAATTTAACTTAAGCTTTAGTTATATGTTTTCTTGGAAGAATGGACATAATGCTAGGATATTATTATCTTTATGTTTGGATATTCGGATATGTATCCTTATTTATTAATTGACATTTTCAACATGGCCACTACCATTCATTGTTTTCCTTCATTTTTTTTTATTTCAAACTTTTTTATATAACCTTTAACACCTTTCTATTTATTCAAATGCTTTTCTATTTATTTCAAACATTTCTTTTTCATTTTTCCTAACCTACAATCACATTTCTTAACCTTTCTTTTTCATTCTTATCATTTATCATTGCTTTCTTTACCTGTAATCACTTTTACTAACCTATAATCGCTTTTCCTAACCTATTATTGCCTCTTCAAACTTCATAATCCTTACTTAATACTCATTTAATATCACTCCAACTATTTTTACAACTATTTTTCCAATAACATAAATGACAACACACATATCATTCCAACAATCGTTCTTGGCTTGAATACTATCCCTACTGACCATACCAGGAATTATCCTACTTACCAAAGGAACACTGGTTTGGCATGTATATCCCATTCATGCCTGTCTTAAATGTCCACCTAACATATTGAGACTATAACAAACTTTGGAATGACATACCTTGACTATGAAAAAAAGTTCCCACTAAATCAGTCTTTTGAGACAGTGGCATAGATTCATTGTCTGGTTCTTTAACATTTGCGCAAAATGAAGAAATTGATACACCACGCTTACCACTACTACAGCCTCCTAAATTTTTCATTCCAAAATTTCCACCCGAATTTTCGGTATGTAATGAAAACACATCACTTACAGGACCCTCATTATGGTGTTCTTCACCAATATCTGCTTCTTTCATGCATAATCGTGTTGTGTGATTGGTTCCACCACATTTCTCACACTTTACCTACCAGTTATTAGTATTTGTTTTATTCCTCCCACGCCTTCTTCCACTAATCACAACTGGGTTTTAAACCATATTTGGATTCAAATCTATGACATCACTATGCATACTTGATTTCCCTTTACACACCTTCTCATATAACTCACCCATCCAAACAGTTAATTTGCTTAGTTATTCTATTACACCTCTTTACAAGGTAAAAGATTTTTTTTCCCATTGTCGTTAACTGACTCTGCTTCACACTAAACAATTGCTTCATATCACAAATTGCTTCTTTCTCCCAATTATTTTCAATTACTTTCTTTGCTTTCTTTCTCACAAACTTTAGCATAGAGAATATGTGTTGGCATGGAATTCCTAAAACATAGTGGAAAAAAAAATTATTACAACTAATTCCAATTGTTCACATACCACTAAATTAACCAAATAAACTATAGCTTTGTATGTTGGTTCTCTGCATAAACATTTCCACATATCTCTATTCTACAAGTTCTGAACCATTTGCGGTCTTGCCCTACTGCCATATCTACAAACACGATAGATTTTATCCTCACCATTAATGCAATAAATCATTGATGCATAATTAGCTTTTTCTATTATCCCACTGTGTACTTTCTAAAACATGGCAAGCATGTACGCCTCACTTACATAAATCTCAAGCAACCTAAGATGGGTAGTGACTTGAGGATTTGTGTGTCTGCTCTTAAAATTATTTACAACCCCTATTCTCACGTAATCTTCTTAATGCTATATCAACCTATTAAATAATTTCATATACTTTCAACTTGCTTCCAAGAAATCTTTTTTGAAAAAAGTGTATGTTTTTCGATCTTTGATTGCTTGTTTGGCTTGCAAAAAGCCATTCTTTTAAATATTCAATTGCTTCTCAAACTTTTCCACATCACACGCACTATTCATTAATCTTACAAATTGATCTCCAAATCTACCAACCTTCACATTCTCTTTACAATTACCTTGCAGGTGCCAAGAACATAACTGGTATCTTGCATCCAAAAACACTTTGCTTATGGCCAGTTTTATTACTTTAACTTCATTTGTTATAACAGCTATAGGAGCCTTACCCCCCATGCAATCTAAAAACCTCTCTAGAAGCTACAAAAATCCTCTTTTTGATTGATAAGACACTAATGCACATCCAAACACTATGTTGCTATGGTGGTGATTTACACCTATAAACACTATACACAGTAATTGTTGTTCTTGCACTGTAAAACCATTAGAAAATTCACAAATAATAAAATATAGAATTTATGCCGAAATTTTATCTCACCAATGACATGAAAATAGACAGTTAAGTAATATAAAATTAGTAAATAATAGAGAATAAAATTTGTAGAGAAAATGAAAAATATCACCTATATATCAAGAATAATTGGGATGAGTCGTGAGTCTACCCACTCTCTTTTGGACGTTTCGTGCCATACCGGTGCAGCGGTCTCGGTCACGCCGCCCTCAGGATAAAACAGCCCAATTATCTTGTTGTAGCTTCACATGCACATGCACTGTTGTGAAGTGAAGCTCTACCCATACCTTTCTTTACCCAATATAATTTGGAGATATATAAAAAATAATTTTTATGAAACAATCTAAAAAATTGGAGAGGTGGAGAAGCCAAGAATGTATATATACAATAAAGATAAAACAAAGTATATATATATATATATATACACACACACATCCATGTTTAAGAGCCATAATCACATCATTAAACTCCTAGCCGTTTGGACTCTTAATTTCTACATTTATAAGATTTAAAAGGTAAGTAAATGAGAGTTAAAAGGCACTAATGAGATAAACGGCTAATTTCTTAAAAATATTTATTATTAATAAGTATTATTATTTTTTATTGAAATAAAATCTCCAAAAGTAATCTATATTCATTTGTATTGTAAGTCGAATCAAAGCCACCAACATCATCGAAGCAAGCATAATCCATGCGCATTGCATTGTCAGCCCAGAATATATACTTCAATCTACTTTCCTTGTCAATAGCATACCAATATTAAAACTCTAGATCTCTACTTACATAGCAGGTCAAGTATGCAATTGATGTCTCAACATCACTATCTAATATTTGCTCCATCTTGTCACTATCTACATAGTTATATAGGTCATTCATTATAAAACTAACAATTCCATACCCTCCAGCAACCTGTAGTCCATTATTGACTTGTCTTCACACCAACCTTCTTCATTTGTTTTGCTTACTCTTTATTAGTAACATTCATGCGTCTATAAGATCAATAAATGTGCACTTCTTGTTTCTTAGCAAGGGCATGATTGTGGGTACTGTTGAACTCTATCACAACATATTTTCTGGATGTACGATTTAAGTTCACCCGAAAAGATGCTAGACATCTACATCTACTCATTTTTCTGGCTTCTTTCACTCTTTCTGATGTTTGCAATTTTGACATATTGTATCTTTCATTCCCACAAACCCATCTCCTACGGTATATAATGCATTTACTATCAAACTTGATATCTTTCTTTCTCGTTGAAAACTCCATCACATGGCCAAATTTAATATAAAAGTAGTTTGCACTTTCAATTGACTCAAACTCAATCCCATTAAAATCTTTAGGCACTCATTCCCCTAGAGGTATATTTATCTTCACAACTATTACATTCCATCAATCATGAACCATCGTATCGTTCTTCATTTGTTTTTCCTCATTAATACCTATTTTTATTTCATGTTCACTTTTATATTGATTATTTCTACTTACACCCATTTGGCTAAGTATTCCTTCAAAACACAATGTCGTGTTACCATGAGTGTTATCTTCCCCGTTTATCCACTCTGCACCAAATTAACTATTACTTTCTTTTTTTTTTTTACCTGAAACAAAAAAAATGACCAATTTAGCAATATTCTAATCAACAATAATTTGTATCGCTTTTTAAGTTTCATAATCACTTTTTATTTCCTTCAAATGCTTTTAGTTTACTAGTTTCAATTTTTTGCTCTTGCACATGTCGAGTTCGTTTCATAATCACGTTTCCTAATTACTACTCGCTTCTACTATTTTACACTACAAATCCATTTCTATCGCTTTTATTTGTCTGTAAACACAACTTTTATCTTTTAATCACTTTTATCAACTGCTCCTCACACCTTCATTAACCCGCGTTTTCACACTGAAAATAGCTACTTAGTATAACAAATGCGACTTAGTACTATCAAAAGTGTCTAACTTTAAAGAAGAGCAAAACTACTTAGATTATGACAAATTTCTTCTTCAAACAAGTTTATAAAACGATAATAACACTAACCTCAACTTTCTCTTCATACTTTAGCACTAGCACAAACTTCTGTTACTCTTCCACAACATCAATTCAAACTTTCATACACTCCTTTATCTCTTCATCAACATGGATGATCATGTAGCAATTTTTCCAAAATTTTTGATTCAACTCTACTGACATTTTTCTTCTTAGCTTAGTCTTCATCTCCTATCTACCACATTTTCATTTACTTGTCTTTACCAACCAATCTACTTTTTACTAACCATAAAAATGCATTAACTTCCTTCTTCAACCCCTACTCTCCAACTAGACTACTTTCCTGTTTTAATTTCAATTTTCATTTATTACAATTACCTTTACCTAATATATCATAATTTTCTCTTCTACAAATATTTTTTTAACTTTTTTCACACTGTATTTTTCAAATTTCATATTCCCATAAATTATATAAATGTATTATACCTTATTTTAATTACAATCATTAAATTCATACTTAATTCTAACTTTTTATTATTTTAAATTGCCATATTTACCATTCATTATCACCTCCTATACTAGTACATCCAGTTGTCAGGCTGCAATTAACCTTTTACCACATTCTTTTTTCTTTTTTTCATTTCTGCCACATCCGTTGTGACAACGTGCCATTGCAGCAAAGCAGAATATTCGGAGAGAGTTCAGAGAGGGCTGTCCCCATCCATGCTGAAGTGGAAGAGGCTTACCGAAAAAATCAAGTGGAAGAAAACCAATTGTGGGGCCAAATGTATGCACACTGATAAGATGGGCAGCTGAAGCTTGGCTATTACGAGTTATGTCTTTTTTCCGTTAGCCTTTCTTATTATGTGCCTGCTTCATATTATTGCATCTATTTTAGACATGTAACTACACTGTGTAAGGGAGTTGGGTTGGTTAAATGTGTAACTACATTGTGTCTATGTTAGACGTGTAACTAGCCTGCTCGGCCCGCGTTAATAGCTCTATATTTACGTGTTTTTTCTAATTGACTATGAGACTTTAAGTGGATCCTCTAATTTTATTCCTTTATTCCCCCACAATTGGAACTAATTACCACAACTTTGAGCAGACAATGAGCCCTCGTACTGAAGGCTGCTCCACCCACGAACTCTATCCACCTTGAACCTCAACCGTGTTTTCCTTCTCACAAAGTCTGTCCGCTGTGTCTTGGTTTCCTCTCTTCATTGCAAGTTTCGTCCATAGGTCGTCGGCCAGGTTTAGGATCCTCAATTCTCTACGCAGATGTCAACCTGAGCGGCATAGTTCGTGGGCAACTATCTCGGCCAGCCACCGCTAATTCATAAAACCCCAATCAGCTATTCAAATAATGGTCGAATTTCTTGACAATGCCGGCCAATATGAAAATGAAGTATAGTTATTCCACATCATAACACACAAACACAGGCCTGCAAGTGCTAGACAGCAGAGATGATTGGCCACGTACTTGACAAAATGCAGTTGAGGTTCAAGCAAATACGTCGGACGCAAGAAACGGGACGAAAATGTGCACACTTACTGGACTGATTGTCAGTCAACAAAATGGCCTAGGGAATTACCTCGAACAAGGTGGACTCTGCTCGTGTTAAGTTGGATCCAATTGAAACAAAGCCTGGGGGATGATGCACCACGACGGTGAGCTCCGGTTCAAGCAGATGACCGTCATACCGGAACCCAAGATTTTGTGTTCTGCTGAACTACGAATAGCTCCAGATGTTCTGCAGGACAACAATTTCCTTACTTTTTTGGGCAGAAGACGAACACTTTTCTCTCTCTATAGTGGCAACTTCCAAGAGCATAAAGGAATAGATATCTGCCTGGTTCGATCATAAATACCTCATTCTTTTTATGGCATTCATTTTCGGGCCATATCTGGCGAATATGAAACCAGCAAGAAACCTAGATTATTATCTCAAGAAATAGTACAACGTGTCAAAATAACAATCCAAAGATGGATATAGCAATGAACGAATTGAAGACCCTAACGAATGACAAACTAGTTGCTAACTTACACATCTACGAAACCCTGCTAGAAGGAGCTCCGATCTTTGCCTTACAAAATTCCCTTGATCCTCGTCTTCAAGGTTTCCTACCGCTATATGAACATGTCTGCTTTCTTTCCCATTTTCTTTCTTTTTCCCCATAGTTTTAGGGGAGTTTCTGTACACTCGCCTAACTTCCCTTTTTTTTTTTTTTTTTTTTTTTTTTTTTTTTTTTTTTTCCATTCCCTTCATCTCAGATTTACAGACTACATACAACCTGATGAAGCAGGGTAAGAATTCCAATCTGCTTCATTACAAGCATGTTGTCACGAGTTGAATCGTTGGTTGCTGAAACACAACTTTCATTCCTACTTCTGATTGGTCTTCTTTGGCCTCTCCTTTCGCAATGGTTCTTTTGGATAGAGAACGACTGCCAAGATTATGGAGAATGCAAGACCAACAATCCCGCTCAAAGGTTGAAGAGGATTGGTTCCCATGAGCCAGCGGTAACATGTACTAGGTCGATAGGTCAGAAAGCCACCTCTTTGCAAAATGAAACTTGAAGCCATAATCCCAGCTCGTAAACCAATTGGAATGGCTAGGCTGCCCCCATTTCTTTGTCGAAGTCCTGCCAGAGCCAAAGACATGGCCCACAGCCCGGGGATTGCCCACAATGACCTGAAATCAGACAGATGATTTGCAGGTGGAAATTTATAGAGAAATAAATATTGCGTCTAGAAACAATTCATTGGCGGACATATATATCAACGAATGATGGTCGAACAACAACAAGAAAAAAAACATCATAACCTATTTGCTTATTTTCATCAAAGGCAAGCAGAAATTCTGTCTGTAGAATCAAAATACCTCTGGAAGAAAGAGAACACTAGTCCTGATAGAATTATTCCTCGATGATATCCAAGATCTGCTGCAATTTCTTCAGGCAACCATGACCTGAAAAGCAATTCCTCCACGACTACAGCACCTGTAGCTGTTAAAATTGCTTGAATGGCCAGCACAAACAGTTCCCAATAGGATTTGAATGATGTCATGATATTCGTGGATGATGAAAGAGGACCTAAAGGCCAATGGAAACAGGCACCACCAAGTATGGCATTTACGGACTGTATAAGTGTAACAAGCACAAAACCTCCAACCAAGCCCCAACTAAAACTCTGGATCTGCAAGAAATAATTGAAAGAGTTCAAAATCACTATCCAAAATAGATATCTTAACAGAGCTGTAGATTTGGGACAACAATGCCCAATCTTAGACATTGAAGGGCATGTATATACTGTGTAACCAAATAGTACAGCAGAGGGAAGGGGTAAAGGAACAATATCTAAAGCAATTCCTATTGAGATTCAATCCATACTGAGCTAGAACAACTATGAGGATAGGCAGCTAGATATGATTAGGAGCAAAAGATGCTCTTATAGACCAAGCAGATCATGAGGAAAGAGAAGAATTAACTACAATGAACATACAAGACACGAAAGCACCTAGTTTCCAATTAACTGAAGTTTATACTCGTGTTTTTAGTATAATTTCTTTGCAAGCTCAGGTGTAAAAAATGATAAATGAAAGTCATTTTAATTGAACTGTGAATACTGCAATTGCAAATTTTCTTCACTTGATCACCATTCTATTCATAATTTAAAGGAAAATGACATCATCACAATCTATTATGTCTGTGAGGATACAAGGGTCCTAATTTAAATACTCTCTGTTCCGAATTACTTGGCCTTACTGACATTTTCACGCAGTTTTATGAGGTCGAATCTTTTAACCTGTTCACAGAAAAGATAAACGCTGAACAGTGATGACCAGTAAAAATTACTATTCACCACTGTTCACCATTTGTCGTTTCTGCAAATGGATTAAAAGATACATCTTAAAACTGCATAAAAAAGTCAAAAGGCCAAGTAATTCAGAACAGAGGGAGTACTTTGTAACCAAGACCAGAGTGGAACTTAGATGCAAAGTAAAAGAAAGCTATTTCTGTTCTCACAGGCATGAGTTTCGTAGGTTCATGCACATAAGAAGAATTGAGTTAGAAACTACCAAAAAGAAACGGAGAAATTTAACCCCAATCACTTGTCCAAGGAATAATATCATCCAATTTCCTATACCTTCATTGGCGATGCCAGATCTAGACCATATTCTTCCAGCGGGTTTTCATAACCATGCATTCTTTTTCCCCATAACAAAACAAGCAACATAACAGCAGAATAAAAGCCAACAATGGAAGCAAGTTCTGCAATCCTGGATGGATTATTTACAGTCCATCCCTGCACAATTGCTGGAAGCAACGGAATGACAACAGGTGACCAGAGAACGAGAACCATCCCCAGAAAACTGAGCATCCTGCAGGAAGAAACAAAGAAATTATAAGTGAAAACAAAAACAAAACAAATTAAATAAAATAATGAAAATAAAAATAAAAGAAAAAGGCATGGTAAAACACTTATTTTTCTGTATGATATATAGACTCAAATAAAACTCCATGAAAAAAGTTTTCAAATAAAATATGCCGTATGTACATCTGTTTTTCTTTTCCTTCTTCAGGTATCCCACATTTAAATAGCTGAAGGTTTTTAGTGTTGACCTTTTCCTGTTTGTCAACATATTAACCTGATTATGTTTTGCAGCACAACTACGGTATTTTCAGATTCCATTTTGATCAGGCTTAGCTGCCTTTGTAAGACCAGCCTCTAATCTTCACTATGAGACGCCATATTTGTTAGCATCGGTGGCAATGGCATGTTTGACTCTCAGTCTTGGTGATTAAAAAGAAAAGTTATAAACTTGAACCAGTCAAGCATAAAAGAAACATGTGAGGGCAAAGTATTGTAAACAGGACTTCTGACATAGCAACACATTTTCTAAGACCAACAAAAAACACTAAACACAAAAGGTCATGGTCCACTATCAAGATTTCTGTATTGACTCAACATTTATTCTGTATTTCACTACTGACAACAAAATTTCCCATGCAAAATAAGACATCTAAGCATGCTGTATAGAAGTTATAAAGCAATATGGTAAATCAAAGATATGGTGTAGGTAAGCATTTCAAATGAGATCAGAGAAATAGGAAAAGTACGTTAAACTTAAAACATCTCTGCTGAGGCAATCGAAATTTCAAATACACACGGCACATATCTCAGACAACAGTTCAAAAGCATTGCACATATGTTGTCTTGCACAAAACTTTACTTTCGATGTGTGAAAAGTGGGCAGAAAAATAAAATCTAGAATGGTGAGGATAAGAAAGAATATATTACCTCTGTAACAATGGTCGTTCAGCTATGTGGAGAAACATAATAAGCTTATCATTCAAACTCATAGCACCCCGTATACCGCCCCACAGCAAAGCAATTTTACCCAGTAGTCTCAACATGCCACCCCTTTGGCCCCACTCTGTCAGCATTGCAACAAGCCTGCCAATGGACATGTGAAAGAGTTAGAAAAGTCAAGTTTAATCATTCATACATGAAGGGAATGCATACTGGTCATTTGTTATAGGACCTTTCTTGGTCAACTTCACCATCTTCCTTTGTTGGTACAACTGGTGCAGCAACCGACATGGCCTTCTCAGCCAGGCTGGTCACTAAGTTACTCTCATGTTTTTCAGGCATTTCATCCTCAACTTTTTCGTCCTCTATATGCTGACTACCTTTCTTCTTTAAGGACTCAGATTTTTCTGAAGTTCCCCTTGCATGAAGAGGTTCCTAACCATTGAAACCAAAACCCCCATAAGTACCATATATGTCCGAGCTTTCAATATCATTACCATAGTATTAAGCACATCTTATGAAGTATGTGTATAGCATGCGATATACCTTGGACTACTGCAAATTCACCACAATATTTCAGAGAGATTTGTACGTAAATAAAAAAAAAATAAATAAAGGACAGGCTTGCGATATTTCAAAGAAAAAAGGTATACCACATGATGAATGTGCAAGTAGGAAAAAGAAAAAAAAGAAGACATGATAATGCATACCACAACATGGTGTTATGGGAACCCACACAAAGTTAAACACCATGCATAGACCCATAACGGAAAGAAACCTTCAACATTACAGGCAAATGTTCTACCAGTTAGTTCAGAGCGCCTTTAATAAAAAGGACACTCCTAGGGGATGTTTGCATTGAGGGAAAGAGAGGGAAGGGGAGGAAAAGTAGCGTGATTCCCTTTTTTGGATAGGAGGAAATAGGAGGAATGGAGAGTTATTATGCCCCCCCCCAAACTTCCCTCCTTCATACATTTTTTCCACCTCTCCAGATTTGGGGGAAATAACTCATCCCTCCCCTTCTCTTCCCCTCAATCCCATACCCAACATTAAGGCAACACACTTTGCGATCCACAACAGCAAAGGGATCTGAACCATGCAGGCGAGATGAAGGGTAGTTTCTTTTATATGTTTGATCGGCAAGACAAAGGATAGTTTAGTAGAGTTTACAAAGGAACACATATTTATCAGTCATAAGCCATAGATACCATTCAACAACTAAATCAAAACCACGTCAAAATATATCACATCATAGAACATTTTGAGGCATGCTACCATTGCTGAAAATCTTTAGCAATAAACAGAAATAAAACCATAAACAATTAGCTTACCAATTGTGCTCCTTGTAGGATAATACCAAGCAAATAGAATAACACATCAAGCAGATAGAATAATACCTCTTTCTGAGCCAGAAAAGCAGATGCTCCAAGAGCTGCTGTAACAGCACCAACCATGACAGTACCTTTATCCAAGTTTTTCGGACTTCCCTCTACCTTCTTTTCAACTGTTAGACTATTGGATTTACTATTTTGACCAGTTCTGGCCACAGAAGTTTTCTCTTTTCTAGAATTTTTTATTTTATCCGCTGCCTTCTTTTGATAAGTGGCCTTATAAGAAGTCTTGCTTTCCTTTTGACCACTATAATTGACTGCAGTTAAATGGAAGTGCTTTCTAATTGCAGCTAAGCTAGAACCAACTATAACTCCGACTGGCAATACTCTTCTAAGATAGCTTGTGCCTGGAATGGTTGATGATATAGCCCTGATGATACTCTCTCCACGAACAGAACCCACTTTGTCTGAACTACAGTCCACAGTGCTATCCTTCCCTTCATCACAAGTATGTCTTTGATCATGTCCGATGGCTAAACAAACAGCAGTTGCAACTTTGTCTAAATCTCTGGAAAGTTCAGATTCCATCTGTTTCAGATCAGACTTACTCAGCTTTCTCTTAACTTCCACCTGAAGAATATCTAAAATAATATTTTTTGCAAATTTCATTAATTCGCCCAATCTCTCATCACCATTTTCATCTTCTTCATACCCACTGTCATCTGACTCATAGCCATTAAATGGTTCTTGTTGTATTTCGGTATCCAATATCACATATGATGGCTCGATAAATGTGTCCATTTCATTGAATTGTGCAGTTGAGTGACCTTCTGATTCTCTGTCAATATCACTCTCAGTGGTAGCATCGTGAGAGAAGTCCCCACTGCTTGCTGGTTGTTCCAAAAGCTTCCACTGACCTTCTTCTGGGAAGTAGTCAAGTAATAAAGCTGTAGTTGTGTCTACATCCAATGGCTCCATATTCAGACCAGAAACATGTCTTTGGCGAGAATACTCCTTGGGCAGTGTATCAACATATGGATTCATGTTTACATTCGACAGGATGCCATTTATAAGTCCATCTGAATATTTAGCCATAAGTTGGCCATTGACCCATTTCCCCTCCATGTCCAACCCATTAGTGACTTTACTTTCATCCGAATCATCACTATGATTCCAATCAGTTGATGTATGACTTTGAGAAAGTTTTATCATACTTCCACTTCCTTTCTCCTGCTTTGCATACATGTCATCCTCATGTATGTACAGTTTTCCAGAAGTCATGTTTTGAGAGCCAGTTTTACTACATTGTTTGTTTCCCAAAATGCAATCCGCCCCATTGACTTCTTTCTCTCCTAAAGTGTGATAAGTTCGATCATCTTCTCCCTCTTTGGGTGTATGCACCCTTCCACTACCAGGATCTACATTCTCATCCTTAGCCCCATCTCCACCCTTGGCTTCATCTTGATAATCTTTTCCCTCCATCTCATTTATCATAGTTTCTATCACACCAAAGACACTGTTAACTGCAACTTGGGTGGAGTCATCAATTCCAGACAATGCATCAAGTGCTTCAGAAACACTGAAGGTAGGAGTAGAATTAGATGCAGTAGCCTTATTTGGCTCACTCCCAGTATGTTCATATTTATTCTCTTTTCTTGGATTATCATTTTGTTCCCCATCCAATGATTGAATATCAGCTGAAGACGCAGCAGATGGAGCTGCTGCTTCTGCTGTGCTTGCTGACGTCATTTTATTTTGGTCTGAAGAATCCAAAGTCTTGTCCTCCTTTTTCAGGATAGTATTATCCTCTTTCATTTCACCATCTCGATTCACTACTGGTTCTATATTATTCACTTCATTAGAGCTAACAGCCCTTTCAGTCTGGCTTCTAAATTCGGGTGCAATGCCTGTCTCATGAGAGTCAGATGTTAAAGCCTTTTCTTTTGTGAATGCATCACTCTCATAATCGTTTACTGAATCATTTGCATCCTTCCTATCTGAACTAGATGCTCCACTTTGCTGGTTGGTACTTTGTTGAGATTGAGCAGCACCATCAAATTTGTCTGCATTTTCTGAAGGCAGGATTTCAGATCCCACTCCAGCAACAAGTTTACCATTGCCTGCTTGATGGTTATCAGATAAGTCTAGTTTCTCCACCAATTTTATTTCATTCTGTGCATTTTCAACTGTCTCTAGGATATTTGATTTTGATCCACCTATGCTAGGAATCCTCCCGATGCCCTCTTTCAAGTTAATGCTCTGAGCACGCATAATTAACGAAACAGCATCTGTGAGCTTACCACGAACATCTTCAGGCACAGCATCTTGCAAAGCTTTCATTACTGTCTCTCCTCGACTAACAGCAGCCAATACCTAGATGGACAGACGGGTAGAGTTGGGAAAACAGAAGAATAATCAACTTAAGCACAAAATGAAAATCCTGTGCATTAGACGCAAGTTCTTATTGTGCAGTTTTAAGAGTATTACCTTCTGTTTCTCGTCTTCTCTAAGAGTACCAGGCATATATACATCAAGCATATTCATAACCACTTGCGTGGTCTGCAATACATGGCCTCTTTCAGTCTCTTCTGACTCATCGTCTTCTTTGCTAAATTTAGGTTCCACAAGGTTGGTCTGCATAAATGCACCATTTTGAACTACTTGAACTTCCTTGTCTTCAACATCCATGAATTTCTTAGAATCTCCACCATACCGAGTGCTAATAATTCTTGGCTGAGAAAGATCTAAATGCTTTTTAACCCTTCCATCTTTACCAGCTGCCCTGTGTTCCACAAGTGCCAAGCCTTTTGGAGGGTTGATGGTAACATCTACATCTTTCAGCAAAGGATGCCGACCCTTCAGAAGTCCAAGCTCCACAGCTGCCAACCACTGATGTATGCCATATCAGACTAATCAAGATACCGATGCTATGAAATATTATCAACTTAAAATCAAAGGTCATTAACCAAAACAAATTACTGCATAGTTAACAAACAACAGATAGACTGAAGAAAGCTTATTTTCAACATAAGAAAAGTAGATCATTACCTCCAAGGTAAGATGTTGGTACCATGACACAGAAGCTTTAGATCGTGAACAAGAACAGATAAGTAGGCTTGTATATGGATTTTCAGCTATTAAACCACGTGGAATTGAGAACATTGGCACTGCACCCTCATTACTCTGACAGATGAGACCAGGAAGAAATAAGAAATAGGATAAGCAATGATCGAATAGTACTTCCATGAATTCTTATTCTGCACCACCATTTTATTAGAAGGATTCTGTAGGATCACATCTGAATAAATTCTAGCATGTTGCCTCCAGTTGGCTATGGAGCAAACTGAAAAATGCATGCTAGTGAGGAAAAGAGCTTTGGCACCTGTATAAAAAGAAGCGGAATCTTTACATTTCCAACCAAAGCTCGTGTACTTGCTACCGAATAGAAGTCATTTATGTCCTCAAATCCATAAGACACCATTGATATTGCTTTCTCAAACTCACGCAAAGATTTAGCTGATAGAGCTTGATCGACATGGAACCCCTTCTCTCTGCCTTGAAACAGTTCCTAAATAATGGTTTTAGCATAGGTACAAATAAGTAACACTGTGACTTAACTTTTAGATGAAGAAACATCATTAAAATTATATATTGCTCCAGCCAAGAACTAACCTTGTTAGATCTTAGGATGTTTATGAGTCCACTAGCAAGCTTTTGGTCCAAAGCTCTTTGATAGGGAGTCGATCTCGTCAACTCCTCTAAATCAAAAGGATTGTCAATGCATGTGGCAGCCATTAAAGGTGTCTGCTCACCAACTTCTGCCAAGTATTTTGTTAACATGTTTGCACCATATCTCCAGCCAACTCCAATCAATGTTGTCCGAGGTCTTGCCTTATTGATGAACTGTATAGCAATGGAGATATCATCGCTGTCAGCAGCTGTAAATAACCTACATGAATGAAGTGGTTTTGGGGTCCTGCTATTAGAATGCTTTCTAAATAAGTAAAAGTTTTACTGAAGGACCTCTCATGCAAGGTAACAATACTAGAAATCCGACTCCGAGACTTACTCCAGGTATAGAGACAACCACATAAGTTCTCTCAATGCTTTCATTTTACTTTTCTCCTCTCACCTCTAGAAGAAGAACATCCGGTTCAGTAACTGCGGTTAAACTAACAGTGAGATAACAGTTCCCACTTCCCTCCGTCACTCCATAGGAGAAGTAATTCAAGGAGCCACGAAAAACATTTCACCCATAGCTAAAGATCATGCAACATAAACTGACGCACAATCTCCGATCATGATCCAACAAAATTAATCATGTTACTATGTTACCTTCGTAAATCTTCAATCAACAAACAAAATAGATGCTCACCTAGGTGTTGTAAGTGGTGAAGCGGCACACCCTCTTGGGTTCATTACTACTGGGAAAAGCCCACGTCGAAGAGCTTCAAGAACAAAAGCTATCACATTGTCATCCATGCTGCCTTCCACGGTCCCTGGCACCACCAACACAGTAGTGTCCAATCCATATTCCTCCTCCAACTTCAAATTGGCAGGCCAATCAATCGAAATTACTCCTCCGTCCTCCGTCCTCACACAAACCCTCTGGTACTTCAATTCGCCCTTCTCCACACCACCAACCGAAACTACCATTCTCCCGGTGTTCACCCGCACAAAATGAAGGTCTTCCTCGACCAACTGCTTATGAACATCGTCCGTCAACTCCTCCTGTCCGAGCAATACAGAAGGACACCGGAGCAAAACGAAGCGGTTAAACGGCGTCGGACTGGTGAACCAGATCCACTCACCGACATCGGCTACCTCTTCACTTCCGAAGCCGAATCTCCGTCTCCAATTAAGACCCACGGCGGACGCGAACCCTAGTGCGACAGGAGCTATGAAGTTAAACGAAGTAAAGCTCTGAAATAAATCGTTGAAAAATGAAGCATCAAGCTGGCTGCGGACAGCGAAGCGTCGACGCTTGAGACAGCAGCGTCTGGCGAAAGCGACGCCCCGCGGCGAAGAGTCGAAGGAGAGGTGCTGGCGACGGGGAGGGAGGCACATGTGATGAATCCGATTGCAAGAAGAGATAATCATCCACAACTGTTGAAACCTGGAAGGGAAAATTTTGCGGAGAAAATGTCCAGTTGCGCGGAGAGCGAAAAGATTTGGACGGAAGCATATAAATGGAGAAATGGAGAAGGAAAAGGGAAAGGTTGACGGCGATGGAAGAGTTTACTCGCGAAAGCCAGAACATATGGCTTCGGTTCATCGGTCACGACCCCAGCTCGAGGGATGGGACCCCAAGCGAGGGAGAAGAATAGCCGTTAATTTAGCATATAAAGGTAACATATTCAAATTCTTTAAATTGGCCCGTATGTCTTGGGCAGCCCAATTTCAAGCAGCCGTTTTGGGTTTTGAGCTCATGTTGGCCCAATATAAATGTTTACTAGCTTTTAGCCCATTTTTGTAGGATGAAATGCCACTGTAGTCCGCAGCCCTTTTCTCCTCCATGTCCATTTCTTCAATTTTATTCTAACCCGTTTGAAAACGGCCTTTACAATTTAATAGTAGAGTTTTTGATAATTTATTCAATAGTTAAATTGAAAATGCTAAAGCTAATAACTAAGTTACCATTTGACAGTTTTTTCAAAACTCTAACATTAATCGTTGATGTTAATACCAAACAGGGCTTCAATTTCCCCGACTTTTAAGACCATCCGTCAAAATTTGGGGAAATTCGGATTCCTTTTAAGCCCGTTAATTTGACTGCATTATTCCCCTGGCAAAGGCAGGTTAAATTAAGGCTTAAATACCCCACCGGACCCTTAACTTGACCAATTCAAACGAGTTGGTCCATAAACCGAAAATCAGTTTATGTTAGTCCCCAAACTTGCAAAACATGACAACTTAGTCCTTGAAGTGAGTTGCATCGGCACATGTCATCATGTAGGAGTAACGTCATCCACATTTTGTTGTCCAAGAAAACGAATTGATGGATTAAGGTTGGCGATTAAAGAAAAGAAGCAAATTCGGTGAGCGAATTGGGGACAAAGTACAGGGTTGCCAGAGGAGAAGGAGGCGGATGAAGCATCAAGAAATCATGACGGCAGGGATACGCAATTCGAGAAAGGATGAGAGGGAGGGAAAAGAGAGTAATGGCAGTGAGGAAAGGAAGGGAGGCTGAGAATGAGGGAAGGAAGAGCAAGGGCGGTAAGGGGAGAGGCCAAAGAGGGACGATGGAGACATGAAGAAATCAAAGCATCCGATTAATGCCAGGGACAAGGAAGAGAGTGAATTAGCGGATTAACACTGGAGGCGGATGACGGGTTGCTGGATGAGAGGGAAGCGGACGAAGGATGGGGAATCTCAATGACAGGGATGTGCAAATTGGGTGATGCCAAGAGGGAAGGAAGGCAGAGTGGCGTTGGTGGGGAAAGAAAGACAGGGCAAGGGTGGCAGGGGGAGGAATGCTGGAGAGGGACTGTGGTGATTGGTGAGAGGAAAGCCAGAAAAGGAGGTTGCCCATTAACTGTGTAATGACGGCATGTGACAGCATTATTCCATATGAAGACACATGCCGTTCCAACTCGCTTCAGGGACTAAGTCAGCACATTTTGCCAACTTTGAGGACTAGCTGAAACTGATTTTTAGTTGAAGGACCAACTTATGTGAGTTGGTTAAGTTAAGAGACCAGTGAAGTATTTAAGCCTTAAATTAAAGATGTAAAATTATAGTTGGTGTTGGTGTTATTTACAAGCTTTCACCATCAGTTAAATAAAAACAAAAGTGTTGTTTATTTCTCTTCACTCTTAAACCATTCACATAAGAGATTTGTTATTTACATGCATAGAGGTAGGCATTGATGGTAGATGGAGAAGACCAAAGACAACCCAATTATAAGCTAGAGATGACAGGCAAGCTAGACTCAGTTCCCCAACTGCGGAGTTGCCTTTGAGAAACCAAAATTGAGGCCATAGATTACTGCTGGAAGTGGAAATGAGGAAGGCAACCTGGACAAGTCACGATGAGGAGTTGGGTGAGCTTCGAATCTTCGATGCAAATGGTGTGATGGTCTGAGAGTAAAAAAAGAAAAGAGCATTTCTTTTTCTATTTAACATTGGTAAAATCCAATGAATAACACCAACACCAACCCTGTTTTTATATTCTTAGTTTGAATCCTTTGACCAAACGAATAATACTTCAATTAACAGACTTAAAGTAATCAAAGCTACCACATAGGTAGCCTCTATTAAGAATGCTAACAAGCTGTTCCACATGGTCAATTTGGACATCCCAACCTTTCTCTTTCTTCTTTAGTCATACAATTCCATAAATGTACAATACATACAATCAGTGATGTCAAAGCTGGAACGAACTAGCTAGTCCAACCATGAACTACCCACTCTATCAACTCGGTTATCGGCCCAAATTATGCTTAAGCAAAAACAACTAAAACTAGTGAACTGATGAATCATAAAATTGTAATAAATTGATGGTGTGGAATAATCATTTAATAATCATAAAAATAGAAAAGGATTAAAAAAAACAAAAGGAGATAGAAGAACAAGAAAGCAGGACAAAAGAATATGAAAAGAAGAGAATACAAAAAGAAAAAAAATAAATCAGAAATGGAGAAAACAAAAAAAATACAAGGAAGAGCTAAGAAGAAGACAAAGAATGAAGATAGGAAGAAAGGCTATTCATGCGTCCGTTAAAGGTGGTGATGGAAAATGGAGTTAGAATTTTAAATGTGTTAGATAAAATACAAAATTAGTCCTTATTTTATGTACAAATTTTTATTTTAGTCATACTCTTTTCCTATTTTCCCTACAACTCAACACTTATGGAATATAGTAATGTAAATGCAGAAAAGCAATGAACTAGTAGCTCAACCAGTTGAACCAATTAAACCGTGATTCGAGGACCCTGACGGTTTGGAGTGCGACTTAGTCTTTGAAACAATGCATACAATTTACTCGAATTCAACTCTTAATTTGAACTACATTCAATCCTAAATTTCTTAATTTGATTCAACTAGCCCCTAAACTCAAACTTTTCATGTTTTACAACTAAGAAATTGCATTAGGAAAGATAGTGATGTTGACTGATGCATTCATTTAAGGTGCATGACTTCTTGATTGGATGGTGAAGGACATAACTACTAAAGTTTAAAATTAAGTCTTAAAAACTTACGATTCTATTACTCTAAAAATGAAAAACATCCCAAGTTCTAATAGAAACTTTTATATGGGTAGGAACACATAAAGGGTCGACTTTAGTCTTAGACCATTTAAACTTAAATCAATTTAATCCAAGATAGCTTATTTTTATTGTTACATTTTTTGCCTAGAGTCAATTTCATTTGAAAGTCAATACTTCATGCATCCCATATTATTTACAGCATTTTTCATTTTGGATTGTCCTAATTTTTTTGCAATATTTCCATTTTTAGTGAGTTTTACCATTTAACTTTACTATTATACCCTTCATTCTCTCGCCACTCAAGTTCTTTGTTCTTTTTTCGACCCGCTATTCAATTTTTTTGTTTTGTTTTCTTCTTTGGTCTCAATGTTTGTTTTTCGATCTTAGTGTTTGACGATTTTCTTGTACTTGGCAGTGACGAAGATACCTTTTTTTCTAGATTAAGTCAGCAACTGTTGGAGTGAGGGAAAAAAATGATGGATTCTGGGGACGGCGAGATTGAGTACTCGATTATAGAGATTTGCAGGGCTCTATCGAAAGAGGTTGGGTTAATCGAATGAGAGGTTAGGAGCTCGACCGACATCTCCACGACCATCATGGCACTCATTGTCCATGCTTGATTTAAGCAAATCAACTAATCAAGGTGACGAACATCGATGACAGAAATGGGGTGAATAAAAGGCAATGAGGCAAATTAGTGATGACGAGGCAAATTGAAGGCTAGAAGGCGATGAGGCTAGGCGGAACCAAGCCAAGTGGGCAACAGAAAAAGTTTAAGACAGGGGTGAAGACAAAGCCAGGCCAAGTGGCAACAAAAGTTGAAGGTAGAGGTGAAGATGGAAGCCAGGCCAGGCTACAATGGAGGCCAAAGATGGAGAAGAAGGCTAAGTCGAATGTGAGTGTGCTAGAGACGAAGAGCAAAATAGGAAAACAAGTGCAAACTGAAGGCTGGCCTAAAACTTTGTGCAAATTGATTTATTTGAAACAAATCGGGATGAAAGGAGTATTATTTAGGTGTCATAATCCAATTATTGTAAAATTTTTATGATATTAAAAATTTTTAATGAATTTTTATTGTTTTCGACATTAAAAAGGAAAAATTTATAAAAATTTATTAACATAATAAAAATTTTATTTTGAATGGATTATTATACTTAAATAATTTTGGCATTTAAATGAAATTGGTTTTAGGTTAAAAAAAATGTAATAATAAAAATAAACCATTTTAGATTTACTTGACTTAAGTTAAAATAAATTGGCTCTTTAAAACTCAAAAACTTTAAGATTTTATGTTTCTACATTATTGAGTAAAATTTACTGAAATTGGACTAAAAAATAATAGCAGCCAAAATATATAAATTTATTACCCAACTCAATCTTTATATAATCAAACTCAACCCATCTAGAATTAAAACAACAAAAATTTAAAGATAACTAAAAAATAAAACCTAAATCATTTTTTTTTTGGGCTCCTTGTGTTACTTGATCTCTCTTGTTCACTATAACTTTAATAACATTGGTTATCAAAATTATGTAGTTGTGGATATAGATGAAGAAATCTCAATGATGGTAAAAGTGTTTGCATAAATGGGTTTGATATTTCAAGTAATGAAATGGTAAAAGAAGAAGATGAAGGAATAAACTTTGAAGATAATAATATTAATGCTTCAATTGGTTATGATGACCCATGTGTTGCAGTACATGATTGAGATGTTCTTTACTTCTCATTATGAATTGTGGAGTGCACAACTTGTTTTTCTTGTATTGCATGTTTATAATATGACACTTTATTTTATGATAATATTATAACATTAGTAAGTGAAAATATTGTGTAATATGAACTTTCCAAGATAATTTGGATGATTATATTTTTTTCCATGTTTTTCTAAAAACATTTTTTATTGTCTTATAACTCTTCCATTTCTTACGATGGTAGAAAAACTAAAACAATTTTATATAGAAACCCAACTTTGATAACTTTATGAAGTAACATTATTGTTGCTCCTCCAAGCAAAGGTGAGAGATGGGGTCGACCCGAACCAATTGGGACTGTGTATGGGTCCATGAGGACTGAGAATTGACTGGGCACAAACAGTCCGGTTTCAGACTGCCTATACCCGGTCTTCCTGGACCCAAACGTCCCGACCAGTTCGATGGTCCAGTCCTAGGTCAGGTTACGGGTTTTTTTAGGTGAAAAAAATTAATTAACTTTGTATTTAATATTTATTTTTAAGGAAATACACCACTTCCGGTGTAATTTTTATTAAGTAAAAAAAAGTCAAACAAATAATCGAAAACATGCCTTACATTTTCAAATGACAAAATGTTCCAAAAATTATGAAAAATAAAAACTCATGATTTGTGCTTAACAACATTGTTGATGCCCGGTGGCATCTTCGTTATGTGACATGATGTAGCTGCAAGCGGGACTTCCGGTATGAAGGTGTTTGTAAAAAGCCCTCTGGTGAAGAAGGTGCCTTGAAGAAGAACTTCCGGCGAGGATGTGGCTGCAAGACTCAGTAAAACAGAGGTTAGAGACTCCCCGGAGTGTGAATCCAGGGGAGGAGCCTCCGACACTCAAGTCAGTCTTTTTAGGATGAAAGTAAGAAGGAATGAAGAGCAGATAATGGCTAGAGTTTCCTCTTTCTTACTTGTTGTCTCCCCTGTGCCAAGGTTCTCCACAGGTATTTATAGGAGGTCCCTAGGGGGAGGCATCCTACTACAGCTTGTCCTAGATCACAACACGTGGTTGGCCAGATTTGATCCGTACGTTCAGGGACAAGCGCCCCCAGCTAGTTGTAGCCGTTCTGACCGAAGGTCAGGGCCGTGTGGGAGGGCTGTGTGTCAGAGGCGTGTGCGAGGTCCTCTGTGTCAGGGGCTCCTAACCATTTTTGTCTTGTCCAGCTGAAAACTCCTTCAGTGATGGACTCTCTTCGAGGAGTGAGACCCCTTCGACAGGCGAGCCTTCTTCGGTCCAACTTTGCTCTTCGAGGGCCGCGGAGGGAGGCTCCTCAGCAGTGTGGAGGATGTTCAGAGGACACCATATTCTTCTGAGAATAGGGAGATGATCCCCGAGGCCTCCAGACAACTTAACCGAGGACGGCATATCATGCCAATCTGAGGGTGGTGGCGTCGTTAGCCAAGGGTGGTGAGGATCCTATCTATCCTGAGGTGGGTCAGATGTACTTCCGAGGATGGTACCTTATCAGTCGTCCTTAGAGGCTATCCAAGCGTGATAGCCATTTGGTTATCATATGCCCCACTCGGAAAGTTGAAGTAAAGACTTCGGTCAGCAAAATCTTTGGGGGCACTTCGTGGGACTCATTGTAGAAGATGTGTAGGAGGCACTTCGCCTCCCGAAGGTGTGCCTTCTCAGCCGAGGTAGCCTGTAGGTGTCATTCCCTGCCCCCTGGCTAGTCCCTTGGTGTTTTTGAGGTGTGCACCCCCTTTTTTACTTTTCTGCTACAGGTCAGTGGACCATCACATCTCGTAATCAGGCGCGTCACTTCGGATATGTGTGCCTAGGTTTTTGTGCTGTCAGAAGGCATGCCCTCGTTTTCTGCGTTGGACGACACGTGGCACATGGTGATTGGGGGACATTTGCATCAGTTACACCAACCGCGTCCTTTCGCCTTCAAGGGGTAATTATGGCGACGATTCACCTTCGCGGGGTAGTTATGGCGACGATTCAGCTACCCCCCTTCGGTCTATATAAACCCTTCTTCCCCTTATAGCTCTCATTTGCTTTCTTTTGCTTCTGTCCTACTCTCGTTTGCTCTCAAGCTTTTCTTTCTTTTCTGCAGTGGTGCTAGCAGCGGAGCGATTTTCGGTGAGCTTTTACGACGGCATCCACCAATCCCGACTTTGGTAAAAGCTTCGATGGGATTTCTTTTCCAAAGTCCCTTGGTTTCTTTCGTTTCTATTTTTTCTAGTGTCCGAAGTTGTTTTCTTTTCCCAAAGTCCTTCGATTTTCTGGGTTTCTAGCCTTTTTTTGCATTTCCGAAGTCGTCCCATTCTTCCGAAGTCACTTTCTTCTCTAAATATATCTTATCCGACCTCACTTTTGGCTATTCGTCCTCTTCCCGAGACTTAGGCTTCTCTTGACTCTTATCCGTGTTGCACCACTTCGGAGAAAATGGAGAAGTGGGCAACTAAATTCTACCTCCCGTCTTACGCTGTGGCAGCTAAATGGAGAAATGTATCATTCGGACGAGGTTACTGTTTTTCGAGCTCAACTGAAGTCCGGACTTCGGTTTCCTCCGCCAAAGATGATTTACGACTTTTGCCAATTCCATGGCATAGCCATGAATCGGCTTCCTCCCAACTCCTATTTTTACTTCAATGTTTTTTCTCTGTATGTGTGGGGTTTTTAAGATAGAACCCCACTTTGTCATTTTCATGCAGTATTACAAGCTCTATCCGATCCCGAAGGGTAGCTTATACTTTTTGCTACCTCGGGGATCTAGGAGCAAAAAATAGATGTTCATCTTCGCCACCAAGGATAACTGGTGAGGGTGGCAAAAGAAATTCTTCTTCCTCAAGGTGGACAAGGTGTGGTTGTATGTGCCGACCTAGTGGGCCCACGGGACGCTGGAGATGGATATTGTTGATCCAAAGAAGTTGCTAACTCCTGAGTTAGCAGCGAGGATTAAGGACTTTGACAACCGTATCCGAGCTGTTGCTGACTGCGATGCCGAGGTCCCGCTGCGCTCCTTGTATCCCTTTCCCATCAAGTGGGACCTCATGATCGAAGAGGTTCTTCGGGAGTTATGGGTGATCAAGGAGCACAAAACCGACCTCGACATGCCAGCGCCTACCATCGACGGGAAAAAGGCGTGGTTGGTGATGTTCCTTCGGAAGGAGCTCACATACGAAGCCCTCATTGAGAGTAAGTTACTTTCCAAATTTTGCTATAAGTACCCTTTTGGACTTACACTGATATTTTCTTCCTTTTTCAGAGATGGGCAACCAGTCAGCTACCTTCTACAAGTCCCTCTTCCTCGGTCAAGATGAGAATGAGGAACAGAAGAAGAAGGCCGCCCCAAAGAGACGTAATGCGTCTGGAGGGGGGCTATCTTCAGCCAATAAATTGAAGAATGACCTTCTTCCCCCCCTTCCGGAAGACGTTATTGAGGTTGGGGACCAGCCGTTGGTCCATGTCGACCCACCATTGGAACCGGCTGTCAGCTTCACTCCGCGTAGTCCTGTTACTTTGGGGGATATCTTGGGCACTTCGGCAGGAGGCCCTTCTGTTGAAGAGCTCGAGGAACGAAGACGAAGCAAGGGCAAACACGTCCCTGCTGAAGTGGAGGAAGTCCACGACTCCGACAATGACATCATCGAGGTTCCGCCAGGTTTGCCCCTTAGCCATTTTTTTTTATAAATTTAGACATCTTTAGCATTCTTGACCTTATAGACGTATAGCTAAGGGACAATGTACTGATGGAACTTCGTTGTAATTTTGCAGAGGAACTGACACCCTCGGCGTAGATGGTGGAACACGCCCGGAAGCAGGCGCTTCGGGACTCCCATATCCCGAAGGATAAGGTTCCGAGGGAGCCTTTCTGGTCTTTCACGGAGGACTTGAACTTGTTTTTTGAAGATAGCCAGCAAATGGCTCCCCAAATGGCGAGGGGCATGCTTACCCAAGCCATGTTCAAATCTCTAGCAGAGATGTGCCCGAATGAGGAGGTCCTCGCTGCAAAGATGTCCGAACACACTGCCCAGGTATTCTTCAGACCCTTTACCCTTTCTCCAAATTTTTTTTAAGTGTTTCCTTTTCTTTGCAAAACTTCACCAAGTGTCATTCTTTTTACAGTTCTTGGCGTATAATGGATACTTCCGAGCTTGGGCAGCAAAGCAGTATTTGATCCGATCTCGGACCGAAGAGCGCTTAGAGAAGGCCAAGGTATTTTGTGCCAGCTCGGTCGTTAAGTATGTCAAGCTGAACAAGATAGCCAAAGAGGAAACGGCCAAACTTCGAAAGGAATTCTTGAAGAGTCAGAAGGAGCTCTTAAAAGATTTTTCCCAAAAGATGTCTGACCTCGGTACGAAGGTCGTTGATTTAACTTCGGCAAACGAGGCCTACCAAAAGGAGAAGGAGGAGGACTCTACTCTCCTGACGAAGGCCCTTGTAGACAATGCCGATCTTCAAGCCGAGGTCAACGCGCTGAAGAAGGAGGCGAAGATGACGAAGAAGACGAAGAAGCTGAAGAAGGAGGCCGCTGAGCTAAGGGACGAGCTGAACGACTTGGGTGTCGCGAAGGACAAAGCTGATTAAGCAACCAAGGTTGCGTTCCAAGACAACTTTTGTTTGGCTCGACAACAAATTCTGGCCAAATACCTAGACCTCGACATCTCCTTCTTGGCGGGTCTGGACATCCCCGAAGGGCCTCGCTGGACATGGTCGAAAATAGAGCACCTCAACCTTCCTTTTGCTTTTCCTCCGGCACTGAAGGTTGTGACAGAGGAGGTTGGCGGTGAAGTAGCTCCAGATAACGAGGCCCCTTAGGCGTCCAGGACTTCACTTTTTCTTTTTCTTTATAATCTTCTTCTTGTAATGCTCCTTCTTGTAATAAGGCTCAATTTAATAAAATTCCTGCTTTCCTCCAAAATTTGGCTAAGTCTCAAGACAAGTTTCTCTTTAAATGATCTTCGGTTCCAAAGGTTAGTTTGACCATTTTCGGTCTAGGGAAGATATTTTTTCGCGCTTGTTATCAACCATCTTTGGCTTAACACCAGTTTCGGTGAATATCTTTTGGCAAAGCTCTGCCTGTTTTTATCAGCCATGTTCGGTTGACGCACCTTCGGAGAAAATGTGTCATTTTCGTAGGTAGATACTTGCACCTTGTTCGGTTAGATTCCTTTGGTAAGACTATTTTCCTTAGAAAAATTTCTAAGTGCAGAATTTTTTCAAAGCATCTGAATGCCATGTGTTTTTCAGTTTACCACCTTTGGTATCGCCAAGCTTGTAAACTCCTGGTCGAACTTTATCAAGAACCAAATAAGGCCCTTCCCAGTTTGCCCGAAGTACTCTGTGAGATGGTCTTGAGGGCTCAAACTCAGCCTTTCGAAGGACAAGGTCCCCCTTCCTGATTCCTTTTCACTTGACATGCGAGTTCACAGTAATAACTACTCTTTGCTGAAAAGCTTTTCTTCTAAGCTCAGCCACTTCTCTATGTTCGTCAACTAGGTCGAGCTTGGTTCTCAACCCAAGGTTGTTCCCTTCTTCGTCGAACACTTGTACCCTGATAGATGGCTGAACCACTTCGATGGGAATAATGGCCTTCGTGCCGAAGACAAGTGAGAAAGGTGTTTCGCCTGTGGCCCTTTGGGGTGTTGTCCGATAGCTCAATAGCACACTAAGAAGTTCCCTTGGCCATCTTCCTTTTGCTTCCTTCAATCTCTTCTTCAAACCATCCTTTATGGTTCTATTGGATACCTCTACCTGTCCGTTACTCTGAAGATGAGCTACCGGGGCGAAGTGCATTTTTATCCTGAGGTCGATGGCGAATTCCTGGAACTTCTTGTCAATAAACTGGGAATTGTTATCAGCCATTATCACCCTTGGTATGCCAAACCTGTATACAATGTTCTTCCAGACGAATTTTTATATGTCCTTTGCCAAAATGGTTGCTGCCTCAATCCATTTAGTGAAGTAATCTACTGTAACTACGCAGAACTTCACTCATCCGGGTGTAGTTGGGAGAGGCCCAATGAGGTCAATACCCCATACTGCGAAGGGGTAGGGATAGTTAGCTGAAGTTATCATTTCCAAGGGTAGCCTCTGGATGTTGGCGTGTCTTTGGCAATTGTCACATTTCTGGACAAACTGTCTTGCGTCCTTCTTTAGGGTGGGCCAGAAGTATCCTTGGCGGAGTAGTACTCCTTCCAGAGCGTCAATTCTTCTGTGGAACCACAGGCCCCCTCATGGACTTCTTTGAAGACTGTCTCTATGTCCTCTTCGCTGACACACCTTTGCAATAGGCTCGCGTACCCTTGTTGATATAACTCCTCCCCAATTAGGAAATATTATCCAAAACGTCTTCACACTTTTGCTGCCTTAAGAGGGTCTCCGGGAAGTTCCGAAGTCGTGAGGTACTTTTTTATGGGATCCTTCCATCCTCTTTCCGAAGTTGCTATGCTCATTATTGCTATGCTCAGTTGGCTTAGCACTTTGGTGGACTTTTTCATCTTGACCAAAATATCTGCTTCAATATTGTTTCGGTGAGTCACGTTCTCGATGTGTACCGCGTTGAACTCTTGGATGAGCTTTGTTGCCAGGTCATGATACTTTGCCAAGGTTAGATCCTTCACGCCGTAGTCCCCTGCCATCTGTCGGACCACAAGTTGAGAATCGTTGTGGGCCTTTAAGTTTCTCACACCAACTCTTCTGGTGAGGCGCAAACCTGCTATGAGGGCTTCATATTTTGCCATATTGTTGGTGACATTAAACCCGAATTTGATAGCTTTCATAGCTTCCATACCTTCGGGGCAACAGAAAATTACTCCAGCTCCTTGATGTTTGAAACCGGAGGCCCCGTCAACAAACAGGTTCCACTTAGGTTCATTCATTTTGAGGTTAGGCGTACTATTGGCAGTAGGAACTTCGACAATGAAATCTGCCAACACCTATGCTTTTATTGCCTTCCTTGGCTCATAGTTGATATCATATTCACCCAGCTCGATGCACCACTTTGATAGCCTTCCTGAGTGGTCCACCTTCTTCATGATATCACGAAGAGGCAGGCTACTTCAGACGATAATGGGGTGCCTTTGGAAATAAGGTCATAGCCTTCTACTTACAAGTACCAGGGCATAAATAGCCTTTTGTAGCAAAGGGTACTTGACTTCGACACCATGCAGAGACTTGCTAACATAATATATTGGCCTTTGCTTTGCCCCATCTTCCTTTACAAGAACCGAACTTACTGTCTTTTCGGTGACCACTAGGTAGAGTGTGAGGGGTTCTCCTTCTCGTGGCTGCCGAAGTGTCGAGAGATGAGTTAGGTAGACTTTAAGCTCTTCCCAGGCCTTTTGGCAGTCTTCGTTCCAAGGGCGCACCTCGGTTCCGAAGTCGCCACCATTTTTTTCTGCTTTAGTAAGGACCTTAAAGAACGGTCGGCAGCGATCCCCATATCTCTAGATGAATCTACTGAGGGACATGATTCTCTCCCCGTGAGTCTTTGCACGTCTTTGGTCGTCTTGGGTGTTCGGAATCCTAACAAGGCATTGACCTTTTCCGGATTAGCATCAATACCTCTCTCTGACACCATAAATCCGAGAAACTTACCAGCATTCACCCCAAACACACATTTTTTGGGGTTAAGACGAATTCCGAATGTCCTCAGCTGATAGAATGTCTGTGATATGACTGTCAGGCAGTTTGCTTTTAACTATCATATCATCGACGTAGACTTCCATGTTTCTCCCAATTTGGGAATCGAAGACCCTATTCATCAACCTTTGGTACGTAGCCCCTGCATTCTTAAGCCCGAATGGCATTCTAATGTAGCAATATGTACCAATTTCGGTGATGAAGGCGGTTTTTTCCTCATCTTCGGAGTCAATCCTGATTTAATAGTACCCGCTAAATGCGTTGAGGAAGCTGAGGAGACCGTATTCAGTGGTTGCATCCACCAACTGGTCTATTGGAGGCAGAGGATACGAATATTTAGGACAAGCATCGTTTACGTTTCGGAAGTCGATGCACATTCGGAGTTTGTCACTCCCTTCTTTTATGGCGATGACCACATCACTAAGCCATTCAGGATATTTGACTTCCCTAATTACGTCTACCTCCAACAACCTTTGGATCTTGAACTTAACAAAGTTGTTCTTGTGTGCCGAAAGGCTCCTCTTTTTTTGGCGAACAAGCTTCACGTCAGGGCGTATTTTAAGACTATGCTGGATTATACGAGGGTCTACCCCAGATATATCCTTCGGCAAGTAGGCAAATAGATATTTGTTCATTAAAAGGAAAGATACAAGCTTTTGCTTATCACCTTCGACCAGATGTTTCCTTATGCGGGTATTTCTGCGCGGCACAAGCTCTACATTCTCAATTTCAATTTTTTCTGAGTTGTTTTTCTCCCCTTCCGTAGGCTCTTCGGTCGGTGTGCCCTTTTTCTCCCAAGGTCTATGTGTGTACTTTTACTGGGCTCTGCCTAGCTTTCACGAAGACCTTTTGGACTTCAGCTTGATCAATGAATATTTCCGCATCCCCATCCTTCGTCCCGAAGGTAACCGTTAGATACTTCACATCTGGTCGGATGTGAAAGTTCCCTTGAGTTTGCCTTCCAAGGATGACATTATACGAAGAAGGGACATCAATGACGATGAACCTGGTCATGGCAGAGGCGAAGAACTCTCCATTGTTTTGGACCGAAGTTCCCCTTAGCATTAGAGGCAGGTCGATCCACCCAAGGACAGGGAGTTCGGAAGGACCTACTCCGAAGGTGGGAGATGTAACAGGTTTGAGGTCAGTCTTCGCGATGCCCAAGCTTGGTAATAGATGGGAGAATAAGACATCTGCATTAGACCCATCGTCCAGGAGCACCCTCTTTACATCCTAGCTCCCAATTCTTGCCATAATAAGAAGCGGGTCATTGTGTGGAAACACTACGGCAGACCCATCTTTCCAAAGAAACTTGTTCGATGGGTTGCCGAATTCCATCACCGAGATCTCCCTGGCTTTCCTTTTCCTTTCTGCTGAGGGCAACCCCGTGATGATCGTCTGGATTACTCTTGCTGAGGGTAGGGGATTTTTCTTGGGACTCCTATTCCAATGTCGATAGGAGTTGTAGTCCTCATCATCCTTTCTTTCCTCCTCCCTTCTTCCCCTGGGAGAGGGTATCTGCAGGTACCGACGCAGCTGACCCTGCTTGATCAGGGACTCGATGTATTTCCTAAGTTTGAAACAGTCCTCAGTGTCATGGTCATGGTCCCGATGGAATTGGCAGAATTTCTTCATATTCTTTTTTGTTGTTCGAGGTCATGACTTTCGGACGCTGAATTTGAACTCCCTGCCTCTCCATGGCCATTAAGATGTTTGTCCTCGTGGTATTCAAGGGAGTAAAATTCAATGGCCTTTTCCCTCTCTATTTTCGAGGTCGACCCCCTAACTCTGTTGGGTATTAATGGTGTTGGCTTGGCCCTTCGGAGTGAACGTGGTCGGGTTTTGGACCTCCCATCCTTAGTTCTTCAGCAATCATGTGCTGCTCGGCTTTTCGGTAGAACTCGTTGAGGGTATTTGGGGGGTCCTTGAGAACTCATAAAATAGTTGTGAGTCTCGCCGAAGTCTCTGTATCATGGCAAAGATGTGTATATCGGGTTGAAATTCCAGCACACTCAGGGCCTCTCGGTTGAACCTTTCGACATAGTCACAAATGGTTTGTCCATTCCTTTGCGCTATGTCGAACATCTAAACTGGCATTTTCACCGTCAGCCTGCTGCCGATGAATTGTTGTGTAAACGCGTTGGACAACTCTTGGAATCCCATGATGGTTCCGGGGGCCAATGAGTTGTACCACGCCGTCGCTGGTCCGGAAATGGTGACATCAAAACATTTGCACATTGGCACCGTGTAGCACTATGTTGCGCCTGTATTTGGTCAGGTGAGCTTGAGGGTCACTATGCCCATCATACGTCTCTAGGCGAGGTACCCAGAAGTTGCTTGGCATGGGTGCTTCAACTATTGCTCGGATGAATAGGGATTCTTCACCTGTGAAGGTCTCCGACAACATCGACCAAACAAGCTTTCGGGAAACCTGCCTTTCCATCTTGTCAAACCTCTCAAGGATTTTCTCCATGAGGGCGATGGTACTAGCCTCTTCCTGTTTCGTGAAAGTCTCCGGCGGTGGGGAGGGACGTCTCCTATTTGGGAAGTAACTTCACCGGCGAGAAGATGATGACCTCTTGTACAGCGACGGGCTCCTTCGGTGAGAGGCTCTGGGCCCTTTTGATGTTGTTTCTTCAACACGACGCCCTCTAAAAGGGACACCCTCAGTTGAGGATTCGTCGTAGAAGTCTCCACTGCTTAAACTCCAGTAGGCAGGCTTGGGGCTCGCATCTCGGCGAGCGGCCGACAAGGGGGCTCTTCTGATCGAAGGTGGTTGAGACCACCTCTAGTCAAGTTGCTGCGTTTCCGCCATTATAGAACGCTGGAAATCCTTTAGAAAGCCCATGGTAACGGTCAGAGGATGTTCGTCCTCCGGCAAAGAGGTCCTGGCAGCTGGTTGCTCGGTCGCCGGTTGAGTTTCTGGCGCGGATGGGGACTTCGGGAGCCCCTTATCCTTAGAACATCGAGTCTCAATGACGGCTACCTGAGAGTGGGTTCCCATAGACAGCGCCAAATAATATCCGGTGGCATCTTCATTATGTGACATGGTGTAGCTGCAAACGGGACTTCCGGTATGAAGGTGTTTGTAAAGAGCCCTTCGGTGAAGAAGGTGCCTTGGAAAAGAGCTTACGGCGAGGATGTGGCTGCAAGACTCAGTAAAACAGATGTTAGAGACTCCCCGGAGTGTGATTCCGGGGAAGGAGCCTTCGACGCTCAAGTTAGTCTTTTTAGGATGAAAATAAGAAGGAATGAAGAGCAAATCATGGCTAGAGTTTCCTCTTTCTTACTTGTTGTCTCCGTTGTGCCAAGGTTCTCCACAGGTATTTATAGGAGGTCCTTAGGGGGGAGGCCTCCTGCTACAGCTTGTCCTAGATCACGACACGTGGTTGGCCAGATTTGATCCGTACATTCGGGGATAGGCGCCCTCAGCTGGTTGTAGCCATTCTGACCGAAGGTCAGGGCCATGTGGGAAGGCTGTGTGTCAGAGGCATGTGCAAGGTCCTCTGTGTCAGAGGCTCCTAACCGTTTTTGTCTTGTTCAGCTGAGAACTCCTTCGGTGATGTACTCTCTTCGGGGAGTAAGACCCCTTTGACAGGTGAGCTTCTTTTGGTTCGACTTTGCTCTCCGAGGGCCGCGGATGGAAGCTCCTCAGTAGTGTGGAGGATGTTCAAAGGATGTCATATTCTTCCGAGAGTGGGGAGATGATCCCCGAGGTCTCTAGACAACTTGACCAAGGACGGCATATCATGCCAATCTGAGGGTGGTGGCGTCATTAGCCGAGAGTGGTGAGGATCTCATCTATCCCGATGTGGGTCAGATGTACTTCCGATGATGGTACCTTGTCAGTCATCCTTAAAGGCTATCCGAGTGTGATAGCCATTTGGCTATCAATAGTCATATCAAATACAAACTATATGTACGAAGAAACAAAAATTCAAATCTCTTGATCAGATATTACCTCGTTATCGGAACTCTTTTAGTCTTGCTTTCGGAGTGCTGCGAGGCCCCAATCTCGGTTGCACACGCATACTTCCACCGCTTCTGGCATCAATCTTGATCGTTTCTTTGATATTACTCATTTTCCTGCACGAAACGTTGTCTCGGATGTTACGATGTAGACTAGAATGGCAAGAATCTTCTATGCAATTATCGACAAGATCAGAAATCTTGATCTTTTATATTTCCATCACTCTAATATACCAACGTTATTTGGCTCGAATGTTGTGTTGAGATAGTCATCAACCTCTGCTAAACCTGATGTCGTTAGTTAGAGACGCTTCAACAATTAGAAGGCCGAGTTGAATCTTGATGAGATTGATCTCCTGAAATGCTTGGTTTGAGGAGCTTCAGATCTTTCCTTATCTGAATGCCGCTTATAATATAACTTGTATAAAGAATGTAAGTACTTGAAAACAACAATAGACATAACCAAAACATTTATATAAGACATTTCTAAGTAAGTATGATAAATGCATTCAAGCAATGTGGTCATGCTCGTTAATTTAACATATGGGTCAAGGAAAAAAGCAACTAAAAGGATATAGAGAATGTTTTTGAAAGACTGAAACTACTTAGCCCGTATGGCTTTGTCAGTCGGTTTAAAAAATTCATCATCTTTAAACTGATATAAAACATATGTAATGTATACTAAATGAAGCAAAAGTTGATGAATGATTAGGTAATAAACAATGGAGAAAATTTTAGTTAAAAAATTTAAGCAATTCACCAGTTTTTGAATATTTTCCCCAAACTTTAGTCATAAGAAATTCACAACCCATGTTAATGTTCATGAAATGTGTCAACAAATTTGCATACGGGTATGCATTTTGCAACATTAAATAAGTGGAGTTCCAGCGGATTGGACAGTCTAATTTAAACTGTTTCCAATAAAATGGTTTTTTATTTTCAAAACAAAACCTTTTGAATTCACGAAGTAAAACGGGTCTAGATTTCAAAAACGACAATGAATTCAAAATATGCAAAATTTCATTTTGAAGAACTCCTAAACCTTTTTACACATAAAGGCTCAAAATGTGGCACATGCATCTAATATGAAAGAATGCATTGTCAATAGGTGATCTTAATGTCTGACTCGAAAGGCGAGCAGCAACATCATTATTTAAAACATTATCAAATAAAATGCACAGTACTTTGTCAACACAATAATAATCACATAAAGTTTTTAAAATGCAATTGTATATGTGATAACCAATGTAATCAGTTTCAATGACCTTAAATGACAAATTGCATTTTTACATGATCCAATCAAAATCAATCCAATGAGCAGTAACGCAATAATATAATTGACCTACAGCTGATGTCTACTTGTCAAAAGTAAATGCCACACAATGATCAATAGTAGAAAAATAGGCTTGCAAATTTGATTTTTTGGCTTCAAATAGCTTAAAGCTTTCCTTCCTAGTTGTTTTCCTAGAAACTTGTTTAAATGCAGGGTTTAATTGTGATTTAATTCAAGATTCTAGATGCATATCTTCAACTTATGAAAAAGGTTTTTCAATAAATATCATCTGATTTATCATGCATTTTCTATAAGATTGTTGGTTAAAATGAAATATACCTGACCCGTAAATTGTACTCCCAAGTTGTGTTTGTCCTTCAGATCTAATCGTGGTACTGGGAAGGACATTGGGATTTTGATTTTCAATGTGGTGCCATATCATTCTGGTGCCGGGATTCTTTTTATGCACCAATTTTTTTTTCAATGTTTGCATTTATTGTACCTCGACTTCCCTTCAAATTCGAGCTCATAATGCTCTCAAACTCAAGCCGTTAGTCTCGAGGATTTACCTTATCCTTGTTATTGGGTATCCTCTGCATCGAATAGACGGCTTGTTGATGTCGATTGTGTTGACAGATCCTCTGCCGCCATCACATCCACCTCTTCAACGTTATCGTCTGATAATTGATTGTCGAGACTTAAATCGTAATTCATCATATCAATTTGATCATCATTGTGCAACTCCAATATTGAGACACCTTTTTCAGCCGGCCGAGAACGGCACTGGAACAAGCCTCGAAAGGTGATGGTGTGGGAAGATAAAGTCTCCGTCGACTTGTCATTTCCTCTTAAAGCTATGACTGACAAAATAATAGTAATGATGAATAAAATAATAAAAGAAGATTAGGAAGAAATTAGGAGGAAATTAGAAAGAAATTTGGAAAAGATTAGCAAAAAAACTAACATGTTTAAGAGAATATAATAAAGGAATAAGAGAGATTAAATTTTGGTGTGGAGATATAGTGGAAATGGTCTTCCTATTTATAAGAGAGGACCAAAATTTGTTTAAACCAAAAATTCCTTAAAATATAGTTGTTGATGGGTGAAAGTAGAAATTTGGGATAAAATTGTAACAAAAAACCGTTGAATGACCAATACTATAATTAATTTTTTTTGAAAATTTTTGGAATTAGCAGTTTTTTACTGTTGGAGCCTCAATGTCAGGCTTGGATCGGACCAGACTGGATGGTCCTGGGCTAGGCCGATCCTGGTCTGAGTTGGTTATGAGTTATGGGATAAGCCATGTTGCTTTGCATAGGAGTCCTCTTTCAGGCCCAAATATGGCCCATATTATAGTGGGTCTTAACCGGGCTATGCCAAGCTGGTTTTTGGCCAGTCTGACGTAGGTTTGACCATAGGCTAGTCCCAGTCTAGGCTGAATAGGATCAGCCCAAGTCCCATCTCTCGGTCTACGTACAATATATGTATGTGCCTACCGCAACAAGCAATTGGGGATGTAGCTCAAATGGTAGAGCGCTCGCTTTGCATGCGAGAGGCACGGGGTTCGATCCCCCGCATCTCCATTTTCCCATTTCTTTTAAATCTTCTCTCTCTGGGGTCCGGAGGTTTTACCTGTTTAAGGTAGGAAAAAACTGGGGAAGATCTTTTGCGGGTCTGGAGTCGGGCGCGCTCTCGTTTCTGGGATTTCTATCGATTTCACTTCTGAAACTAGGCTCTTTGTCGAATCTGTATTGCTCATATTGTTCTTATTTTCCGTGGGTTTCGATTATGTCGGCGTCTCGGCTTTCTAGACTTGGGTGTTTGGTCGTCAGGGAGCTCGCCAAAGGTTCTTGTTTTGCTTCGACCTTTGAATCTTCATTTTAATGAAGCAATCCTGAGACATCTAAATAAGGAAATTGCATGATTTTTTTATGAAAAAGTTGGTTTGTTTTGTAGGTAGATGTATGCCGTTAAATGGAACAGGATTCGCACAGCCTTCTCCTCGATTCCAACACTTTCCAGTTAAGGCTCTTTCTTTCTCTGTTTGTTTGACGTTTTTTCTGTTGAATCACAGTAATGGCAGCTCTCTTTTTAAGTCATGGGAATTGGGTGATTTGCTTTCTCTAGCTACTGCTCAGCTTAGGTGATGATTGATCGTTCGGTCCACAATTATGCACCAGTAAACCTTTGGAATGGGAATGTAGGACTCTGGGAGTTTGAGAAAGTAATTAGTGAGTTTGCGTCATTGTAAGCACTGTTTATGGCAAAGAAAGTGTTCAAGGAAACTTGGATGGCTACGCCGTTGCATGGGTTTTTGGGGAATTATGCGATTGAAACTGCTCGTTCCGTGCTGCAGTGGATGTTTTCTCAAATTAATATGAGTTTATTCTGATTATTTGATCAAGATGTCATGCTAGATGAATTCTTTAGTTGGACAGATTAGGTTTCGGGTGAACAGGTGGTAAGTGATCTTCTTTCTTTACCAAGTGTTGTGAAAGAATTCATTCCTCTTTAGAAGTCTTTTTGATAAACTATGGGTTATGTCAGTATGACTGACCCTAAAGATTGATCACTCAAGTTCACTGTAGTTGCCAGACGAGACTCTTAAGGCATTGTGGAACAGGACATACATAGTGGGCATTTTGCATTATAAAATTGGTAGCAAAGAACTTAAGACTGTGGAGGGATGGAAACATGGAAGGAAGGAAAGACATTTCATCTGATGGCCTACCAACCAAACTGAGCCTAAAAGTGCTCTGAAGTCCTGCTTCTTGAAATCTATGTATACAAATTTTCAAATCGATGACTTCTTGCGCTCCTTCTTTGAACAGCTCAGATTATTGCCAGATGGTAAGGCTCTACAGGGTGCGATATATCAGAAGCATCACCAGTTCTGCAGTTCAGCTGCCAAAAATATGTCCACTGAGGATGAACATGAATTAAAAGAAACGTAAGTCCTGTGGTAATATTTCCAGTAATGCCTGATACTTTCTAATGTCAAATCCATGTATTCATTTGTGATCAAGATCACATGCTGTCTCTCTTACTGACAGCAATGCGGTGTTTTTGGACGTGTTGATTTTCACTGCTGGGGTTCTATGAAGGAGTCTCACTTTATTTGTTCATAATGAGGATTCTTTGAACATGTGCTGTCTTGTTATGGAGTATATTCTTCTTACAAGTGGTTAAGTGGAAATATAAATGAAATGATCACAGTATGATACCACTCTGCTGTTCAGCTTGAAATTGAGAAGAACCAAGTATAATCTGTAGACAATTTTAGGATCACCAGTTTAACATGAAATTTGAAAGGTAACGTGATCCAAAATGATAGCAAGCTAATGTTGTCAAAACTTAACACAGCCAGAATATCTGAATTAGAAAACCTGTAGTTGTAGTAGTTCCTCTCCAACCACCAGCTGGGAAAGTGTGCATATTAGACAACGGATTGGAAGATGGCTAGAAAAAATTATCTACATAGCATGTTACTTTTGATGGGCATTTCCTGCAAACCATCTTCATGTTCTTGCATCAACCTTCATCATCTGTCCATACATATAGAACACGGCTCTTACATTACACTCTGGTCATCTAATGTAATCTCAAATTTATGGAGCCACTTGCCTACTAATTCTTTCAAGTGTTTTGCTTTCTTTATTGACAGGATCTCTGTGACATTTGTTGACAAAGATGGAGATGAAACAACAATTAGAGTCCCAATTGGAATGTCTATGTTAGAAGCAGCTCATGAAAATGACATAGAGCTTGAAGGCAAGGATTTCAATGAGTTTTCTTCGTGCAAATTATCATTAATACATCAGGCATTACGGATTTACAAGTTGTACATTGCATTTGATTCAGCTTTAGCATGCAAACTGTACTAGCTCACGTTATTTTATTGTAAGTCTGACATCTTGTGTGCCATTCAGGAGCATGTGAAGCCTCACTTGCCTGTTCAACATGCCATGTGATTGTGACGGTATGTGGGTGTGCTATATGAAATATGAACAAAATACTCCATGAGAATGTATTCTAAGAATAAATGAGGCGTATTATGCTTCTCGTTGTTCCCTAGCTTAATATTTCCCTGTCCCACAAAACATGAAGTGTCTACTCTTGCTGCAGGACATGGAGTACTACAATAAATTAGAAGATCCAACAGACGAGGAGAATGACATGCTTGATTTGGCGTTTGGCCTTGCAGAAACGTGAGTGGTAATTGATTGGTGTTTGTGTGTATACTTATTGATGTTTTATTTTAGTTGTAGATCTTGTTTCTGTATTCAGTGTACAAAATCTAGTACATGAGAAAACCTGCCCTATGCCCAAAATTTTCAGGTCTCGTCTAGGATGTCAAGTGATTGCAAAACCTGAACTTGATGGAATTCGCTTAGCCATTCCTTCTGCCACTCGCAACTTTGCTGTTGATGGGTACGTACCAAAACCACACTAGCTATCATAGATGCTGGGAGGTGGACACACCAAATAGAGAATTCATTTTACAGGCAGAAGAGCAAAGGAAAACAGTAGTCTTGAGGCCTATATTTAGCGCTGGATTAGTTCCATTACTTTTTGATGTCATGATTGTCTCTCAGCAAAATGAAATCACAGAACACAGGCAACATTTGCCAATAGCAGGAGGCTGTATTGTGAGTAGTGTGCTTGTGGTTAAGGTTCTTGTTTCTCTGTCGTGTTCTGTGCACTTGTTAGAGCAGTGTATTTGAGTTGACAGTTCGCAACTGATGCTTGACTCTTGAGCGGGTCTGGTTTTTGCCAACTCCAAACTTCGTTAATAGACCAAAAGGTTTCCCTATTTTTCTCAGTTTTTTTTCCTTGAGAAATACAGGTATCAGACGTTTCTAAGCTTAATTACACTCCCCTTTCATTCAGCTAGCCGCCAGAATTTTGGTCCACAAAAAGACCATTTTTCTCCATCAATGTCCTGCCATAAATCAAGATCGAGCCGTGTTTGAACAAGGAACCATCCAGACAAGAAAGGATATAAGAACAAAATGAAATGCCGAAAACGCCAAAAGGATTTTATCCATGGCTTTTTCTATATAAATCAACTTTGAGTTAAAAATGCTTTATCTTTCGTAAAAGTATTTGTCACAGTTAAGATTGTTTGAAATTAGTTTGATTTGGTTTTTTTTTTTAATGAATTGCACATAGATTATATAATTTCGCATGCAGATATTGAAAAAGTCGTAACTTATTAATTCAATCAACTCGCTTATGCAACAAATTATTTCTCAAACAGGTTTAACCAAAATATTTCGTCCCATGGGCTAGTGCATATGTTCTCACAAGCAAAGGAATAACCCAATTGGATGGCAAAACAATTGCTTTCGTCGAAGACTAGGAAACTTAGGTCTGCGATGAAGGAAAACAGGTTCAACACCAATGCTTGATCGTTAACGGTTTTCCCCAGTTACCGTAATTTTTTATCCAATTACTCACTCTCAAGTTTTTGGGCACATTTGTTGTTTTTCAATTTCAATTCTGTATAGTACAATATTCCTTCACCTTAACCCATGATATTTTTGTTTTAGGTAATCTGGAAACATGTTACCAATATATCTAGGTAGGAGTATCATGAGTAGCTAATTGATACCCATAACCCGAAATATACTCGATGACTGCTTGGTTTTCACTTATCAGGTCCAATGCCAAATTAATTAAATTAATGATGGAGGCCAGTAAAACTTGTGTAAACTCAAGAACTGAGGCATATGCCCATTTGGTCTACCATTCAACTACATATATGTGAAATCTCTCTCTCACTTGGCCCAGACTATATACTGCAATCCTACTAACTTAGCCGTTCAATAAGTCTCCCAAGGGTTTCACCCCCGAGATTCCTTTGGCCTCATTTTTTTGTCTTTGTGCGCAGGTGACAAGAGTCAACCAGTAATTTAAGTATGCCCATCGTTCCTTGGAATCCCAAGGTACTTCATTTATCAGTAAGAAGTTGTGAAGTGAATTATCTGCCTTTGTATGGAAGCGACCTTATTCGGAACTTGAACATGAGCCTTGGACCTTGGTAGTATCTTACCTTACCATTGGAACTATGCTGGCAATGACAATCCATGATCTTTTTTTGTGAATTGGGATGACCATATTGCTCACACTTGAATATCATAACGAACTAACCAAGATAACCTCGTAATTATCAACCCATGAAGGTCAAGCCCAACATTATGGAAAGGGTTATAATCACATAATAGACAATAGACATACAAGACACATTTAGGTCATCTGTCTCTGTAGGGTCCATGTAGGTGTCACAGATATGGACGAAGCAAATGAATTTATCGTCTATTACAATAAGGTGTTCCTTCAAGAAAATGGAGAGCCGTCCATTTCTTTTCATATGAGAAGAGGTACATATGCACATTGTTAGTATATATAGGTTAAAGGTCCCCAAATAAACAATCTTAGTCAAGGGTTGGAAATCCACCAACAAATAATAGTATAGCTTCCAAAATAAATTAAATTATAGTAGGGAAAAAAAAAATTTAGTCTTACAACTTTACATATTTTCATATTTCACTCTTCAAATCTTTTACTCTTTAAAACGAGTTCCAAAATTTTACAACTGAGTCCTAGAATTTTTTTTATTTTCTCTAAATGTGTCCAAGAACTTTGCAATTGTATAAACAATTAATCCTAGAACTATTCACTTTTCATAAAAACAATTTTTTTAAATTACAAGTTAAACTTCTCGATAACTATTTTCTAATAAATTATTAAACTATGAAATAATTTTTTTTATAGTTAATGAATTGTTTAAATAATCAATTTTTTTCTCTATAAATTATATTCCTGCTCAATTAATAACTATTTTTCAGAAAGTATAAGATGAACTATTAACACTTTCACAAATTTTTAGGACTGATTTAAAAAAGGTAAAAGTTTTAGGATTCAAATAAAAAAGTATGAAATGTTATAGATTAAAAATGCACTTTCCCCATAATGGTATAGCTCATAAAGGTCACAAATTATGCATCAACAAACATTAGGGCCAAGAGAGCAAGTCTAACAAATATTTCAGGAACGTCCTCAATATGTTGTGCTCATCTTAGTTAATTTTTTTTTTTTAAGGTACTACCATAAAGTCTCGCAATCCAATAAGTCAGACTAATCTTAATAAAGCTTATAGTATAGCTGCCATTAACTCATGAGATTATTTAGACTGGGATGCTGAAGGAATGTTTGAACCATCAACCCCTATGTTATAATTGTAACCTAGCTCAGACCAAACTAAGGTGAGATGAATGCAAGTTGCGTTCCGCTGGATGCACGCAAAAGCAAAACTCAAACTAAGGTGAGATGATCAATCATAAATGGTTGGATCAAACCTTAAACATTTATAAGAAAAAATAATAATTTCTATAAAAAAAATTATTCAAATGTCAATTAGGAGGGTAAAGTTAACCTTCAAAATAAAAAATTTACACAAGGATACAAAAACTGGAGCACAAATCTTATTACCCTAAGTGCTTTATATTATACTTTATCTGTTTCAAAAAGGATGATGTATAATTTTTTTTTTTGTCAATTCAAAAAAGAATGACACTTACTCTTTTTTTAGAAAGTTTTTAATGTTCAATTTACCTTATTACCCTCATTAAACTCTCACTACATAAAATCTCAAAAAAAAAAATTAATCTTCATTAAAACTCTTACTCTGCAAAACCTCATAACGAATCTTTTTCTTTTTCAATCATTATTTAAACTCTCAATACACAACAAAAAATATTAAAAAAATTTAGTTTCAAGAGCAAAAATGAAAGAAAAATCATAAACTACATACATCTTAATCTCTATATCAAGAGAATTGCATCATCCTTTACAGGATGGAGGGAGTACTTCAAATCTAAACTTTTCTCTCATAATTGTGTAAATACGGTAGGATGTTTCTGCCAAAATTTTTTTGGAACTTGTAAACATGGCCAAAACTAGTTGTTGAATTATTTCTTAAAATTATTTTCTCATAATCTATTTTTTCCTCATATTCTAGGAAATTGTAAACAATAAGGTTGTCAAGATCACAATCAAGATTGTAGGATCATGCAATCTTATGACCCAAATTCAAAATACCTTGTCAAAACATTATAAAATCGAAGATATGATAAGATCGTAGTAGGATCACGAATAGGATTGTATGATTAAAAGATCCTAATGATCCTATCCGAGTATTAATTTTTGTTGAGGATAAATTGCATGAATGATCCGTTAATTTTAATTATCATTTTATTTTAATTTCTAATATATTAAATTTTCTATTTTAGTCCTAAACCTATTAAAAATATTATGCATTAGTCTCAAATATACTAAAAACATTTTAGTTTGGTCTCTAACTAGATGAAATTTGTTAAGTCAAAGTAATTATTTGATAGCAACTTTTTAGATCATGATTTAAATCATTCGGTAGTTGTCTTACAGTAACTTTAATATATATTTTATTTATAGTTAATGGATAGTTCAAACTACCACTTTTTCCTCTCTATAAGTTGAATTTATTTCATTCAGGAAGAAAAAAACACTAATTTAAATTATCTATTAATTGTCAAAAAATTATTATACAATTTAAATTCACTAGAGGACAATTACTAAGTATTTAAATTAGAATTTCAAAACCTTATGTCAGATAATTTTTTTGAGATAATGGATTTCATTTGATGAAGACAAAAAAAAACAATTTTAATAGGTTTATGACCAAAACATAACATTCAATAAGTTAAGGGTTAAAACAAAATGATAATTAAAAGTTAGGGACATTATACTCTCTTTCATTTATTACTGAAGCATTTGTTTATGAATTTCTTTCAGACTTATATTAATTATTATGTTGGTTATGTTGATGTGTACTCTATTAAAGCTTAAACTTTACTTACATTGTATTAATTTTATAAAACATAAATTTTACTTGAATTTCCAATAAATATAAATGGTTGTTTATATGAATTGTATTATTTAGACAAGAAATTTTAGGCCTTTGGTAGGATCTTACTATTTACAATCTTATCTTACGATTCTAATTATACACAGTGAAAAATGATCCTGAATAGGATCTTGATCTTAAAAACCTTAATTAACAGGGCCTAAACTAGTTTTTAGTTTATTTTATTGAAGTAATTTCAAAATGTTTAAATAGTACTAATATAAACCAACAAAAATACGTTCCTAAAATAACCCGAGCAACGCAGGCTGTTGCATTCCTATAGTTGTAAGCATCAGAACTAGGCTTAGGGGACAAATAGTGAGCCCGGTATGGAGGAAGCTTTTTGTTATACACCTGATATATATACATCAAGTTAACTTATGGTATCTTTCCGTTAGATTAGGTTAGAGACTAAAATGAAAAATGAAACCAAATAGAGATAAGTCATTGTTTTTTTTAGATAATTGATATGAACTTCCTTTTTCATAATGATAAATATAATAATTATTAAAAATAATTTTTTTAGAATGACAAATATGGTAATTATAAAAAAGAGATATTATTTATTCATTTTTTTTTTCTACAAACAATCATATTTAGAGAGTTTCAAAAATTAATATTTTAGTTTCGTACAATAAATAACCAATTCCATGCATTAAAAATTCAGTTTTGTACTAGGAGAGTTTTCGCTAGGCCTTATGGAAAAGGTTCAATTTCATTTAATATGAACTCACTTTTGTACAATAGTAACTTTGTTTCATACAATAGGAACTTTACTCTTCTACAATAAAAACTTATATTCTTACATGAGTTTCTCAATTTATAAAATGAGAGTTCAGTTTCATATAGTAGGAACTTCATATGCATACAATAGAAACTTGTTTCCTTCTGGCTCTATTTTCCCACCAATTGAAATGCTAATTAACGCTAGTTGTATCCTCATATTCCATTGTTTTATTTGAACACTTTATTCCAAACAATTTTAGTTTGTTCTACACAAATAGTTTCTAGTATCATATAAATAACCCTTAGTTTCATACACTAACCAAACTCTAATTCATGCAATAACAACTCAAATTTGTAAAATAGTAACTTAGTTACTACGATATGAACTCTCTCTCTCTCTCACACACACACACACGCACACACACACGCACAAAATCAGTTTTATATAATGTCTACCCAGTTTCATATAATAATAACCAATTTCATGCAAATGGTAACCAAGGTTATACATATAATTTCATAATATCATACAAATATTTTTCAGTTTCATATAATTTATTTTTAGTTTCATACACTATGAAAACTTAAATTTTTTTAGCAGAATCCAGTTTTATACAATAGACATACAATTTCATACAATAGAAACTTATGTATGTGTATGTGTGCGCGCGCGTGTTTGTGTTTCTTAAGTAAAACCACTTTTGTATAATAACAACAAGTTTTATACCAATAATTCCTAGTACCATACAAATAATTTACCGTTTTATATAATTCATTTTGAATTGCATAAACTATCAAAACTTGAATTTCAAACACATAAATATGTACTCGATTTGCACAAAACACACCCAAATTTTACTTTCTTCTTCTCAAGCAATTGTTTATACGTTATCAACTCGCAGTGTGTAATGAGTTCACACAAACACGTCTGTGACCTGTTAGACTAGTAGCTCTATTAATTTCACCTGCTATAAGGAAAAGAGAAATATAACTAGCAAAGAAAAAGGGATGGAAATGGTGGGAGTAAGTAAAATTTGGGGGAGGGAGTGGAGTTGAAAACCACGCAAGAGGGTGGATGATGGATTTGACATTTACATGTCTGTTTCTCCATGGCTGAGGCTAGGACAGAGAGATCATGTCACAAATTCAAGACTTTAAGGCGTAAGCAAACAAGCTTTGAAGTCCGGTCTGTCATGGGATCCAGATTCATCCCTCTCCACCGGCCACTGTATCCTCAGTATCGTTCTCCACGTTTTGTCATCGCCGCCCCCTGTCCCTCTCAAGAAACAAGAAGAAAACAACGAATAAGAATGAATTTTTTTTAATTTTATAGAAATTTGTGGGTGGGTTGGAAAATAATTATATTTATTATAATAATCCCCATAATCATAGCAATCTTCTTGATTTTGGTTACCAATTAATTCTGCAATTTATTAATAATTATAATAAAAATATTTGACTTATCCTAACTAATCCAACTTTCCTTCTAAAACCCAAACTTAATGGATCTTAACGGTTTGTTAACTTAGTGCAGGGTGCACCTCAAAATTTCGCAATACAAAATAACAATTTTAGCCACCCACTGAAAAACACGTGTGGACACAAATAATCTAAGAAATTCGGCATCAATGATTGAATCTTCCCTTCGCAAAAGAGCATCTTCGACCCGATTCTCGGCATCTTCACCCGATCCCTCCCTGACTTGCCCCCACATCCGACGGCCCACATTTCTCCTCCACTTTCTCTGTCCTCTCCCCTCCTCCTTTTCTATATATTCCTTTCTCGGTCCGCTCACCATAAAAAAAGTGAATCAAACAAAAACACCCAGACGGAAAATGAACGTCGTCGATCCCTCGGCAGTAGAAGCTCTAGCTTTTAGCTATCTCAGTCATGGCTTTCTCGTGGCAATTAACAACTTGTGGACCTGGATCGCCGTCGTGACAGCGGCGCTCAGCTTCTGGAGGATCAGAGCCGTCTCCGGCACCTCCGTCGTCAGAGACTCCGACCTCCCCTCTAGGCCCTGTTTAGTCGAAACCGTTGCCGAAACAGCTCAGCCGTTGCCGTCGATTTCGACTCCGTCTCCTGTTTCATTGGAGGAGACTAAAACGTCGTCGGATTGCTTTAACGGCGTGACCAAGCGGAGGAAATTCAGTATTAAGTTCGAGGATGAAGGGGAGGAAGGTGAAGATGATCGGGTGAGGCAGACGGACCTGCGTGCCGGTAAGGTAGATGGTGAGTGGTGGGGGAGTTGGGAGAGATTGTTGAGGACGAAACAGGGAGACATGAGTTGGTACCGGTACCAGGATTTGACGGCGATTAACGGCAACGTGGTGAGGTTATGGGACGATTTTGCGGGAGCAAAGGGATTGGTACAGCTCCAGCTGTGCCGTTAGGTAGATAGGACAAAGTTCTGTAATTTTATAATCTCTGTAAGTACAAGATTCCGATGACTTCTTGGCTAAGGAACATGGAATCTTCAAGTGTACATACGTATATATTTATTGCTGGTGTTAGGTTTGTTGGGTGGTGGGAGAGCCACCATTTAAGCTAATAACTGAGAAAATCAAGCGGCCTAAAGTTCCTATAAGGGCGGGTTTAGCAATTGTTAGCTCTTCTTTAATTTGTTTTCTCCAAAGTCATCTCTCTAAAAAAAAAAAAAACAATTAAAAAGGAAAATGAAAGAAAATGAGAAAAAAAAAACTTCTACTAATTGTGCAAATCATTAGTCAGCATAGAAAAAACCCTTGCTTTTCCGAAGTTCCTAGTGAGCTCACGTTAGAAACCTACGAGTTGAAAACAAGTGCCTTGGAAAGATTTTTGAATGACTTAATAGCATGCCATTGTTAAATTCCAACAGTTAGCTGCTGCAAGTGGAGCCATTGAAGATTACCAGCCCAGAAACTTCCATCATTTTTCCAGTGGTTGGAGAATTTTCAAACAAATCAAGCCGTAAGCAAATACCTAGGGCAGTGGTTTTCCAACAATTTAAGCGGTTAGGAAAAAATATGCAATTGCATTTCCAACGGCTTAGGCCATTGGAAGTTCTAAAGGGCTAAGCCATTGGTTACTTTGCAACGTCTTGGCTGATGGAAACATTTTTATACTACAAAATTTTGAAGGTTCCAACGGCATGGCCGATAGAAATATCTTTGTTTTTTTTAAAAAAATAAATTTCTTTTGATCTTTTCAACAATTTTTAGATATTGTTATAATAGTTGCCAATTGGTGCCCTACTAAAGCAACCGCATGATACTAAAACAACAATAAATTCCTTTGTCATAGTTTACATGATACTAAAACTAATTAACAGCATACTAAAACAACAATAAATATTGTATAATTTGATATGCAATCACTTGGTAATTGCACCCCTTTGTTCTTAATTACTAAGATTCCTAACTATGTCAACTAATTATAGAAAGCATGCATGAACAATTTCAATATTGTATTTCCAGCAGCAAACAATGAAGTAGAAAACCTGTTTAATAGACTACAATTGAATAAACATTAATTAATTGCAGCATATATAAGTAGTCCTTTATTAGCCATATTCATTAAATTTCAAAAATAAACTTGGCTAAACCAGATCAGCTACAGGTTAAAAACACAATTCATGATGACATTTTTAAGCCAGATTAAGGCTCTTTTTAATGGACTTACTTGTATTTTGTTTTTTCCTTGCCATGTTAGATACCTAACATATATGCATGGCCTATAGTTGCTTAATTTTCCAAGTTTTGATATATATGGATGAAGCTCCGATCCAGTTTTGGATGCCTGTGGGCAGAGATAACCATACCATAGTGTAGAAATATATATATATATTCAAATCAAAATCGGTAAAATCATATCGTGGTTAAAGTAGACCCACAAGGTTATGAAATTTGAGCCTCAGATTGGAAGCACGTGATTAATGGTACGTACATTTTTGTGCTCAGGTCGCCCCATGTTGGACAATATATATATAATAACTGAATGACAACAATGCTCCTCTATCTTTCCTGGCCACATGATTTCTTTTGGTCTACTCACAAATAACAATAACTCGGGATATCGACATGCAAGCATCTGCTCTCTGCATGCGTCTGTAGCACAGGAAAGACCGCATCAAGCCATATTTTCAAGCATCGGGATATCGACAAGTCCCATGACCTTCCCGCAAACTCAGACCAATTCCCAAGTAAAGAAATAATCACAAAAACAAACTCACTCATCAAAAATAAATTCCTTTCCAATTAAAATAACTTCCACTGTTCCACAGGGAAAAAAAAAAAAAAAAGGACAGCCATTATCTAGTACTGCTATGTTCTTTTGTGAAATCGACTGCTTTTTGTTTGGTTCCGCGTCAATGGAAAAAAAAAAAAAGAGAGAAAAGAGAAAAGAGAATGCTAACCCCTAATCAATAGTGTAACTAATAGAAATATATATTACATATAAACTCTTATTACAGTGATAGTCTGATAGAATTGAAATGCTAAAAATTAAATCATAGAAAACTATTATCTACTTATATATATATAGCAAGGATTTTAGTATACTCCATTCGTCCTATAAAAAATGATATGTTTCTTTAGGCATAGATATTAAATTGTGTGTAGTTTATATTATTTATTTAAATTTTTCCCCTAAAACTAAAATTTTAAAAAACAATCATATTTGAGTTTTGTTTTTTTATTAGTTATTATTTATTCTTTTATTCTATGTATTCTTTTATGCATTCTTATTTATTTTTTATCATTTTTTTTCTTATTTTTCTATATTTTAGATTTTTTAAAAAATAATCATGTTTGATTTTTTTTTTTCATTTTTGGATATATATATTAGCATAAATAGTTCCTAGTTTTACTAGTAACTGTTTGTTCTTTTGCATCAACTTCAAGCTCTTTTATCTATTGCAACTTTTCCGTTTTGAATAAACTAGTTGTTCTTTTTGCTAGTAGTTAAATTTTTTTTTTGCTCAACTTCCTATTAATTTATCAGTTTCCCATTGTTTTTTTCAGTAATGATTGTTCTTTTTAGTAGTAATTCTGCTTATTCTTTTTTGAAACAAAAAATGAAAATGAAAATATACAACTTGGCAAAAAGAAACAAAAGAAACAGGAAAGGGAAAGAGAAAGAAACAGAAAAGGAAGAAAAAAAAAAAAAAGAAACCAAGAAAGGAAGAAGAAAAAAAGACACAGCAGCAGGAGTCAAACCCACACCCAAGACTAACCTTTTCCAACTTTCTAACAATCACAGCAAATGTATCATAAGTATCATTTCGTGTCCACTCCAGGCACATCACATCGGACAGCTTAAAAGATGATCTACTTCAATTTTTTTTTTTTTTTTAGTTGAACAGATGGAGTATGTTTACAGCGTGGATTTAACTTTGTTGTGTCTGTGTTTTTTTCAGTTAGTTAGGAACACATGGCTCCCGCAAAAGTTGCATATTTCTGGGGATTGCGCGAGGCGAGTGTCACAAAAAATGTATCGACCAAAGTTTCGCCAGTATGTTATTATTCTTGCATTTAATACAGAGCTGAAGTTTTGTAAAACATGGCATATTAGTAAAGGAAAAGCCCATGGGACTAACAATTAGATTTGTTTGGTCTCACGCCAATAAGTCAAGTTCTTGTCCACTTTTTTTTTTTTAACAATTTTTCAGTCTTAACGACTACTAGAATTAGTTTATATATGATTTGTTAAGTCTAATTTCGACACCAAGCGTTGAGAATTATTCTATGTAATCAAAACTGAAGTTCTCGGACGTTACAAATTCGCCCCCAACAAAATAACGACCGCAAAATTACACCAATAGACAAAAATGAGTGAAAAATTTAGCGTTTTCCCCCAAGACCTCTCCTATTTACAACCAAAACGATGAGTTGAAACTATGGTTTGTTTCATAGTTCAAAATTCATTAATTGAGTTGTTTTATAGAGATAATACTGTCGGCCAGCCAGCCAACCTGCTCGTTTTCTTTTACACAAAATTTAAGAACTAAAATGAAGCAACACCTTCTAGTGGTGGTTCAATGGCTAACCTCTAGTAAAACGGTAAGCCCCACAATGACTACTACGAACCTAACGGAGAATAACAACAACATGGGCAATACTAGTAAGGGGACCAATCATGGACCAAACTAAACCAATTGGTCTTCAGAATCAGATGTTGCTTACACTGCAAGGAAATGCAACAAATAGTTAGGGGACAGAAACTGACAAAAGACAGCTGCTGTTTTGTTCCATTGCATTGCACGTATGGCATTTCAACTTTACCTTCAGCACCGCACAGCAGCTTCAGATGAATGCCGGAACTAACTACTTGTATGGAGCGAAAATGATGGACGAATTGTGGCCACCAAACCCAAATGAATTTGATAATGCTGCCTTAATGTTTAGCCTTTCTTTCTTTGGGCCTACAAGTACTTTTGCATCCTGAATGGATGCTCAGGCTGCATTAGATGTGAGGATGAGGGAACAAAATGCATTACCAGATTTTGATGGATATTACAGTATATGACTTAACATGTTATAAATCTCAAGAACAACAAAAGGGCTTGCTAAACACAGGTAGACAGAAATGCAGAGAAATGTACCACTGCACCATCTGGGTTCTCAAGGTTGATATTTGGATGAACCCATCCGGTCCGGATTGCCTGAAAACAACATGCAATTGAGGTCAGAGAAATTCAGTAAAATCGCAGGTCTCCACCTGCTGGTTGATAATGTCAATGAGACAGGTAGAACATGAAGTTTGATCAGAAAGTGCAGATAATTTGTCAATGTTCATTCCAACAGAACCAGTGAAAACTTTGATACCTGCACTGTTGCAACGGCTTCTACAGCACCAGCAGCTCCAAGCAGGTGACCAATCATGGACTTGGTAGAATTCACCCTCAACTTCAAATATCGAAAACATTCTCAAGAATCACTATGTTAAAAACGGTTCTAAAGATCAAAAGTAACATGAGACTACCTCAGGATTCTTGCCAAAGCAATGGATTAGCGCTTGATACTCTTTAACATCTCCAGATGGTGTAGATGTAGCATGCGCATTGATATAATTGACATCCTCCCTAGATACACCTGCTTGAGCCAAGGCCTTCTCTATGCAGAGAATTACGCCCACCCCTGTTTTAGATGCATGAAGAGAGATAACAGTTCAGTTTTATGCACATGGCATAAGCGAACTACTCCACACAGAAGCATCTTTAAACGATAGAGTCACTTTATCAACAATTTGGAACCCACATTCTCATGCAGGCTTATATTACTCTCATAACAAGCTAAAAATCCACTTCTTATCATGGAACACTGGTAAAATACTCCTCCAATTGGTTACAATCAAGCACCTATCAGGTTGACTCCAAGCCTTGGAATGAACAGATCCTAGTATTGAATGGCGATAGTGATATCCATAATTCCTCTTCCCTCTTGTTAATCAGATCACAATAATTAAAATGTACGTATAAAAAATACAAATGAGAGTGACCAAAAGGGTGATGAATTTTCAAGTAAAAATGGCATAAAACGTTACCATCAGGGTGTGGCTCAGTCATGTGATAAGCATCACAGGTAAAGCTTCCACCAAGAAATTCTGCATATATGGTGGCACCTCTTCTCTGCACATATTAGAAACTTCAGTTTTTTTTTTCTTGGGAATGCCAAGTTATGAAATGTTTCAATTGTATTTGAGTAGACACTTGTCCAATATAGACAAGTAGAAAACCAAGACAGCAAAGATAATCTCTGACACAGCTTAGTTTAAGGTAGCAAGTATACCTTTGCATGCTCCAATTCTTCCAAAAGCAGAACCCCAGCACCCTCCCCCATTACAAATCCATCACGGCTCTGTTTAAAAAAGAGAAAAAAACAAAAGAGGTCAACTTCTAGGTTACCAGCAATTCATCTTGGAAACTTATTCTTCCAAATAACTATACAAGAACGAAAGAACTAAAGGATTGAAGAAAAGAGGTGGTCAGAAAAACTAAGTTCATCATTGCTGATAAATTCCTACAACTAGAAACAACTTAGATGGCTACTTTAATTAAACAAGTAAATCAGACATGTAGGATTGGCATGGGCAGGGGATACATGGGATCGATGATCATATCTGGATTAAAAGAATGCAAAAAATGGCAAAGGAAGAAATAATACAGCATCCCAAGGTCGTGAAGCTTTAGTAGGATCATTATTCCGCTGCGATAATGCTCTGCATGCCACAAATCCTCCCAATCCTGCATCATGAGTCACAAGTTAAACAATGATATATTTCCAATTTGAAGCATACTAAACTAATTCTTTTCTTCTAAAAAAAACATTAGAATGACAAGAAGAATAAACCTATAGGTATAATTGCAGCATCAGAACCACCACAAAGCATTACATCCTGGAACATTATCAAACATCTATAAGATCAGATTGCCATGCTACAATTTTAGCTTTTCTTCTTTTGGTGAAACTTACTGCTTCGCCTCTAATGATGTGATTTGCCGCATTCAGTATACAGAAGTTGCTTGTTGCACAGGCTGTGGAGATTGAATAATTTGGGCCCATCCATCCCTGAGTAAGTCACCAGTAGATGAATTTAGTTCAAGTCTAACGTGTGTTAAAGCATACACATGACTTCAACAATTCCAAATGTATGCTAACCAAATCCATCGCAAGCATAGCAGAACCCATATTTGTAGTTGCAAATGGTACACAGAAAGGATTCATCTTCCTATATGAGACCCTCAAAGCTTCAATTGCATCATTGAAAACCTGCTCAATGAAGAGACCAGTCAATCAGAAGCCAAATCCACATAGCTGGATCAGTCTGCTTCATTGCTCAATCATTATGTCACATTAAACCATCCAACTGACAGTAACACCTGATTTTTTTTTTTTTTTTTGACAACTCCCACCCCTCCCTCCGATCAAATAACTGATCAGCTATTAAATAAACTCAAGAAAAACTATTGATGACTTGCATTCTATTGGAACCTCATATGCAGAAGGTCGCACTGTTGCCAAGTTTAGGATAGCATAAAAAAGAGCTTCAAAATATGATCTTTCTTACAAACAATTGGGCTACCTTCATTCCCCCCATTGCAGAGCCAATAAGAACTCCACATTTAGTTTTATCCAACTCCTGCATTGCATCTTCTTTCATTCCACCATCAGCCAAGGCTTTCTTGCCAGCAGTAAGCATGTAAAGCATGAATTTATCCATCCTTTTGGAAAGTTTTGGTGCCACCCAACCGTCAGTTGAATAAGATTTGATCTCTCCTGCAATTCTCTGCAGAAAATAAAGAAGCACTAAGATTGGAAGCCTTACCAGATAAATGCACATTGTGCATCTAAAGAAAGGGAGATACCGTTGGAAACAGAGCACAGTCGAAAGTCTCGATCTCACTTATGCCACTGATACCTTCAAGCAAATTATTGTAGAATACATCTGGGTCATGTCCAAGCGGAGTTTCCACACCCATACCTGTCACAACAACTCGTCTTTGCTTCACAGGTGGCTTCTTCTTCATTGAGAATTGCTTTGCTGGTTGTACAGCTACAGCCATGGTTTCTCCTGACACGTGGACCAACGATTCCACACAGATTAGATTAATATTCGTTGGAAAACTATGTGGATTCAGTTCCAACAAGCACTGCACTCTATCATTCATTCATGCAAACTGAACTGTACCAGCAATGAAAACAGAAAAGGTTATAGAGTTAGCAATAAACCCTATACTTCCTTACACTTGTTGGTGATTATGTCCAATCAAGATAGTGAAATTAGATTTCCTAACAGCATCACAGAGTACACTTTTTAAACTTCACTAAATGAGGTCAAAATTTAGTTCATATATTCATTGTGAGATGTATTTGGAATATGACTATACTGATCTAAAACCCATGTCAAGATTCACAGAGTATTGAAATATCAAAGATCCAAAATGGAATTTAATTCACTTTTATATCCAGATACAACAGAAACTGCAAACCACAAAACAAAAATGATCAGAGAAATGATTCTCCTACTTTAACGCTTCCAAAGCTTATCAGTGCACATTTATAGGGTCAGTTATTAAATAATTTTAAGACAGATAGTAGATTATCATTAAAAGAAGCCAATGGCCTAGTTGAATTACGTTTCTGCAAGGACTAGTAGAAACTATGCAAAACGGAGCTTCTAACTGCAAATCACATAACTTGAGCTGCCACATTTTAAGCAGTTTGAGGTACACAGAACAACTCTACAGGGGGCAACACATGGGTCTTCAAATACCAAGTAGTTGAAAACCTTATGAGGAATTCGAATGTCCAAATAACCACCTTTCTTCCAGCCATAGATTATTTCAGTACCTTCCCTAAAAAACTCCACCAGAAAATAGAACCAGAAAAATTAAGAGAAGGACAAAAGAGGACGGAACTAAATGCAAAAGAACACCAACAATAGTTAATCGCCACTTGACCTGGCAAGAAACAGTATTAATGAGAACCCAGATTTCAAGAGCAAGGAAAACTAACACAACTAACATCTTCAAAACAGCACAGTTCATGCAAATTTGATGAAAGGCCAAGATTCAACATGAATTAACACCGAAAAGGTGAAAAGAAAAGGAAGCAAGAATACCAGAACGGGCAGCTCGATTAAGCCTCCTCTGCTTGCGATTCAGAGCGACAGCTCTGGATCCAAAGAGCAAAGAAAATCCACCATTGTCACCAAAAAACCCAAGAGACGAAATCCCAGCAGAGTTATAGTACTCCGGGCACGGCTCAAAGGCCAAGCAAGAGCTCATGGATCCACAGAAGGACGAAATCAAGCCGACGTCTTTGCCGCATTGAGAGACAACTTTTCTCCTCCGGCAGAACCTCTTGGAGAAGCCTAGCGAAGGAGACTGCAAATACTGGTCCTTCCCGCCGCAAGCGACGGACATGCAAGCAGCCACAAGCCAGGTACAGAGCGGCGACGCCAGCGAGGAAGACGCCATGAAGTGAAAAGAAAACGACCCAGATGCAAAATCAAAAGCCCAGATGAGGAAAACCGAGAAAACGACGAGGACAACGAAAGATTCGATATGAAGTCAACAAATATTATGGATTTGAGGATTGAGAAGAAGAACAAGAAAGAAGAAAGACGGAAGAAGAGGATAAACTAAAGAAGAAGAAGAAGAGGAAGAGAGGAATAGGGGGTCGCATTCAATTATAGTTTCGCTGTCAGGGGAGTGTCTTGTTGCTTCTGTGCAAGTGTGCGTCTGGAGAGCGTTGAAGCAGCCAAGTATCGAGCAATCTGAGTCGTTCTTCTCAAAACGACTGCCAAATGCTCGACCTCTCTCCCCTCTCTCTCTCTCTCTCTCTCTCTCTCTCTGGGGAAGTTGTCAGTTGAGTGGACAAGTGATGCGGGCGAGAGCGTTATGAAAAATGCGAAATATAGATGAGAAATGCTGAACAAACTAAAATAAATAGAAAGAGGGGTCTGCCACACCTATTTCATATTTAACAAATAAACTTTTTTGTTTTTTTAAAAAAATAAGTAATGAAAACTCTCCCACGGTTACTTTACATTGTTCTCTTTTATTCTTTAATTCACGTGAGCTTGGGTTAGATGTATAAAACAAATTTTACAGTGCGTAACCTTTAATTCTTATTTTATTTTAAATTTTTTATAATAATAATAATAATAATAATGTCAATTTTTAGTATTAGAGGTAAAAAAAATATATATTTAATGGTAACTTTTAGTATTAGAGGTTTAAAAAATATAAAATATAAATAAAAAACATTGAGAAACAAGGATCTGCCATACCCATTTTATATTCAACAAATAAACCTATTTTCTTTATAAAAAAAAAAGCAAATAAAACTCTCCCACGATTACTCTACATTGTTCGTTTTTATTCTTTAATTCACATGAGCTTGGGTTAGATGTATAAAATAAATTTTACAATGCAAAACCTTTAATTCTTATTTTATTTTAGGTTTTCTATAATAATAATAACAATGTCAATTTTTAGTATTAGAGGTAAAAAAAAATGTATTCAATGGTAACTTTTAACATTAGAGGTTTGAAAAACATAAAATATAAATGAGAAACACTGAGAAACAAGGATCTACCATACCTATTTTATATTCAACAAACAAACCTATTTTATTTTTAAAAAAAAGAAAATAAAACTCTCCCATGGTTACTCTACATTGTTCTTTTTTATTCTTAATTCACATGAGCTTGGGTTAGATGTATAAAATAAATTTTACAGTGTGTAACCTTTAATTCTTAATTTATTTTAGGTTTTCTATAATAATAATAATAACAATTTCAATTTTTAGTATTAGAGGTAAGAAAAAAATGTATTCAACAGTAACTTTTAGCATTAGAGGTTTGAAAAATACAAAATATAGATGAGAAATACTAAGCAAACTAAATAAAATAAATAGAAACAGGGATCTGCAATACCTATTTTATATTCAACAAATAAACCTATTTTCCTTAAAAAAAAAAAAGCAAATAAAACTCTACCACGATTACTCTACATTGTCCTTTTTTGTTCTTTAATTCATACAAGGTATATGATGCTCATGCGTTGCAACGGTTCAATCCATGTCAACATTAAATATGAATATAAACAGTGATGATCATTGACAAAGGTAAAAAATTTCATAAAAATAAGAAGAAGAAAAAAAGAACAGAGATAAAAAAATCAAGGTAAAGTTTTGGAGGAAAAAGAACTAACAAAAATATTATAAGTATCAAGAGATAAACCTTAGTGGTTAAAATTTTCTTTTAGAAAAGAGAAATAATATGAAAAAGTTGATAAAATAAGACAAAGAGTGAGATTTCAATGACAAAAAATTAGGTTTAATGATTGATACAAAAAATTGGCAAAAAAATGGTCTTTATACCAAGAGAACAAATATAAAGATTTCAAAAATTAAAGGCTTAATCATAAAATTAATAAAGAAAAAGAAAAATGAAAAAATTAATGAAAAAAATAGCTCAAACCATATCAAAAAATAGACAACTCCTATATAGTGATTAAAGTTTTGTTTTAAAAAACAATAATAAAAAAAGAAACCAACAAAATTAAATGAAGTCATTATGGTTGATTAGAAAAAAAAAACAAACAATGGTTTCCAAGATTTTTCTTTAGCAGAAAATAAATAAAAAAAATTAGTGGTCAAAAGAACAAATAGAAAAATCCTAGTTATTGAGTTTTGGGATTAAGATGACCAATGAACATAAATTAAGGACTATAATGGAAAAATGTATAAATTCATGCACTAAAAATGCAATTGATAAAAAAGAAACATGAAACAGACTGAAATTGTTAAAAATAATGTCAGAGGACCTCATGAAAGTGATTTCTATGTGAAAAAAAGATCGAGTTAAAAAAAATCAATCACATTAAAAAACAGTAAAACACAAAAGTAAAAAAAGAACACAATTTTCATACGCAATGATTTTCATTGTAAATGAACAGTAAAAAACATATCATATTTTAGAATATAGTGAATTTTTTATAACCACACCTTGTAGTTGGTATTTTTTTCAATAAATTTAGCATGAAAATAATTTTTAATAATAAGAAATTAAAAATTTCTCACCAATAAATTCATATTAATCAATTAAAATTTTGCTTTATTTCTATTTTTGAATTGGGCTCTGTTTATATTATATTTTTATCATTAAAATGATTAATTATGATTGAAATATAATATTGTAAAACAAAACATTATATGTGTTTTGAAATGATACATATTTCTTATGTTATCAAAAATAATTTACTAAACTTTTTTTGTGTCTTATTAACTCAAAATCCAATTTTCAATATCAATGAAAAATTATCTAGAAAAATTCACTTTTAATTTCAACAATAATGGACTAAATTATTTTAGTAAACCATAGACCTTAAAGTAAATCATTGGTGCTATAAAACTTAATCATCAATAATAAAAAAATGACCAAAACATGAAAATGTATTTAATTTATGTTAATTAATTAATGATTTAACTACTTACTTAATAAAGATAAAAATAAAAAAAATTTACTAAATTCAAATAAACCATAACCATAGTCAAAAGTTGGTAAACTATAATGATTAAGGTTTCATTTTAGAAAACAATAATAAAGAAACATAACAAAAAAAAATTTAGACCAAGCCAAAAAATAGAAAATTTTAGGTATTAAGGGTTTAATAATTTTCTTAATAAAGTTAAAAAATGATTTTGGCATTTATAATGTAGGATAACATTGCATAATATACACATAATAAGTTTTTTAAAATTTTACATATTAATAAATCAGTGATAAAATGGAACATTTTAAGAACCAAGCACCTATACATAATACAAATTATGCACTATTTTAACTAATCAAAACTTAGAATCAAACTCATGTAAAGCACATGTGCATTATGTAAATTGTGTATATGTTTCAATTCATCAAAACTTTGAATCTAACTTATCTAACTAAACCTTTGAATAAAACCATGTAAAAGAAAAAGCTTTTGGTATTTAATATGATTAATGAAGGCATGTTTCTCATTTTCTTTTAAGAATCTATCATTTTAAATTTAAATAAACCATATTTTATTTTTCTTTAAAAGTTTCCAATAAATTGAAAAAGTTGAGGACTATTATGGTAAAATTGTTATATTGAGGGCCAAAAGGGGATTTGACCATTCAACCTGTGAAGTTAAAAAAAAAAAAAAGGAAACCCCCTGGGGGGATGCCATAAATTGGACAACTGTACTCACAATCCCTATATTGTTGGTCCTGGAAAATAGTGGTCCCCAAGTGTTATTATTTGGTGATCTTACCACCGTCGAAGAAATAGTCTTTACCCTATCTTGCAACAAAATGTGAAAGTTGGGATCATTCTGGCAAACCTGAAATATTTAAAGACTAAAATAGAGATTTTACCATAAAACCTGGAAGATAAAAAAACAGTAAAAGGGGTTACTGTTGATGAATAGTAAAACCCCTTTCATCCTTAGAATATAGTATAATGAGCTTGGGTTAGATGTATAAAATAAATTTCACAGTGTCTAACCTTCAATTCTTATTTTATTTTAGGTTTTCTATAATAACAATAACAATGTCAATTTTTAGTATTAGAGTAAAAAAAAAAAAAGGTACTGAACGATAACTTTTAGTATTAGAGGTTTGGAAAAATTATTACAACAGTTAATAATTTATTTCAACTTCTAAAGTTAATTTTAGACTTCATTCCCAATCAAAGCCTTAGTGGTTAACTTATTAATTATTCTATTTAATCCTAAACCCATCAAAATTATTTTATTTTGATTACTCTAGATGCAATTCATTATCTACAAACTAGTTCCTAACCATTATTAGTCCTTAATTTCTGAAATTTTGTACTAATCAAGGTATGCCCCACTAAAGTCCTTAATTGCATTGTTAGTTCCCAACCTTTTCTATTTGTCCAAAACATGTCCCAAACCTAAGGTATGTCCCACTAAAGTCCTTAATTTCTGAAATTTTGTACTAATCAAGGTCATTTTTTCATTTCCACGGTTAAATTTGACTAAATCTCAGTAAAAAAATGTCAACTTTGGCCCTTACTACTTTATTCGTATCTCCCAAGATGCCCTCATGCCAGTGGATTTAACGTTTCAAGCACCATCTTACTTTTCCATCTTCCTCGCCATCACTGTCTAGTTACAAAAAAATTGACCATGTCAAAAAAGAAAACTAGCACCATCATCAAATTCCTCTCATTGTCCTCATCTCAATGATACTCATTGATTTCTCAAATTTTTTTATTTTCACCATTATTTGATGATTTGATTTTTCTTACTCTATTTTCTATCTCTAGAACCAAAGCCCAAAAAAAACAATCAGATCTTTGCTAAAGCTTTCTTGGCCTCCCTCGAGCTTAAAACTATACTCAATTCACTAACAAGATTACTAAATTGTCTCCAATTAGAGCTCTCTCTTTTTCCCTTAAAATTTTCATGTTTGGAGAACCTTTGGTGGTTTTGTTAGTAAATGACGCATAGTTTTGAGCTCAGGGGAAGTTGACAAAGCTTCAGCAAAGGTTGGACCATTCATTTGAGCCTTGGTTCTAGATAGAGAAAGTAGAGTAAGAAAAAAGGAAAATATAAAAAATGGCAAAAATAAAATGGTTAGAAAAATTAGTAGGTACCGTTAAGATGAGGGTGATGAGAACAATCCGACAGTGGTGGAATATTGTTGTTTTGACTTGGTCAATCTCCCGATGAACCGAATGTGGCAACCAACTATAGCAATAAAGGCCGGAGGGTGAGATAGAAGTTAAAGTGTTAAATTTGCTAGCTTGAGAAGCAAGAATTCAAAAAAAAAATATGAAAATAGAACAAATCTCATCCAATGTATGACTCAAATGAAATTTTTTTACTAAATTTAGGATCAAAACAAAATATTTTTAATAAATTTAGAACTATAATAGAAAAGTCAATAGTTTAAGGACTAAAAAATAACAATTAAAAATTAAAGACAACCTACACAATTTACCAAAACTTTTCATAGTTCTCTCTCTTTACCAGTTAGTACTTTGGTTTAAGTTTTGCACAAAAAAGACCTTCATCTATAAGCCAAGAGCCACCCAATCAGTTTATATATGATTGATGATGTTCTCATTTGAGCTTGTAGTTTATTAGAGTGAGATTTTTTTTTTGTTTTTTGCAAATATGAACGTTAAAAGAGAAATGAAGGTACAAAAAAGTTCAATACACAAATAAACAACAAATCTAGTTTGACTCTAAAGCTTAAACATTGCACAATATGGGGAAAGAAGTGTTCCTCATAGCATCCAAACGAATAGTTGTGTAAATAAAGCTGGGACATTTCCAGTATATCATTGTCCCATCCTCTCTAAGAGTTGCTTCTTTTTTTGCCAGCAAGTCTACTGTTACATTGACTTTCTAAAGAACATATAGTGGCCTTTGCATGTTACTCTTATGAAATTTGTGCCTGTAATAGTTTAAAGTAAGCATTAAGTCCATATTAGTGTCCTGAGTTCAATTCACTAGTTATATCATAACTTATGAATCAGCCTCTATAAGTAATCATAAAGTTTCCAGATGTTCTACTAATTTGAGCCCTTGTAGAGCTCAGATTTCAACCTTAAAGAAGTCTAAATTTCTTAGTTTTCTCATGAATACCACCACAAATTTACCACCATTGTCCCTAATGACATCCCCAGCACACACTTAAGACTATTTTCCTTGGCAATAACTATTTATGTTAAGTTTGTAGGTGATAGTATGAGAATGTAACCATTTAACATTGACAATAACTCTATGACTAACATGAGCAGAGTAAGGGCCTAGATCATGGAACTTAGCAACTTTAAAGACAATGCCCTTAGAAATTTTAGCAATGTTTAAAATGGTGTTTTCAAAAACCTTCTGATTTTTACTATACCAAATTTCCCAAAGATAAAAATTGAAAATGATACCTTTAGGGATGTCATGCCAATTAGAAGTAGAGTTATCAGTGCAGCACTTTTTAATTCAATCCAATTTTTTTTTAAGTTACTAGGTGGGTTAAATGAATTTTATCGCTAACATGTTTTAGTTTAGACAACTAGCAAAAATGTGAGCGATATCCTTTCTGTCCCACTGGCAATTGATGCAGAGTTAATGCATGTTTATGCTTCTATGTGTTAGATGAACATTAGTATGGAGCTTACCATGGGCCATCAACTAGATAAAATGTTTTGCCTTTGGGAGGGAGTGCAAATTCCATATCCAAGTCCAGGGACTGTTTTCAGGGTAACAAGGGCCTTCTTTGATCAAGTGATAAGCAGATTTCATAGAGAATTTACAATTTTTTGTATGATTCCAAGCAGTAATGCCAAGGGAGTTGAATGAATAGGCAAATTTTCAACTTTAATAGCATCAGGGATAGGCACAGAAATTATTCCAAAGCCACTTAGCCTTACCATACATGTTATTAATAGTTAGATCTTCTTCTAAACAATTCAGAAGACCTTGGACTTTTGATCTCATTCGAGGCCACTTCTCAGACCACAAATTAGTATATTTTCCATTTGAAACAATATTCCTTTCCCCCATATTGCAAATATTGTTCTTTCTTAATTCTCTCCAAATGGGAGAATATGAATTTGGTTTTGGATTTCTTTTATACTTGCAATTAAAAACATTACAATGTAGTTTACTAAAGTCATGCTTAACTTTAGAGGAAAGTTTACTGAAGTGGGTATGATTGAGACAAAAGGCTTTCCTAATACCCAACTCTATATATCTTTTGGCTCTAGTGATTGTGTCCCAACTAATCATATGCAGTTTTCTCCTCTTCATTCAAAACCCATATAAAATGTTTATTAATTTTATCAATTTTGTTTAGAGACTTAGTAGAAAACTTAGCAATTTGTGTATGATAATTAGGGATGGTAGCGATAATAGATTGAGTAGGTGTTACTTTACCCACAAAGGATAAGCATTTGGTTTTCCACCCAGCCAATTTTCTATTCAACTTCTCTATAACAAGGGAGCAATCATTATGAGTCAATTTTTTATGGGTTAGATGGGAGCCTAGGTATTTGTCAATGTTATCAGTTTCTGTTAGCCCCAATTTAAAGACACATATATCCTTAACATTATCTGTTGTATTACAATTGAACAGAACTTAGGATTTTTAAACATTTATAGTCTAGCCAAAGGTATTGCAAAACACCTTCATGACTTTAGTGATATTAGAGCAAGAGTTTTCATTAGCCTCAGCAATAAATATAGGATCATCAATAAAAACAAGTGGATAAGATGAAGATCTTTATAGTTCATGTAGAAACCTTTCCAATCCCCTAAGTTAACTTTAAAATTGATCATTCTATAAAGTATTTTCACGCACAAAATGAAAAGATAAAAGGAGAGTGGATCTCATTGTCTGATACCTTTAGAAAGTAAAAATTTATCGATGAGTAACCCATTAATAAGCAAGGATAAGTCAATGCTAAAGGCATAACTAATAATGATTTTAACCAATAGCTGAGGAAAATTGAAGTACACCAAAGTATTCTTAATGAAGTTCCACTCTAATTTATCATAAGCTTTCTTTAAGTCCATTTTAATAAGCATGCGCCCCTTCTTCCCTTGTTTTTTATGAAAGGAGTGGATAACTTCTTAGATAACAATGGCAATTTCAGCTTCTCCTAACGCCTTTTCTCATGTCTTTATACATAGATAACTGAAGCTAGTTAATGATCAAAAGTCTCCACCATCTGTCTTGAAACCATAGGTAATCTGACTATTATGATAAAAAGAAAAGTGATGAGTAGACTGATAGATTTTTAAAAATTTGATGATCATTCTTGGATTTTAGCTAAAAATCTGATGACCATACTTGGCTAGCCTAATGATTAGAATTTCTAGAAATTACCATAATAATAAAAAAAAACATTGGATTCTTACCCCTTATTTGACCACACTTGAATGGTGTTGAGATATATATATATAAAGGAAGGCACTGTGTGACAAACTAGAAGCCTAGAAAATATAAATAGGGTATAGGAGAAGCACAAAAGAATATCCAGAAGAATAGGAACATGAGTTGTTAGCTTTAACTACTTCCAAAGTACCCATATTTCTGAGCTTCAAAAGTATCGTAAGTGGTCGGAGCAATTGCTGGCTGCAAACATGACTCGCTTCCTCCATTTCTCTTTTTTCTTGCGTCACAAGTAACATTGTAGCACCATTTCTTCGAGATTTTTCCAATTTGTCATTCAACTAATTTTGAAGACTCGAAAGATTTTCAGAGATAATAAAGTCAAACATAGTAGATAACAGATTACCAAAGAAATAAAAAATAAATAGAAAAATACGAATGTTCATATTTTTGAAATGTTCATAGATTTTTTGGCACTTCAAATCTTCCACTTTCATAATATTCCAAGTCAAACATCAAAAACCAAGTTAAGGAATTTATATCAACATTACTACCTTTTGCTAAACATCAAAACCCAACTTTCATAATACTAAAACACTAAGGTTGATAGCGACACTATGAACAATATTACCTTCTGCTATAGTTCATTTTTTTTTTTGTTAAGCCCAACCATTCCTCTCTTGGGTCAAAACATGTCCAAGTTAAAAAATGGTAAATTACACAATAAGTACTCATTGTATATGATAATATCTTTCAGCCTCAAATTTCAAATTTATGTTTTTTTGTCTCTATCCAAATAGTCCAAATTTAAAAATGGTAATTTACACAATATGTATATGATGATATCTTTTGGTCCTCAAACTTTAAAATCATATTTTTTTGTCACTTTATCCTAATAAACGCAAAAGACATTCTTAATGTTTGGTTTACGTTTTACGCCCTCGAACTTTCGTGCCTTAATTTCAAATTAAATTGGTTACCAATTTAACTTTGAAATGTTTCAAGTTTTCAAAACCTTTAAATTGATGATGATTTCATGTTGAATTAATAAATATTTTAACATTTTTTTCAATATAAATGTAATTAGTATGAAAAATCTGTCTTTACAATCAACCCCGCAACGATGTGCAGGCTTACTACCACTCTACCAGTGCCTAATTATGCTTCCAAATCCATATCTAAATATGCCCCAGCACGCAAGACGTGGACCAAACTCTCATAATGATATCCAACTTGGCAAGATGATTGATAATATTTATTGGTTTCACATTAGACACTTCTACAATTTTTGTAAAAGTAAATAACATAATGTCACATATGTTTATTTTACAATTTATATAATAAAAAATTATAAAAATATTTCATTTTGAGACAAAATTGAAATATTAAAATTGGAAAAATAAGCCCAAAAGTAAAAGAAAATGTCGCTTATTTGTGGTTAAAAGCGTTTTCTGAAAAAAATGACATTAATTATGAGATATGGGAGTATTCCATTTGATTTCCTTTAGATATGTACGATACGATATATGGTGTCCAATATATTTTTTTTATTTGCATCCATTAATATTTGCTACATTTTTTCAATATTTTATATAGTGCTAACATTTGTCTGAAAATTGAGTTGATATTATATAAAACTGGGGTAGATAGTCTAATTCCGATGGAATACGATTACTTAGAATTGTAATTTGAATTGTAAGTGGATTATATGCAACTAGTGTATATTTAGTTTGACACTATGATTAAATTGTATTAAATTGGAGTATGATCAATGTGAAACTATGATTGGATTGTATCAAACTTGTGATCCTAATGATGGATAATTTTACATAAAACGTGTGGCTATTTAATTTTGATTTGTCTGACACTGAGTTAGTATTTTATAAAACTAAGGATTGATAACCTAATTTCGATACAGTATGATTACTTAGACTTGTGGTCTGAACGTATTATTAGATTCTATGTAGCTTCTCCTAATATTCATACTAGTTTTAGTAATTAATATCCAAAATCAAAAAAGACTTCGTGACATAAATAACAATGACTTGTCAATTGGAACACTTAGAATAATAATCAAAATAATAAAGAGCAGTCAACATGACGGAGCCGAATAGACTATAGAGGAATTAATTAGATTAGAGTACATTTCACTTTACACATAAATCTAAGAAAGAGCACATGACTTGTCATGGCTAACCACCGCGACCTTGAAGAGTCAAGTCCCCCAGCTCTTGGCCAAGTGCTAATGGTTTTTTGTTCAACAAACTTGCAGTTCATGTGAATGAACTCACAGATTCAAATTACATCGACAACCTTACATTACAACAGCCCCAAACAACAGCGTGCGCGCAGCGCAGGCAGCCTTGAAAAACGAAGATTTTTGCCTGAGTCAAGCCAGAAAGAAGTGGCTTTCGGAGCTTCAAGTCATTGTTGATCTATGAAATCCGCGTGAAGTTGGCCTCCCAACCATTTTGGGAATCCATTCTACACCCTGTGTCACATGTTTACCCACTCCAATCTCAGACAGGTACAACTCAACTACCCTAATACTATAAATGTCAAGGCCAAGCTCAACTTGTACGAGGACAATTTGTTACTGGTGGCCAAGAGAAGAAAGGTAAGGTAATAAGTTCCAGGACACTAAACAAACATTGACTCCTGATGCTTGGTCTAATCAATCCCAACAACTGAAGCCATGAACATTAAATAAAAAACTTGGTAACCCTGACCATGAACTTTACTGAATCTGTTTTCTAAGAACTTCTGACTTCTCTCATTTTAGAAAATGGATAAGTTCCTTGCTTGTCTAGAACCAACCCATTTACAAGCTAATGCTCTATTTCGCTAATAATCACTTAAATGATACTTTTTATAAAGTAATTAGCTTTGATGAATATTTTCTTTACCCAGCCTAAAAAAAGAAAAGAACATACTTTAAAGTTTCTTAGAAAGTGGTTTCTAGGCTTCTTCAAGTGTAGAGTTTCAATTAGCATATGATTTAAGAAATAATCCCCATATATGAAAAAAATCACTTTTTGTAAATCTTCACCAAACACACCTAATTTTTTTTAACGACTTTAGATTGAATCTTAGTTTAATGTGTTAATAATGGGCAAAAAAAAGGAAAACAGGAGAAGAAAGGGAGAAGAGAGAAAAAATGAACCACCTTGATTAACACACTCTACTCTCTCTCTCTGCTAAAAATACTTTTGATCAGCATCCTGATGAAAATCAGGACATAAGGTACAATCTTAAACTTGGTTTGACAAAGGCTTAGTTCGTAAAAGTAAAAAGTAGTTCGGTTGTTTACCAACGAAATCATCATTACATATGCCTAAATCATTTTTAAGCTTGCTTGCTAAGATTATGGAAAAGCCAAGAAAACGAAAAGCTTCCATCCACAATGCCATAGATGTATTAGAAAATGTCTGACATACGTTTTGTTACCCTGATCCTCTGTTCAGCTCACCTAATCAAACTGTGTGTGGTGATTGTTCTGTTTGTAACCTGCTGTTTCCTGTAGCTTATATCGGTAAAACTCTTTGCATCATTCATTTAAAAAAAAAATAGAGAAAACAGGTATGCCTTCTTCCTATATATTCTGTCTCTTTCACCTGAATTGAAAAACAAATGTTGATTTTCTTTTACTCATTGCGACATCTTAAATCAATAAAGCCAAGAAAAAAGCTGTGGTTTAATTACCCTTCTTAAAATTTGCTGATGAAGCTGGTATTTACCCACGCAATCACAAGTAAGCATTCAAACAATGCACATATCACAGGTGTCAAGTAGATGATAATGCTTACCTTTTCAGCAGCTAACCTAGTTGGTAAATTCTGATGTTTGACAATGTTGTTCCTCAAGCAAAGTTTCAACTCTCTGCAGAGAGGAGAACAAAAGAAAACTATCAAGGAAGAAAAGCACAAGCCAATAAACAAAAGGATAGAACACATGTTCCATGTTTTACCTTCACAGAGTTTCCGACCTCTTCTAGTTTCTGTAGTAGTGCTACTTCACCAGAGAAAGGGACGGAATCATTCCTGATTGATTTTGATGGAGAAAGCTTCATGAATAAGGAAATCAAAATTAGAACTACAAATAATATTAGAGCTGTTCCATGAAAGATAACCACGTTTACAGTCATGTCAGTTATAGACAACTCCAAGGAAAAAGTAGCAAAACTTTTAACTGTTTGACAGAAAAATATTATAGAGTACAATTTACAAATCTGTACAGCCCATACCATTGAAGCCGCAGATGGACCAATTCTCAAACTTGGGATATCTTCAATTGTGGTAATTTGTTGAGAGAAAGCTTCACTTTTCATATTTGAAAGGCGGGTCAAGACAGCCTATACATGCCCCAACACAATGGGCCAAAAAAAAAAAACCTGTAAATTAACATCCTCAGAACACAAGTCTGAAGTCAAAAGCACATGATACCTTCCGAAACACAGTTGGATTTGCAATGCCTTGAATCTGAACATCATCACTGGGTGACCTCCTCACACCAACATTCTCAATTCTGAGAGAGTGAACACCAAAAAGAGACTGCAAATATCCTGAGGGAAAAACAAGCATCACAAAGATGAAAACCAAAGACAACAACACCCAAGTACGCAGAGGAAAAATGTGTTCAATCAATATCAGTAATTAAAACAAAGAAGAAGAAGAAGAATTTTACAATCGATATCAGCCATTTTAATCGAGCCATTCTCACAAATATACACTTCTTTCCAGGAATTGCACTAATGCACTGGGCAAACTATCTAATCCAGCAGAGCACATCAAACTACAATTAATGCCTCACTCTCATGCACCAGTAACATTACAGAAGAAACATGTTGTAATAGTCGAAAGAATGAGAGCTAGTACCTTGTTCAATTACAACATCAGCAACCAAAGGCAGCAAAACGTGCTTTTCCTTCTTCAAAACCCCGAAACATGGAAATGGTACAGGCCTTCTAACCTGCCATAACCAATAGAATCAGCATTCAGTGAGCTGGAATCAGAAGCCTAATCTCAGCGAATCCGAATCAAATTGCTACATTGCTTAATCAACTCCAACAGCAAAACAAATTACACGCCAGTATTCATTTTACTCGCTAATTAACCTTCCCCATCAAGATTCACAAAGAAGCTAGCACAAACACCCACAAAAAATAGCCAAAAAAAATTACAGAAGAGTGGATTTACTTTGTAGACAATTGAATTTGGAGTGAGATAAAGCTTTCTAGAGCGAATATCTGTACGCAAAATGTATCTCCGGACGGGCAAGTAGAGAAGCATGAAGATTCCAATCCCCCAAGCCAAAATGAGAAGCAAGGAATACAAGACCCACTGAGCCGTCTGATACTTGACGAAATTCTCCTCCATTTCCTTAAACGAGGCCGCGTACAGAATTGGATCATCTTCCCCTTCGCCTTCGGACCCTTCTCTGTGACCCGAATCCGATAACAACCCTCTTTCTAAGTTCTCGATTTCCACCACCTCATCTTCCGCGCTTCCCATCGAATCTTCCCCACCGACTAGCAACCTTAGGACGCTAATTAATCTGCAAAAAACGAAGCTTGCTTGCCTAATCCAGTTGATCGGATAGATCAAATCGTCGTTAAAATTCACGAGATTTTTGGAGGGTTTCAAACAGATTTCGGGTCGGAGAAGTTTAGGTGAATGATAGTGTGCGGTGAGATCATGATGGAGTCTTTGCTGCAGGCAATCTTGGCCGTTGATTTGGTCATGAATTCTGAAAAGGCGTTCGATGGTGGTTGACACGTGGAGATTATTTGGTTGTGAGCGACCGATAGGTCTGCCACTGCCCACTGGTGTGGCCCGCGTTGCTTCGGTGGGCTGCTCACTTCGAGTTGTAGAAGTGGACAATGGATAGTGGGGCGGCCAGCTTCACCGAACACCTGTCATGTCAAAATTTGATATCGGGCCCAAGCTCTAGGGGCCCATTACATTTCATGTAACACAATGCCCTGGCAATCTTTTTAATTCGTTGTAAATGGATCAATAAAGATATAAATTTTTCATACCAATGGATCAATGGATCAATAAAGTTATTGGTAATTAATTTATTTTGAAATTTAAGCACAAAATGAGGCTCTGATTATAACTCATGCAAGTTCGGGCCTAAAACAAAAAAGCCAAAAATCTAGAACACCTTTTGTGTTTAATAGGATAAAGTGACAAAAACACCGAATTTCAAAACTTGAGGACCAAAAGATATCACAATACATAAAGAGGGTACTAGTGCATAATTGTAGCAGGATAACACTGGAGATGGTGCCACATATTCCTAAAGCATCATCGCTCCCCTTTGTAAATGAGAGCATGAGTGAAAAGGTGACTGAATAGTTTAAGCATGGCTGAAGCTTAATTTAGTTTAAATTTCATTTGTAATTTGTTCAAATTGTTATTAATTCAAATCTGAATAAAATTAAGCCTGAAGCACAATTTAAATCAAACTTAATTAGTCTTGGGTTTAGTTTATTTCATTGATTTAAGCAAACAATTCAAGCACAATCAATTTAAAATTTGTTTATGATTTATTTCACATCTTTTTTATCTAAACTTAATTGAAATTTCAAACTCAATACGTTTTTTAATTGAAACTTAATCTATCTACCATGCTAATGGACTCAGGTTAGGTCGAAGTTTTTTTTAATAGATATTGAGGGATGTTCGGTTTCCGCAATATGTTTGAATATTATCGAATCTCATTGACTCACACTATACTATGCTGCTGGACTTAGGTTTGGTCAGATTCAACTTTTGCTTTGTATAAAGTGTTTTTTTTCCTCTGCGTAATAAAATTTCTCATACAAACAGAATTTATAATATGGGCAAATTTTAGAAAATTTTTGGAAAAGCTTTTTCTTAAGGGAAAATTATCCAACAAAAAAAAACTTTCAATATTTTGTCAAAATTATAGTCCTACATTTATTATTCTAGAAACACACACTTTATCACTCAAACCTGAGCATCTTGTTTACAATATATAATAACTGTTGATATCAACTTTTAAAATTCTGGTATAGTGTTCAATAACTCATATCTCCTAATGTCACTTTTGAAGTTCTGGTTTAAGTGTTTGGTAACTCTTATCTCTCAATGTTTTACATATATAAATGTGTGTCTGCAGAGAGAGAGGGGGAGGGGGGAGCGGGGAGGGTGAGGGAGGGAGGAAGAAATTTTTGTGTGTGATGGTAAGAGAATAGAGCTTTTGTATAATTCGTTCTAAAATTCATCAAATTAAAATTTTTTAACAGTTTATTTCCGTAGTTTTGACATTTTTTAAATTAATCCATTCTAAAATATATTTTAACTAATTTAAACAAGTCATTAACGAAAAGTGAGAGATTTGACATACTTTAAAAATATGTGTAATATATTTAAGAAAATAAACAAAAGAGTGACCAATTTAGTTATATATGAGGTTTATAGTATCTAAGTATTGCGTCAGTTCAATCAATGTCAACATTAAATATATATATAAATTGTGATAATCATTTCCAAATGAAAAAAGTTTCACAAAAATGAGAAAAGAAAAGCAAGAATTGGAATAAAAAAGTTAAGATAAAACTTTGAGACTAAAACAGTAAACAAAAAGATTCTAAGTATCAAGAAATAAACCATAATGACTAAAATTTTAGTTTAGAAGAGAGAAATAATATAAAAATTTAATAAAATAAGATAAATAGTGGAGTTTCACTAACAAAAATTTGGGTTTAATGATGGATACATAAAAAAAAAATTAACAAGAAATGATTTTCAGGCCAAGAGAGTAAATGTAAAGATTTCAGAAATTAAAGCTTAGCCATTAACTTAATAAAGGGAAAGAAAAAATAAATGAAACAATTGGTTAAAATGAATTAACTCAACCCATACCCAAAAGTAGGTAACTCGTAGTAACTAAAAAATAAAAAAAGGTTAAATGAAGTTACTATAGTTGATTATAATGAGAAAAGAAACAAACCATGGTTATCAAGATTTTGTTTTAGAAGATAATAAATAAAAAATAAAAATAGTAGAGACTAAGAGAATAAATAGAAAACTCTAGATATTAAATTTGGGGACTAAAAGGACCAACGAACATCATTCAAAGACTACAATGAGAAAACACAGAAATTCATGTATTGAAAACATGTTTAACCACAAAAAACACGTGGAACAAATTGAAATTGTAAAGATAGCGACACAGGGCCTTACGAAAGTGAATTCCATGTCCAAAATGGATCAAATTTCAAAACGAACCGAACACATAAAAAAAAAAAAAGACACATTGTCCATCTTCAGTGATTTACACTATAGATAAATAATAAAATCCCTCATTTGTTAGAATACAGCGAGGTTTGGTGATTCACACACTGTAGTGGATATTTTTTATAATAAATTTTAATAATAAATAATTAAAAAATTCTCACCAATAAATTTATGATAATCAATAAAAAAATTATTTGTTTCAAATTTAAGTAGAACTCTCTTCATGGTATATTTTTATCATCAAAATAATTAATTATGATCAAAATAGAACATTGTGTAACAAAACATGATACATGATTCGAAACAATGCATATTTTTTTTGTTATTAAAAAATAATTCACTAAAAATTTTCATCTCTTATTAACTCAAACTCTAATTTTTAATATTGATGAAAAATTTATTTAGAAAAATTTACTTTCAATTTTAACAATCATGGACCAAATTAATTTATTAAACTATAGAGTTTGAATTAAATAATTGATGCTGTAAAACTTAATTAATAATAATGATAAAAATGACCGAAATACAAAACTAAGTTTAATATATGTTAATCAATTAACAATCTAACCATTAACTTAATAAAGATAAAAAGAAAATAAAATAAAAAAAACTTGCTAAAGATGAATCAATTATAGTCAGGCTAAAAGTAGACAAATTATAATGATTAAAATTTTATTTTAAAAAACATTAATAAAGGAAATAAATAAATAAAGTTTGGATCAAGGCAAAAAAATGGAAAATGTTTAGGTATTAAGGATTTAACAATTGATTTAATGAAGATAAAAAAAAGTAGTTTAACTAAAAAATAAACAAATTATTGTTACCAATGTCTTACTTTAGAATATAGTACGTAAAACAACAACAAAAAAAATTATGGGGACCAAGAGAGTAAATAAAGGATCTAATTAAATAGTTATAAAATTTAGATACTAAAATGTAATACAGGCTGACACTGCGTTTTAACTGAAACAAAAAATGAAACAGATTAAAACCTAAAAAATTGAAACATAGACATTTAGAAAAAGGTGAGCATCTTATAAAAAGAGGATCAATATAAAAAAAAACAAAGAGCTAATCACATAAAAAAAACTAAAAAAAAGAAAGATAAAAGTAAAAAAATTAAATGCGATATTGTTATCTATTGTGATTTGATAGGGGGTGAATAGTGAAAACCTTTTATCTTTTAGAATATAGTTATAATATATATGTGTGTTCATATCATCGTCTTCCCACAAGTCACTTTTTTTTTCCTTTCTTTTGGTGATTAAACCCCTCAAGTTCTGGAAACCTTCCCTTTCGCATATCTTGAGGCACTTTCATTGAACTCTTTCGCAGCAAAGATAAGCTGCTTTGCTAGCTGCCAATGCCAAGGCTTGAAGAACTGAAACGAACATGGAAATTGGAATATAATAATAATAATAGAGGCAGTCCTCCAGACTAATTAGGAGGCTACCTACCTAATTGGCGTGCATGTGACAGGACAGCCTTGAGCGCCACTAATTATCGCCACCCATGTGCTGTTAGGGAGCCAATCAGGGATCCAATCATCCACGGGGAATGCTACATAGACTTGTCCTGCAACTTTTGTCTAATTTCTACTTACCTCTCAAGGTTTTAAAATGTACTACATCTCCCCCTCTTTTTTGACACCTCGACCTTCATGTCTAGAATCCTGTCTTCTAGTTCTGGTCCTAGCTTTGGTAATTTATAAACTTTTGTCCAATGCGAGCAAATGGGTCTTCATTCAAGTCTCTTAACCAAGAAGTGGAAGGAAACTATTCGGAAAAATTTGTAGGGAAATGTGGTTCATATGAGATAATTTGAGGAAGATAATTCGAGAGAGAGAGTCACGGAGCAGATGATAGAGGCGAAAATAATTTAAAAAAAAAAGAAATTATTTTCTATTAATTTGCCAGAGGGGGAGCAAGGTAGCTCCGCAATGTTGCAGGCTTGCAGCAAAGGGGTCGCTGGCGATAAAAGGGTTTAGTTGCTGCAGAGTGGGAGGGAGATGGAGACATGGTTTGGTATTGGTGCCGATGAAGGAATCCAAGTGTTGTTCTCAGATCAGTGATGTATTTGAATGCCTTAAAGAGTTAATGACTAAGCTTATGAAGAAAGAGAAAATTGAGACTTTGACATGATTTTGTCCGGAATATTGACATTTTGAGTTAATGCTAACAGTAGTCCCTAAACTACACTTATATTACTTAATTATCCAAAAACTATCAAATATTTCATCAATCGTTATCAAACTATTTAATTGTTATACTCATCGTACTGTTGTTATATCAGGTATTAAAATGTGATGGAATTGTGGGAAAAATACATAGTCAACCTTCAAAACATGAATTAAAAACTAAAGCGAAAGAAGAAAAAAAAAAAAAAGAAACCAACAACAAAGGAACTGGAATAAATGCTTACTTAAAATTTAGTTGTGAAAATTGAACAAATTAATCTGCAATCATTCACATCACAATATTTTATGAAAGCAAAGGTAAAAAAATCATGCTAAATTAGAAGAAACCTAGAGAGAAGTTAAACAGAGTATACATATTTTCATAGTCTTATAGTTGAAATAGAAACTCGTAAAGTTTTAAGACTCAAATAGAAAAGTTTTCTATATTTTAAGGCTGACTGTATATTCTCCCCTACTTATGTTAGTTTTTAATGCCTGATATAATAACAGAAAAATGAGTACAATAATTAAATAGTTTGAGAACAATTGATACAATACTTAATAATTTTGGAATAATTGAATAACATGAGACACAGTTTAACCCTGGATTTTTTTAACCTTCTAACTATTATCATAAACTACCATCTTCTTTGTTTATCCCCATCGTTTTGGTAAATGGTTAAGAGGCCATAAAAATATGAGGGAGATTAGATATTCTAACCATAACCTTCTCATTTCATCATATAATATCCTAATATTAGTTCGAGTGTTTTCCGGATTATAAAAAAAGTGGTCATTCCCCTTTCCCTTACGTATTACACTCACAAACAAATAAGTAGTTACGGAATTTGAGGAATAATTCATGGAATTTAACTGTTTAGTGGGCTATTCCAGGGTTTAGAGGCCAAGCCTGCATATCCTTGGTGTTCGTTTCTTTAACAATGAGTACCTCAATAAAATACTCATTTTCATGTTTTTGTAGGATTTTTAACAGCCAAGTTTAACTTTGCGTGCATACACATTTTCGAATTTTATTAAACTTAAGTGAACGACCAATCCAAACACCTTAGCCACAACATTAAGGCTCTGGTTTCTTACGTACCTCTAAGGTAAATAACCATAAAAAGCATGAGATGAGTCCTCACAAGACTCGCACTGTTAGCCAAAACAAACAAATACTAAAGGTTCTACATAATATTTCATTTGCCATATATCTATTGAATTATTTGGTTTGCCCAAAGATTTAGAAAGTGGATAAAGCATACGTGTTGTTTTTACTTTTTACACTTAACTTAAAAAAGTTAGAAAATATAAATATTGAAATAATAATTTGAATGGTAATATGATAAAGTAATTTATTAAAGATAAAAATATTACAAATATTTGATACTACAAAAAGTAGAATATATTGCAATAGTTTTTGAATGGATGTATAAATTAAAAATGTCAATGAAGGGGTTAAATCTCAATGTGGTCCCTAACTATAAAAAAAATGAAGTTTTGATCCAAAACTAAGGTTTGTTTAAAAACATCCATTAACTTTAAAAGTGGTGATAAATTGGCCTCCAGGTGGTCGCTATCAGTTCCCTCCGAGTGGGCATTTGACCCAAAACTCTAAAACTATTAGCTTCATCATTTTTCTACCCCAAGTTGTGTATCATGTCTTTAATTGGATCAATTCGACCAATTCTTGTGTTCATACCCTAGAAATTTAGAAGAGACAATTGAATTATGAAGTATCGATAGGATTTTAAAATAGGAAACTTCCAATCACCCTTGAGCCATGCCCCAATCTAAAGTTTGCTCCCTTTATTTTTAGAAATCTATATTTTACCTATTGTATTTTTTACGCTGTCTGATAATAAATTCTGAAATTATATTTAAAATATATGATAGTTATTTTTTAGTAATTTCAATCTTTTTAGTATTTTTTGTATAGTTAATATACATTTGAAATTATCAATTTTTTTTTTCTGTAAATATATTTTTCTCTCTGTAAACACATATCCGTATTTTTTAAAGGTTTGTTGGCTATAAAAAAATATCAAAAATCTTGAAATTACTGGAAAATTATTATCAAATAGTTTAAATTAGGGTTTCAGAAGTTGTTGTCGGACACTGTAAAATAAATAGGGGTAAAGTATAAATTTTTGAAAATAGAGGGGGTAAAATGTAGGTTAGACCAAACCATAGTGGAGTTTTTGTCATTTTCCCTTTGAAATAACATGACTTTTCTTTCCTGCTTCAAGTTGCAGAAAACTCACCCATCAACAATGATTTCTTGCCACTGTGTGTGGGTTCTTAGAAAGCTAGTTAGGTTAGAAATTAAAAATCTGAAGAGTCTTTGGAAAATGACTCTAGCTTGGAGGCCCAGAGATCACATGTTTCATACTTTTAGAGGCTCAAACGTTATTTTGGCCCAAATTAAACCTTGTTATGATCTAAATTTGTTAATTTTGTTTTCATAAGAAAAAAGGTCAAAGAACTAATGAAGCACTCTAAAGCTACTTTTGTTTGTTAAACTTCAAAGCATCCCATAAAGTAGAAGACAAGAAGAGACGGCAGGACCCACCGGGGTAGATCCGTAAAATAAACCGGAATCCGAGGGTTTTTCTGCTTAGTTTGCTTATTCGGACCAACTTCCCCGGCCTTGAAATTTCTTTTTCCGACGGCTAGAAATCATTTATCTCTCGCCTCATTCATTTGGTTCCCATAAAAAAAAATAGTACTCCCAACAAAAAGGAAAACAGAATTAGAAAAGAAAGAAAAAAGAAACAGAGGGGAAAAGAGAGAAGAAGAAAACTACTAGGTACTAGTATTTGTTTCTTCTGGTTTCCCAGCGACAAGTCTGTTTTCTCTCGTTCATTCTTCTCGATACCATAAAATTTTCGTTTCCATTTCTGTTCTCTGCCTTCATTTACTCTTCTGGGAAATCGAAGAGGTGAAGTTTTCAACTTCAAGTCAAAGGTAGCTTTTGCTTTCTTGTTTTCAGCTGGTGAAGCTGGAACTGTTCGGACCGGAAATGGAGTCTCCGAGCTTCGTTTGATACGTTTTCTGGGAAGAAGAAGGAGGGATGTCGGACAAAGTTGTTGAGGGGTGTTTGGTTGGTGAAGCTTTAATGGTGTTTTCATGGTGAAAAAGTGGGTGCCTGTTCTTTTGTGGGTCTCGGGAGGAGTCTCTGGATCTGTTGACCGTTTGTTTTAGATTTTTGTTTCTTTTCTTCTTTTTCTCCTTACAATATGAAGGCTCCAACAAACGGGGTTTTGCCAAATTCTGCTGAAGGTGCGTTCGCATAGCCTTTTGGTTGATCTTTTTCCTGCTTTCCGGGATTGGTTTCTTCTGTTTTTTTTTTTTAAAATTTTTTTGAGTGATTGGGAAATGGTATATTCAAGTTTAGTTCCTCAGTAAGGCAGGTAGAAACTAGAATATTCCCTTGTGGTGCTGTCTACTTTAGTGGCTTTTCTACCTCCGTAGGCTTATCATCATCTGCTGGTTTTTCAATGTGGTCAACGTTTTACTGCTTGAAGGAATTTTAGTAAGGTTTCTCAGAAGCTGGTGGTAGATGTTCAGCTTTGAACGAACCATTTTCATGTTTCCGCTGGTTTTGAAAAGAAAGCATGTTAATAACAGTTGAATATGGGAAACAGAAGAAGCAAGTCGTGGTACTAGTCAGCACTTTATGGTGCCTTTCTTAATCCCTACTGATGAAAGATTAATGACCAGAAGTTGATGCCACAACTTGTCTTACGAAAAGCCTTTGTTATGCATCATAATGGATGAAGTTGAAATCTAACTATATCAAATAGACTGCAAATTGATCTTTTCAGTTGATGTTTTTGGGAATTTTGATTTTATTCATTATATTGTCCTGCCATTTCTGGATTTTCTTTGTGCAATAATGCTCCTGTGTCTGACTTGGAGTAAAGGAGAACGGAAGAGCATTAATTCAGAACTATGGCATGCTTGTGCTGGACCACTTGTCTCTTTACCCCCTGTTGGAAGTCTTGTTGTTTACTTCCCTCAAGGTCATAGTGAGCAGGTGATGTTTTATTTTTATTTTTATTTGGCATTGCAATTAAGGCAAGCTACCATTAATATGGACTCAAAATTTTATATTCTCTGATTAATGCCATTGACAGGTCGCTGCATCAATGCAAAAGGAGACTAATTTTGTTCCAAGCTATCCAAATCTGCCATCAAAGTTGATTTGTTTGCTTCAAAATGTAACAATGCATGTGAGCATCGAAATTCCCAAGTTACCTTTTGCTGATGTCAAAATTTTATAGTTTGCCCCTCACAAACGAGATAGATGTAGATGTTTACCTTGTTTTCCAACATTATTACTGTCTGTATAATTACCTAGTTATTCCACTTGCACATTTTAATCTCTCTCCAGTGTCAACGATAGAAAACCTACCTCTGCGAAGTTGCATTTTTATTTAATCAAGTATATTTTGTCAGGCTGATACAGAGACTGATGAGGTGTATGCCCAGATGACTCTTCAACCTGTAACTAAAGTAGGTCAGCCATTTGAGTTGCCGAATGATGAGTGTATATATTCAAACTCCATTGCTTTCTTTTCAGTAAGATGCATGTTTCTGGATCCCTTAGATGAGAGTTCAAATTTTGCAGTATGACAAGGAAGCATTAATAGCATCTGATATGGCCCTTAAGCACAGCAGGCAACCTGCTGAGTTCTTCTGTAAGACATTGACTGCCAGTGACACAAGCACTCATGGTGGATTTTCTGTGCCTCGTCGAGCTGCTGAAAAAATTTTTCCTCCCCTAGTATGTAAAATATTGAAACTACAGGTTTTGTTGTTCAAATTTGAGGGCAAGTAGACCTGTGAAATTTTTTCCTGAGCTCAGGATGATGATATTTGACAGGATTTCTCAATGCAACCGCCTGCTCAAGAGCTAGGAGCAAAAGATATACATGACAATACGTGGGCTTTCAGACATATTTATCGAGGCATTGATCTACTTCGAAACAAAATGTGTTCTTTCATCTTTTAGATTGTGGTGACAAATGGAGTTCAAAATCCTGCTCTTCAACTTAAAGTAAAGTAGTAGTTATATGCGATGCAGACTGTACTTGTAGTCGAGAAATCAGAATAAATTTGGTGCATAGGCTTCTCTATGTATTTCAAACAAGTTAACTGAAGTTTTTCATTGCTCCAGGAAGTGATTGTGTGTTATTGAGGTTACTAACTGAACCACATCTCACTGTCTTGCTGTTATAGTAAGCATTACTGGGTGAAGGCTGATATATGGTTGAATCATAAAAAAAGGTCATTGTGCTATATTTGCAGGTCAACCAAAGAGGCATCTGCTGACTACTGGTTGGAGTGTTTTTGTTAGCACAAAAAGACTTTCTGCTGGAGATTCTGTTCTCTTCATAAGGTGCATAGACAGATGGACAGAGGTCCACTTGCAAAGTGATTTTCAACTGGATTGTCTCATGCCTTCTTTCTTCTCTTTTTTAATATTTGAATCTATATACTTTTTAGGGATGGAAAGCAACTCTTCTTAGGCATAAGGCCTGCAAACAGACAGCAGTCAGCTCTATCATCCTCGGTTATATCAAGTGATAGCATGCATATTGGAATTCTTGCTGCTGCTGCTCATGCTGCAGCAAACAACAGCCCATTTACTATTTTCTATAATCCAAGGTACTGTGGAATCTCATAAGCTCCATGTAGTAACACCCAGAATATCATTATAAACCAAGAGATATGGGGGTTTTTGACAGGGCAAGTCCTTCGGAATTTGTGGTTCCTTTAGCCAAGTACAGCAAAGCTATGTATGCTCAAGTGTCACTTGGTATGCGGTTTAGAATGATGTTTGAAACTGAGGATTCAGGAGTTCGCAGATACATGGGCACAATCACTGGTATCAGTGATTTGGATCCTGTGAGGTGGAAACATTCTCAGTGGCGCAGTCTTCAGGTAATTTTTCTGTACTGAAATGGGTTCATTCAATTAATATTCTGTACTTCATTGCACAGGCATGTTCCGTTGGCTATGGTTTTTATGGAGCATGTTTTTAGTTACGTGGAGCTCAAACATTATTTGTGGAGTTCCAAGAGTGCAATTTCAGTTATAGACCTCTGAAGCACAAATCTGAAGCGAGTCTTGTAACTTCTTACTGCAAGACCATTTTGCATGACAATGTTTAAGCTCTATATTTGCGTTCAACACCTAGCTGGCATACTGTCAGGATCTTTTTTCTAGGCTTTGTTCCACAGCAATTATCCAATATGCATTTGCGTGTTGTGCAGTTAACACAGTTCATACTGATTATTAAGATCAAGATATAGAATTAATCTTTCTCTTGTGCAGTTCATTAGCTCATGTTTATTTTCATGGATAGGTTGGGTGGGATGAATCGACAACTGGTGAACGACCAAGCCGAGTTTCAATTTGGGATATTGAACCTGTTGTAGCTCCTTTCTACATATGTCCACCTCCATTCTTCAGACCCAGGTTTCCTAAGCAACCTGGGATGCTAGGTAAAATATTTATGTGTACCAGATCTTGATATGTCTATGGAATGTTTTTTCAACTGTCCTTTTTAGCTTTTTGCTCTATTTCTATTAATGCCTTTCATTTAAGGTTGAAACCAAGTCGAGCCAAGCTGAGTAGCAAGCAATCCAAGATTCGCTTTAATTAGTAATGTGCTTGATAATTTTTTCAAGGTTGATACTTGAATTAAAAAAGGTATGAATGAGCTGTGACCTAGCTTTATATCAAAGCTAGAGCAAAGTTGAGCCCTTTCTTTATATCCGTTCTTCACTGCTAGTTAGGTTCAAATTCCATTGACGAAGGCCAAAGCTTTCATATTGTAGGGGGCAAAAATTACATATATACCCATGTTCTGAACAAACTAAGCTGAAAATCTTTTGTGCCAAGCTTGGCTCGGAATAAGTACTGAGCTTGATATTCTTTGTTTAGATGACCAAAGTGGTAACTCAACATCTTTATTCCTTGAGTTTGTTTGAATACACAATCCAATTGTTTTATGTTTTATTTTATATATTTTTAAGTAGATTGTACCAATAATGAACTGTAGTGGCCTTTTTGTTATTACAATTTGGATAAGTATGGATATCTTTGTAATTTGGTTGAAATGTTCTTCATTTAACATATATTTTACAATCCCCTTTTCTAAACATTGAAAATATAGAAATGGAGGCAGGTCAAAATGATTAATGTGGCCAAGCATTAGCCCAGGGGCTATATGCATTTTCCGATTATATATTCTCCTTTTCTGGCCAAAAGTGGTGCTTTTATTCTATAGTCCAAGGTGGTTGTACAAAGCATCATGGGAAATCATACAGGCTAGATCAGACTTCCCCCATCTCTTTTTATTTGATGGTTTTCCTTTTAGGGATGTCCCAGAATAGATGACATTTACTTAGGTTGGAGCATTCCCAAAGGGATCATCCAAAGTGGCCCTATGTAATAGTCGTTCTAAGCCTAATAAACAAGCTGCGATAGTTGTTTTTCATGGCTCAGGTGTATGAAATGAACTTGGAATAGAAGTTCACCAAAAACTTGCTTGTGATTTGAAGTGAGTTATTATTGGCCTGTTTAGTTGTGGAAACTTCTCCATATTTTTCAGGACTTCATCAACAAAATATGGATGTATAGCACATGGTGGGATTTTGAAAACCTTGTTTTCCAAATATTTTATATATCCACACTAAAATTAATGGAAATTTGGAAAAGAGAAATGGTAAAAATCCCACAATTAAAGGGCCCTAAAAATTTCAGTTCCTCTGAAACACATTTTGTTGTCTGGACAATTCCTGACAATTCTTTGTGCTTTTCATTTCCTAAGGTTCTTTTGTACTACAAAATTTTGTACATTTGCGTGTCGTTTCCATGTGCAAACTTGTAAGTACATGCAATATAGGTAGATTTAAGGACTTGATTCAAGGGCAGGTAGAAGCATCGTTTACCAATCATCCCCCAATCATAACACTCTCCTTAACCTTCAATGCCTGCACTATGACTCTACGCATCACAAAGAAAGGAAAAGAAAATAAAAGAACTAATTATGACTAGACTGTAGCAGAGGTGTGGTCGCTATATTGGATGAGTAGGCATAACATGGTAAGAGAGGTAAGAGCAGCATCAATTGAAGATAAAAATACTGGTGGTATTTTGATTGCATGAGCATGTATATGCTTGACAAAGAGAGGCTAGTGTGTAGGAGTAATGTCTAGATCAATTGTGTGAGCATAAGAATGGTAAACTAGAGAACTTACGAACCTAAACTGACAGGAATTTAATTTGAGTTTTGAATTTCTTATAATTTTTTATGGGTTAATTACAATTAGCCCTTGGAGGTTTATGTGAAATTACACTTTGTCCCCTTCTGTTTAAACCCCATGCCCTTTTAATACAGTCCAACAAGAACTTTTGAAATCTTAATTTAGATTGTACGGTTGTCACCTTCAAGTAATTTCAATCTCTATAGTATTTTTTTTTTTATAATTAATTGACATTAAAAACACACTGTTTTAAAAACTGAAAGAAATACATAAAGAAAAAACTGATAATTTAAGATGTTCATTAACTGTAAAAAAAATACCATACAGGTTGAAATTATTGGAAGATGGCTACTAGAATGTCTAAATTAAGATTTCAAAAGTTGTTGTCAGATTGTATTAAAAGGCAGGGGGTAAAGTGTATATTATTGAAATAGGAAAGGGCAAAGTGTAATTTCGCCCAAACCTCAAGGGACAAATTGTAATTATCCCATTTTTTATCCACTAAGGAACCCTTAATAATATTAATAGTAGGTAAGACCTCCCATCCCCCCTTTCTATAAGTCTACAAGTGCCATGTGAACAGGCCCTTTCTCATTTCATGTCCTAGCGTTTGAATGACCAAGTGTACTGCTTTAGACATGACTGTTTTTGTAGCATATCCTGCATGGTTGAGAATGCTGTCAAGAGAATGCAAGAGCATTGGCTCACTTAAAAAAAATGCTTTTGCAGATGATGAGTCTGATATCGGGAGTGCTTTCAAGAGAGCTATGCCTTGGCTTGGCGATGACTTTGGCACGAAGGACACCCCAAGTACGTTCCTCCCTGGTTTAAGTCTGGCGCAGTGGATGAGCATGCAACAAACTAATCAGTTTCCAGTTGCTCAATCAGGAACCTTCCCGATGATGCTTGCTTCAACTGCTGATGATCCATCTAAATTGTTGAATTTTCAAGCTCCTGCTTCGTCCGCTTCGAACTCACTGTTCAACAAACCCAATGGAAACCTTGCAAATCAGTTGTCACCACCACTTCCTTTGCCCCAACAACAGCAGCTTCAGCAGCTGCTACAAAATCCTTCTAATCAACAACAACTTCAGCAGTTGTTACAAAACCCTATGAATCAACAGCAACTGCAGCAGATACTGCAAACCCCTATGAATCAACAGCAGCAACTTCAGCAACCACAACAACATCTGCAGCAGCAGCAACCTCAACAAGCACAACAACAGAAGCTTCAACAGCTGCAGCAACAGCTACAACAACAGTCCCAACAACCACTGCAGCAGTTACAACAGCATCTTCTTGATCACCAGCAGTCACCTTCTCACCAACGGCCCTCACAGCAGCTACAGATGCAACAGGCATCCCTATCGTCACAGACAAATAATGGGATGGTTATTCCTAATCAGGTTCCTAACCAAAATATACAACATGCAATATATACTCATGGTCAGCAGACACAGCTATTGACTAGTAATACCCAGTCTGTTTTATCTGCCACTAAGACATCTTATCCATTGACAACTTTACCACAAGACTTGAGGCAGCAGCAAATACTGGAACAGAAACCTAGCTTCACAGAGAGGTATCAGCAACAGACACAATTACATCAGTCACCAGTACAGGTGTCGCAGCAAAGCCTGTCAGAGAAGGCACAGCAGCAACCACCTCTTCAACAGTTAATACAGCAGGGTCTTTCAGAGCAGCAAATTCGGTTGCAACTGTTACAGAAGTTGCAGCAACAAACACCGCAATTACCCTCACCGTCGGGCTCACTACTACAAGGTCAGATGCTGCAACACCAAATCAGTCAGCAGAATCACCAGTTGGCACCTTTGCCGGCATCACAGAATCAACAGCAATTATGCAGTGGCAATGGCTTTTCAACATCTGGACTATTACCATCTCAACAGCTTCTGGTTAATCAGCATCTGAGCCAAAACAGATCAGTTCCTGTTATAAGAAGCCATTCTGGTCTTACGGATGGAGATCCTCCATCATGTTCAACATCACCATCCACAAATAATTGTCAGGTTTCACCCACGAAATTCGTCAACAGAAATGGATATGGTCTAGCCGTATTACCCACAGACCCAGTTATTGAACCAGTGAATAGCTTGCTTCAAGAACTTCAGAGCAAGCCTGACAATCAGATGAAGAATGAGATTCCCAGATCCAAGGCATCAGATCAAGTGAAGTACAGAAATTCTGCAGCAGACCAATTGGAAGCATCCTCTTCTGGAGCTTCCTACTGCCTGGACAATGGCTCTGCTCAGCAGAATTATTCACTCCCCACCTTTTTGGATGGTGATGCTCAGTCTCATCCACGAGGCAATCTTCCTTTTACTGGTAACATTGGTGGAATGGCACCTGACACTTTGTTATCCAAGGGATATGACTCACAAAAGGATCTCCAGAACTTGCTTTCTGCTTATGGTGGTGCCCCAAAAGATATTGAGACAGAACTATCTACTGCTGGAATAAGCTCTCAGTCATTTTCAGTGCCAAACATGTCATTCAAGGCTGGATATTCTAATGATGTTCCCTTGAATGAGGCAGGGATTTTAGGTGGTGGATTGTGGGCCAACCAGACTCCGCGCATGCGAACATATACAAAGGTATAAAGTCCCATGAAGTATGATTTAATGTCTTTCTGGATGCTTTATCTGCTTTGCTTTAGATATTGTCAGGCATCTCTTCTTACTTTCTGCGTTTGTGATTTCGTACTTTCGGGAAATATATTTCTGATTGATTCTGAAGCATTACTCAAGTTGTATGGACTGGAAGCTTGTCAAACTTGAATGAAGTTATTCATCGCCATGCAAGTTTTGCCATTGGCCCTGCATTCCCAATATGTTGCCTGCCATAACCTCAAGTTATCTATCATTAGCTAGACTTGGGGAAGGATTTGAAAGAGGAATCGGGGAATTGAGGGGTAGATAGCCTTTGCTCTTGAGGTGGCTTCCTCCTTGAGGGAAAACCCACCTTTATGTGGTTTGATTTGATTACTAGCTTTTCCTGATCAATGCTTAAAACTGTTCACTTGAATTTGGGGGAAAACATAGTTATGGTAGTCTTATCTACCATTAACCATTTCCCATTGGTTAAGACTCGTGGTGGTTACTAGGAGATCTAACGTCCAAGTCCCCACCCTTCACCTTTACCTCTCACTCTCATATGTACTCAATAAGCAAGGTCTTATGATTTTGAATTGGAATTTATAAAACAAGAGAACCATTAATTATCAGATGTCATTTTTTAATAGAATGTCAGCCTGCAGGCATAATCACTCATATTCTAGTTTAGTTTTAAATATAGAGTTGTTGACTGGTGTTAATATTCCACTGGTTTACACTAAAGACTTGTGTGATAACTAGTTGATTGAATATGATAAGTTGGTTTCATCTTTTTTTTTCCCTGTCTGTATGGCGCCTATGAAGAGATCTGGGGTCTTCAGGCTATTGGAACTTCAGTTAATATCAATTCAAATTTGAAGTTATAATGTTTGTTTGCATTCTTGAAGGTTCAAAAGCGTGGCTCTGTGGGAAGATCGATTGATGTGACACGTTACAAAGGATATGATGAACTCAGGCATGATCTGGCACGCATGTTTGGTATCGAAGGACAGCTGGAAGATCCACAATGCTCCGACTGGAAGCTTGTTTATGTGGATCATGAGAAAGATATATTACTCGTTGGTGATGACCCTTGGGAGTATGTGAAAAATCCTGGTCCCAACAATTCAAGTTTGGGTTGTGGCAATCTGTCTTCTCGAGTTTGATTATTTGTTTTCTTTTGCAGAGAGTTTGTGAGCTGTGTTCAGAGCATAAAAATACTGTCATCTGCTGAAGTACAGCAAATGAGCTTGGATGGAGATCTTGGCAATGCTTGTAGTGGAACTGATAGTGGTAATGCTTGGAGACACTACGATGAAAACTCAGCTGTCTCATTCAATCGATAAGGTTTTCAAGTTCACAAAGAAGCTAAGAATGAAGAATGCATTCTTTTCCGCGAAACTTGAGTAAACTGTCATGTTGCTGGTCCTTCAAGGATTTTTATTCTTGCGTACATGGTTATGTTACCTTGAAATTCTTAGCCTTTATCAGCAGTGTGATAGATGGACTCGAACAGGATCTGTTGTTAGCTACATGTTTTGGGGGTAGCACGGTATCATTTCAGTACAGGAACAAGCATGAACACAGGAATGTTGTATAAGGCTTCGTATTAGAGCCTACCTGATCTTACAATGTGTATATGTTTTGCAATTGAGAATAGAAAAGGGTAACACTATGATTTATTTAGTGCAACTAACTCTGATTCAGAAAACTTGCATGGTTGAATACACTTTTGAAAACACAAGTATAAATGAAATGAGCAAATAACTTTGAAGCCAAGATTTCTTTATTCCAAACCAACAATCCAATCAGGGGGAATCCCACATTTGGCTCAAACTAATTACAATTGCCAAATTCTTCATATGCATGAATGAATGGATTCTATGTTGCAAAGTGAAGTTACAAGCAAAGCCCCTATGCCCTTTGGGCAACTCCTCAAACTAAGAAAAGTTACATCCAAAGAAACTAGGACAATACAGCCATAACATCAGACACTCGCAAAGCAACGTAATCAAAGCTGTCTTTGCCCTTTAAGTCATTCCCCGCGTTCTTGGAAAAGAAAACTGTGTTTCCAGGTGCAACCAATACATGCTCCTCATCAGTACCAACACCAGGACCAACAGCAATCACCTGTAAAGCAATTAAAACTAATAGTCTAGACCTGAAAATATCCCTTATATAAGGTGATTAAACTAACGCATACCCTACCGTGCCAATGGATGGTTTCTCTTTGCTTGCTTCTGGAAGGTGCAATGGACCAGTTTCCTCCTCTGCTCGAGCCACCTGCAACCAAAATTTATAGGCAAATTCTTACATATTAAGCAAAATGACAATTTGAATGCACAAATAAAATTATCCTTGTAGCAGCTTTCAGGTTTCGTCCTCAAAACTCCAGAGAGGTATAAAGCAATAAAAAGCTCTTAAAACCTTTCTAACCTTGAGGAAAACTCTATCATTCAAAGGCTTGAGATCCTTGATATCATCTGTCTCAAGAATACCAACGAAGTCATCCTGCTTTAGAATCAGATATTTTTCACCATTAAACTCCACCTCTGTACCAGCATACTTTGAGTATATGATCTGCATGCCAGTCTACACAAACAAGCATTCTTTAAGTAAGACCGTAAGCACCTTCACCACCAAACGAATCACACAAGGAGACAAATCTATATCTACCTTCACAGGAAAATCCACTTTTGTATCTCCAGTTGCTTTTCGCTCACCAACTGCAACCACCTCACCCTCTTGAGGCTTCGATTGACCAATGGTTGGAAGCAAAACACCACCGTCAGTCATCTCCTCAGCAGTTTTGACCTTCACCAATACCCTGCCACCAAGTGGCTTAATAGAAGTGAACTGCAAAAGAAAAGTACAGGAACTGATGAAACCAAAAAGCATAAGCAATCAAACCAGATTGATGGTACAAAACAGATAACTGTTCTATTTGCACCTGGAGTTCTAAGGAGCTTGAACAGTCAATACCAAGAAACTCTGAAACCCAGAACCAGTATACACCAACATGAGACAAAAACATTTATCCCAATCACTAAACACCAGAACGTATCTGTTCCAAACATCCTAAAAGTTGCCTTCAGAAACTCTACCCCAAGTGGCTTAAAATAAGTGTACTGCAAAAGCAAAGTACAACAACAGTTGATGAAACCAAAAAACATAACTCGACCAGATTCATGGTAAATAGCTATTCTATTTGCACCTGGAGTTGCAAGGAGCCTGAACAGTCAACCAAGGAACTCTGAAACACAGAACCAGCATAAACCAACATGAGGCAGAAACATTTATCCCAATCACTAAACACCAGATTACATCTGTTCCATGCATCCCAAAAATTGCCTTCAGAAGCCTTTCCCATACAATATTACAATTTAGGCAAAACCGACAGAGAACCCCAAGGGCAAAACCCACATTGGCACAGTTTCAAGCAGAGCCAAAAGAAGACAAATTTTAAACTCGCCAAAGACTTAACATACCCAGAGGCATTTCCAGACCAGACCCTTGAGCGAAAACCACAGCATCAGGAGCACAATCAACCAGACGACCACAGATAAAGCCATAACGTAACACCAATAAGAAAGCACAGCTAAATGACCTTGGGGGCAACTGTTGAGACAGCTTTCACGACCAGACCCTTGAACGACCTGTGGGTTAGAGTCAAAGCTCCAGGCTTTAACGCTCCAAAAGAAGACAGCTTGACGGTGGAGGGTCTGAGCCCTTCAAATGAGGCTAAGGTCCTCCCTGAAACTGTGATTGGTGATGCAGAAAGCTGCGCCGTCGCCATGACCAGAATTCAAACTCCAGACACAAATCAGATTCAAGCTTTACACAAAGTTATCCAAAGGGAAAGAACGTTAGAAGTACTTCTCTCTTTTTTTTTTTCCTTAAAAAAAAAAAAACCAATCAGCATGAGGAATGATGAAGTTCACGCCTTGGAGAGAAATGGAAGCTTGTAAGTTGTAAATGAGAATCTGATTGGTGTCTGCTTACTTGCAATTGCAGAAGTCTGGGGGAGATAAATGGAACCCTTGGTAGATGAGCAGTAGGTTTTTCACTTATGGGCCAATTACAAAAACACCCCCTCGCCCACATACATAGTTATCGATGACAATGTATAAGATGTGGTAAGTAAGATAGTACAGATGTTCAAACGGGCTGCCCGGACCGGGACCGGACCGGACCGGCCGGTCCTGGGCCTAGCAATTTGGGCCCGGGCACAGCCCATGTTCACACGTGCCGGTCCCGTGCCGGTCCTGAGCCGTCCCCCGAGCTGGCCCGTTAAAGCTGGCCCGTTATTTTTAATTTTTAAAATTATAATTTTTATTTTAATTTTAAGTTTTAGTCTTCACTTTTAAATCAATAACTTAATAAAAACAAGAGTATGAGAGTTTTTTTATAAGTGATATTTTATAATCTAGTGGATCTTAAATTCCACTTCATATTCAATTCTACTAGACTTTTAAATTAATCAAACGTTAAATGAATAACTTAATAAAAATAAAAATAAAAGGTAAGAAATTGACCAAAAAGTTTGAAAACTTTGATATATTTGATTTTGAGTTAAACCATTTTTTGTAACCTTTATTAAGTCAATTATTAAAACCTTAAGGACTAAAGTTAATTCTTTATGTTAAAGAAACAAACCATGATTACCAAGATTTTACTTTACAAGACAATAAATAAAATAATGACAAAAAAAATTAGAGATAAAATAACAAATTATGATCAATGTCTTACCTTAGAAAATAGTACATAAACCAACAAAAAAAATTGGGGACCTAGAGTAAATAGAAGAACTAGATTAATAGTTATTCTAAGCTTATCTTTATATTTTGTATAATTACTTGTTTTAAGAGTAAAACACCACCACCGGTGTAAACTTTTATTAATATTAAAGCCAAACGGCACTTACATACCATGGAACGGGCTTTACATTACTCAATAGCGAAACGTTCCATAAAATTAAATGCAAAATAAAAGGTACGATTTGTGCTACACAGCAAAATCAGATCAAATACAAAGTAAGTAAATAATGAGCAAGTGGTGGATTTAAGCATCTATCTCATCGGGGTTTTCCTCGTCAGAACTCTTGTGGTCTTGTAATCTGCAAGCTAAGCTGCAATACCTCGATCACGGTTGCATATACAAACTTCAACTGCATCTGGTGATAGCCTTGCGCGTCTCTCTGAAATGATACGCTTTCCAGCGCTGAAAGCGGACTCCAATGCAACGGTTGAGATGGGAACAGCTAGAACTTCTTTGGCAATGATGGAGAGTATTGAAAATTTGTTACTTCTTGCTTTCCACCAGTCTAGAATGTCGGTCTCAGTATTCTCCCAAACAAGGTTAAGGTATGCGTCTACTTCATTTAGACCAGATGCGGCAGCATGGGGCCGTTTGAGGAGTTGTTCAGCCGGATTGAATGACAATGAGGCCGATGAAGACGCGATGGTAGATGAAGTAGTGTTTGCAACCTTATCCTTATGCCGACTGGCATATATCTTAAACAACTCTCGCAAGTGCTTATCAATAGAGGTAGTTATAGTATGAACAGAAATATGTGCCATTTCTAAGAAACTATAATAACCCTCAAGTAGCTGTTGCGTACCTGTGATTCTTACGGTCGGGTCTAGTGTAGCTGCAACTAAGTAGATTGGGGGTATAGTACTGAAATATAAAATCCATTTATCTTTCATGGCCTTAATTGTGTCTTTTAAGAACTCGTCATCTTTGTATTGGTTCAAAACCCATGCAATGTTGACCATATGCATTAAAACTTTGTGCGATGTGGGATAGTATACACCGGAGCAAAAAACAGTGGCATCATAAAAATATCGCAGCACAGCAGCCAATTTTGACAGTTTATCCCACATCTCTTGTTTCAAAATCGTGTTCTTTTCTCTGACATTTATAAAACATGTCATGTATGCAGCAAATGGCATCGCATCTATCAACATCTCATAAGTGGAGTTCCATCGGGTAGGGCAATCAAGTTTAAAACATTTTCAGGTAGGGCAATCAAGTTTAAAACGTTTCCAACTAAAATCGAGGCCATTTTCCAGACAATATTGCTTAAACTCTTTAGAAACTTTCGTCCTTGACTTTAAATAATGGAGTGCCCACCTAATTGGAGTAATTTCATTACTCAAAACTTGAAGACCTTTTTGGACAGCTAAGTTTAAAATATGACATATACACCTAATATGAAAAAATGCGGCATCACGGACAGGTTCTAGTGATTCCTTCAATGTCTCAGCCGCGACATCGTTGTTTGATGCATTATCAAATGTTATGCTAAAAACCTTGTCATAACAAAAAAATTCTTTTAAACTTTCTGAAATTACATTGAATATGTTCCAACCAGTATGATCGACCTCCATCCATTTAAATGCAATTATACGTTTTTGAATGACCCAACTATCATCAATCCAATGTGCAGTTATACAATAATAATTTTGTCCTAGTGGTGAAGTCCACATGTCACTAGTAAATGAGATACAGTGATCTAAAGCAGAGAAGTATGCTTGTAAGTTTGATTTACGAGCTTCATAACTTTTAAATGCCTCCCTCCTAGTAGTGGTCGTAGATGTTCTTTTAAAAGCAGGGTTTAAGTATGATGTAATCCATTTTTCCATGTGTCTATCTTCCGATTGTGTAAATGGTTTTTCAGTTAACATCATTCATTCTATCATGCCTTCTCTACAATTTTTTTGATTAAATTTAAAAATACCTGATCCGCCGGCAGTGCTTGCAAGCTGTGTCTGACCGCCGGTACTCGTAGCTGCATCTGGACATAAAGTCGGATGCTTTGATTCCATGTGACGTCTCAGTGTTCCTGTGCCAGCGTTCTTCTTGTGCGAGAGCTTTTGCTTGCAGTGTTTGCACTGTGCGAACCTCGCATTGTTTCCATGACTATCCTTCTCAAAAACTTGGTCAAAATGCTCCCAAACCCATGCGGTGCACCTCGCCGTCTTACCTTCTGGCGGAAGTTCGGCTTGATGGCTTGTCGGGGTTTGTTCAGAACCATCTCCTCCACCAACATTCCCTGCTGCCGTGGGCTCCACCTCCTCAACGTCGTCATCAGAAAGTTGATCGTCGAGGCCCAAGTCGTATTGACTCATATCGAATTGCTCGTCATCGTCAGTTTGTTGGATATGAGTCCCACGGGTCGCCGGTCGGGAAAGGCCACAGAAAAATGACCTCAAACCGGTGCGGGATGAAGAGCTTGAGGCATTTCCCTTTCCTCTTGATGCCATTTGTGTGAGGCAAAATTGAGCAAAACACAAGCTTCGAAAGTAATTGAGAATTGATTGAGAATGAAGAAAATAATATTGACTGCTTGAAAGAAATGAGAGAATATATTAGTAGAGAAGGAGAGATTGCTAAGATTGGTGTGAAGAAATGGTGGAAATGGCCTCCCTATTTATAGGGGAAGGCCTTATTTTTTTTTTTTGCCTAAAAAACCCTTACAAAATAGTTGTTGGAGGGGGCAAAAATGTAATTTCTGGGGTCCAAAAAATGCTGCCAACCGTTAGAAGGACCAAACGTGTAATTTGCCCATTTTTTTTGAAAATTTCGGACGTTGGAGAAATTTTGACCGTTGCGCCGCCCGTCCCGTGCCGGTCCCGTGCCGGTCCCCGCCGCCGGTCCCGTGCCCGCCGTGCCGAGCCGTGCCGTGCCGGGCCCAAGGCGCCTCCTGGGCCGTGCCGAGCCCACCTCCCTCCCCCCTCCTCCAGGCCCATATAACGGCCCACATTGCGACCGTCTTCTAGCGGGCTTGGGCCGTGCCGGTCTTGGCCAAGCCTGTGCCGTGCTCCAAGCGAGCCGGTCCCGAGCCGGGCCGTGTCAGGACCGGCCCACTGAACATCTCTATAAGATAGTGCTAAAACCGTATTATATTTATCATGTTGGATACCTAATTTGTATTTTATCCACTATCCATCAGATTTACAATTTTAATACCTATATCCTATTTATTTTAAGATGAGTAGGATCAGATAAAACTCATTAATTTGTCACATATTATCATAATAAAAAATAATAATTTTACAACAAAGTGCCATAATAAAAAATATTAAAATGATTTTGAAGAAAAATAATATCAATAATCAAAGATACATATAGTGCAACAAAGATACATATACCTAAACAAAAAAATTTCATATGTGAGGCCTTATAGGAAGAAATAATATATGTAAAAGATACTTCTTTAGGTCACCAAGCCATACTCATGGTCATCATCTCTATGTGGATGTTGGCACTTGGATATACCACTTTAAATAGAAAGAAAAATCGAGTAAAAACAAGTTATATTTATACAGAACCATAATAAAACTTTAATCCAATTATTGGACAGCCTTGTTTCGACAATAAGAAGGGATGAGCAGCAAATATATTATTTGATGACTTTCTAGTTCATTCTAAAACAATATTTAGCAAATCATAGTATACAAGAAGGAAAATCACAATACTGTAGATCATTTAGTATGCACACACACACACACACACACACACACACACACACACACACATGCTATGCAGGTAAGATATAGGGCGAATAGGCCTAAACCCCGTATCCTATTCACATCCAATGAATATTAAAAAAAAAAAATTCACATCCGCTCCAAATCCATTTAATTGTAAAAAAAAAAAAACCCTACCTGTAAGATATGATATAGGCGGATATCCATTGACATCCATACACATAGACATAGTTTGCTATCCATTTTAAATTTTAATTCATTTAATTAAAATTTGATTGTTATATAATAACTTAAATTATCAATTTTTTATTTAAATGTACAACACTCATTTTTCCCTTACTGTCTATCCTCTTCTCATATTCCAAATAAAAGACCGTGGAAGCAGTTATGGAAGCTCAAAGGCCCAGCAAAGCTTGTGAACTTTTTGTGGAGGGCATGCCAAAACTGTCTAGCTACAAACTTGAACCAAGTAAAAAGACAACTAACTAAGGAGTGCAAGTGTCCATTGTCTACTTACCCTGAAACTATGGAGCATGCTTTGCTGATGTGTGAGTGGACTAAACCAATATGGTTTGGAGTGTTAGATTATGTGGTGGATGTGAAGGCCATATCCACTTTTAACAAATGGCTTCTAGAGTTAATGCTAAAAAAGGGATCATGTGGGACTGATGGGCAAGCCTTTATGTTTAAAGTTATGTTTGTATGCTAGAACATATGGATTGCTAGGAAGTAAGAATGTAGCAATCTTTCAGGATAAGAAGTTATGCTCTACCTTTGTGATTGCTAAGAGTATGCATGTCTTTGGTGAATATTGGAGGGTGATGGAGTTTCCTAAAAATGTTAGTAGCCAAAACTATGTTGGTCAGCAATGGGCGAGGCCAGCACTTAGATGGGTAAAGGTGAATGTTGATGCAACTTTTGATAGAAACTCAGGAAAAGTAAGCTCTGGTGTGGAAATACGTGATTGTAATGGGACTCTGATTACAGTAGGTGGTTTTACTATGAGGCTTCGTTTATTTTGGTGCCAAAAGCCTTAGCTGTTTGAGAAGCTCTGGAGAAGGCTTTTCATCTTAAGCTTTCTTAAACCATGGTTGAATCTAACTCTAAGGTTCTTATGGAGGGTCTACAGCATGACAGAAAGCCATAGGGAATTAGGGGCATGAGAGTTGACATTTGTAAACTCAAGTAGAAGTTTGGCTCAAGTAGGCGAGCTTACATTCTTAGGGCTACCATTCAATGTGCAGATGCTATATCATCATCTTGTAAGGAGATGAGATTTTATGAGTGGTCTTCTTATCCTTCATCTCATTCTTTATGTTTCGTTAATGCATGATCTTGTACATGATCCTCTTTGAGGTTGTATTTGGAATAAAATCATTCTTTGGCCAAAAAACGTGTTTGGAAATGAGGGGCAAATTGTAACTTACCTAAACACCAAGGAGTTTTTGTAACCTTTACCTATCAAGAAACTTCTAGAATTTTTAGCAACTGCAAAAGTTCTACGTGGGTAACACATGCCACTAGGCAGAATAATTAAAGATGAAAAAATGGCAGCAACAACCATGTAGAACCGATTTAAGGTGTGTTAAAATGAAGATACGATTTTTTTTTAAGAAATGAAGATATGAAATATTCATACAAATTTAATGTTTTTTTTATATAGTAACTTGATTGCAATCAAAATTGAGCCAAATGAGAAAAGACTCTAAGCATAACATAAATATAAGGTTGACCACTAAAAAAAATATTCGTTCTTGTGACATCAAATTAAAGGAAGATAATTAGATCGAGTCGAACTTCAACATAAACTAGAATAAATCTAGGATAGATAATTTATTGATAACTAGAAATGTCACAGGCCTTGAACCTTAATCCCATCTTAGCTATATAGGACCCTAGGAACCTTACACTAATTTAGTGTTAGGCCTATGTAAATTTGTCCTTAGTAGCCTACTAATTGATTAAATTCTTAATGCAATACTATTTTATACTATGCCTTACTACAGCTAAAGGTCAATGACCATAAAAATAATATATAATCGATGCAGCTGGCCAGCACTTCAAACATGCATTTATATAAAATATACTATTATGCATTGTAAATCCATACAAGCTACTAGGGAACACAACCACTAGTTCCATAGCATTTACCAGAGGCATAACTTCTGCACACATATATATACATCATACACAAAAATGTTATACATATGCTACACACTGAGAATCTGGGAATCTGATTCCACCTAAGTTACACTGTCAAAAGGGGTCACTACAGTGTTCAGGTATTCCTTGTTCCTTGCCTCTGTACAATAAAGACTAGTAAGTTAGTATTCCAGTAATTAGAAACCTGCAAGAAAGAAACTTAGCAACAATGTACAATATTAATTAACTTTTGCACACCTGGTATTAAAATACTAATAACCAGTTTTTTTATTGGTTATTAGCCCCAGGTCCACCAGTATCTGCACACAAAATATGTAAGAGATGTGAGAACCAAAAGTTCCCAGTAAAAAAGGGTTATAACCTGCAAGAAAATCAACAATATAGGACTGTGCATATTATCCATAAGGATATCGATATATGCCTAGAGCACTTGAGCTCAAATCGTAGTGCTAGGAATTCGTATTATTGGCCAATAATTATGGGAGTAGCTAGTTCCCACAATTCCTTTACCCATTTGTCCTGCAATTGATAAGTCCAACTTGTCCATACAAATACTGCTTTGAAAGCTTCTTAGTATTTGCCAATATCCCTTATTTTATGTACATGAGCAAACTATTTGCTTATGTAGTGCATGTGTTAGTGCTACCTTTTTAAGGTTTCGTGAGTGGTTAAGGACACCTCTCCCTCTTAAGTCCATCCAGGTCTTAGCCCATCATTGTGACCTTAGGTATCGTAGGTTCCTAACCCGTCATACTTACCGTAACTTAGACCATATTAAGGTCCTTTTTACCTATAGGTACAAGTTTACAAATATGCACTTACACATTTCATAGTTTAGTTTCTTACTAAACCCAATCATATAAGCTTTTTAATAGTCATCAATGCTTAATTTACATGCTTGTTAAATTCATCAATAATTCAGCCACTTGATATACAAGTATCTTAGCCAAATTTATTTAGCACATAAGCATATAAATTAAATAACCCTTACCTTAGATAACTTAGTTTGCAAGCTTCAAACACTTAGCCTTTTTGTCTCGGTTTCAACCCAAACTTAGGTAATCTTTTAGTAGCTTATTCCCAGCACCTATATTGATCATTTTAAGCACAATTTACCAATTTTAACACTTGAAAACATCCCCTGAAACAACCATCAACTGCCCAGAATTTTCTATCTCCGATTTGCCTATCTTGTGGTTCTTACACTTTTAATAGTATAACTGTAGCCTAAATCTTGCTCTCTTATTTTTTATGCCTTATATCTCGTGTATAAGCAAGATTATCACCACTAAAAGCCACCAACATTACTGTAATAATACAGTTTATTCTTGGAAGTAACTACAATTACAGCAGCCATATAATGCACATTCATGGCATTCATTGGTAATTCACTTCCAAATAAATGTTCCTTTGCTTCTTAGCCCTCAAAAACTAGTTCATAAACAAGATAACACCCTTGGTGAGCTACTAAAATCCCTGGAACAAGAAATTATGGCTGGCTGTAAAAGAATTAAACCATACTTAACTCAACACTTACGGTTTCAGCTACACCAAAATCCAGCCTTAGTTCTCTTGGGTTTTTAGCTCATTTGCATCTCAATTCACATATTACAGCTAGGAAACACATCACAAAATTATTCCAACCATGAGTTCTGCCATAAAAATTGTATGAATAGTACCAAATATCCAAAGGTGAGGAAATCTACACCATAGGAACAAAACTAACCATGGATGAGCTCATGAATGCCTATAAACATGTTGAGCACTTTTGATTTCTCTTAACAACCAAGTCTAACATTAATTCCAAGAATTTACAGACCTAAACTGTAGCTCAAAAATAGGGGGAATAATAGAACCAAACTTACTCGGACAAGAAGTAAGAAATCCTAGCTTAGGATATCACAAAACTTGATTTTTCTTCAAAGTCTTGATTATTTGTGCTTGAATTTGATGGATTAAGCTTGGATTTTGTGTTAGCTATGGTGTTTGGAGAAAAATAGAGGTTTTGGTGGTCTGGAGACGAAGGTGGAAGAAGATGGCCGAGCAATTAGTGGGAGGTCAACTTATGTAGGCTTTAATTGCACATGCCATGCACATGGTGCTGTCTTTGTACTCTCTAAGAAATTTGGGTTTATTCGTAACACACTTAGCAATTGAGGACCAAAGTTGGTATTACACCGTGCCTGGTTCATTCACAGATATAATTACACGTCCAGTCTCAGACTTTCATTTATGTTCAATTTTATCCTTATATTTCTCAGGATTACACATAAACCACTTATAGACAATTTAGTCAATTCACAAATTCACGATGATAGAGCAGGAATCACGAAAAACCATTAATATTTTCTCATGCTCTATTCAACCGTGCAATAAAAATGGGTCATTATATGAAATGACCAAAATACCCTTCTTGGCCCGGCTTGCTTAAATGATCAAATTTATTCATTTTTAACTACTGGACCCTAAATTATTGAGACTTAGCTTGCAAATAAATTATCTAAAGTGTAATTTATTAAATTAACCAATTACCTGGCTGATTAGACTTATAGCTCCGAAAGTCATCACAAGATAAAAGTCCATATAAAGAATGATCGAATAATCAAAAAGAAAAATAGATGATCCGATAAATTAAAAGTCAAATCAATGCCTAATAGTAGATTTGCCGACACAAAATCTAATAAAATTAATAAAATAAAATTGCTAGATACCATCATCTCATCTATTATTCGAAAAATGTCTTACCTCCAATACCTTGTTATTTTCACCTTTCGCTTGACCTACTAGCACAAAAAATAGATCTTCTGGATCTGTCTATCGTAAAGTATTAGATAAACCAAGTGATGCTTCTGCTTAGTGATAATTTTGTGGAGAAGAAGAAGGAAGAAATGATAGAAAAACATAGGAAGGTGATTGATTAGGTGGAATAACTACAATAAATCAATCAATGAGACTTGAATTTGTTCTCAAACTCAGCCGAAGAAACAGAGAAATGAGGAGGAATGCGATGTCTTGGAAAAGAATGATGGCTGCAGTAAAGACTTTACAAATAGTATTTAATATTAAAAAATGCATTTTAGTCATAGTCTTAAATACCACAGTATACCGCTTATCGAGAAAATACAATATGTGGTCTATCAGTTTTTATGATATGTCAGAATATCGCAAAGTATGCTGAGCTTACCTCATGTATACCATTTACTGCTAATTTTTAATGTATTTTAGACAATTTACTGCGGTATAAAAATCTTTTCTTTTTGTTTATTTTACATTAATGTACCACATGTGTGTGTGTGTGTGTGTGTGTGTGTGTGTGTGTGTGTGTGTGTGTGTAATGCCAAAATATAATTAATAAAGATACATAAAATGAAAAAAAATATAATTAATACATAATTCTTTTATTTTATTTCAATTTTCACTATTTCAATATACATACAAGCTAGGATGAAAGTATCATACCTTGAGTTATCTAATAACTCAATGTAGTATTAAAAAGTGTACTGTTATTGTTAGAATATTAATTTTTTTTATCATGTATTAGTAAATTAGTTTTTACTGAATAAAACTTATTTTTTTATATTAGGAAAATTATATTAAAAGTAATTAAAATACAAAAAATATGAAAAAAAAATTATATTTTTATGTTTTTTCATCTTAAAATTATATATATATATATAATGGTATGTGGTATAATATACCATGTGGTATGTCTATAATTTAGAAAGTGAGGCATACTTATAACAGTATTAAATATTTGGTTCTAGCTCAAAAAATTGAAATAGCCTCAAAAGGCATAAACTATGTGAAAAGAATAAGAGCGAGTTTGTTTAACACTAATTTTAGTGTACTACTATTTAGTGTGCACTATTCTTATATAAAATAATTATTTATTCAAATTTCCAATTTATTGAAATTAAGTTTGCACTTTAAGAAATCTAAAAATTAGTTTTAAGATAGTTTGTAAAAAATAAGTATTTTTTATTAATTTTTAAGTTAACCAACCTAAAAAAAATTAATAAAAAATATTTAAAACTTATTTTTGTAATTTGAACTTATTGAAGTCTAGTGTTTCAATAAATAGATACTTTTGGTAAATAATCAGTTTGTATAAGAACAATGCACATAAACCATGAAAATTATGGCAGAAAAATGGCTCTTAATGTGCCCATAAATTCGAAATGAAAGTAGTACTCCCTCAATTTCACAAAAATTGACTATTTTACTATTTACAGTAATCAATTTATAATTTTATTTCTTTCAAATTTACCATAAAAATATAAATATTTTATATGAAAATGAAACTTTAAAGATTAAAGTTCCTAAATATCATTTTTCATATTTTTTTTCAATACATATTAATATGAATATGCTCAAATCAATCTTTAGTAAAAAAGGTAAAATGGTTAATTAATATAAACAGAAGGAGTATTATTTCTTAAAACTCTACTATTCCTTAATCTAACGTGCAAAAAATTACTTGATCATAACAACATAAACTCCGTTTGTTATTAGCACGTTTGTGATTAGCGATTTAATCTCAACCATTAGTAAATTCCAAAGTAATAAAAGAAACCAGTTCATACCAGTTTTCGAAGTTTGAGGGCTGGAATGCATTGAGTGGAGTTGAAAACAAAAGATAAATTAATGAGGAAGAGAATTATACCCGTATAAAGAAATAGAAAGTTGACTTCCATTAATTATTTTTCTTTTCTATCCTTTGCTCTATTTTCTGTCAAAAAGTCGGAACAGGTATCATTTTCTTCTGTTTTTTTTTGTGTGAAACCAATATAATTTTCTGAGGTCCCTTTCACATTTGGTAAGTCCTATAAATAGAGATAGATACCTTGGTAGTGGGTTGATGAATTGGGAATCAAGATATATATATATATATATATGCCACCTACAAAACAAGTAAACAACTTGCATCACAAAAGTACTTACTTGGATGGAATTGGTTGCTACACACATGGCAATTAAGAGATTGCTCGCAAAATAAAATCATGCAGGTCCAAACCACATCATTTTGTCCACAAGGTGCACTAAGAAAAAATTCCATCACGCTTGATGGTTCACTTAAGCTCTACATTTTCTCTTTCATTTCATTTCATTTCATTTCATTTATTTGTGGTCCTAAAATTTCATTTTTTGGAACAACTTTTGTCATTAGGATTAGCATTTTGAATAATTTATTAACAATCATTAAAACCAAAAGCTATATTTAGATAGTTTTTTAAAACTCTAATTACTAATGCTAGTACTAAACAAAACCTAAAGTGAATCCACGTGTAGTGAGACTGGTTATTTTATTTCTTTTCAATAATTTTTGTCGAGTTTTTCTTATGAGCCTTTTCGATGAGTTAATCTCAAACAAATGAAAGCGCAAAAGGAAAAATATTTATCATGGATCCAAAACTCATTTTGGGGTTACTATGGATATAATGCACATATGTCTAATTAGACATAGTTCTGATTTTACAATTTTACCCCGTATACTTATACCATATTCTCAAGCAACCATTCGAGTTCGCAGGCAAGTTTTGGGAGAAGATGAAAGGTCTAAAAGATATAGAGAGTCAACAATGGTTCGATGGTGCGGTGGTGATGGTACTGCACTGATTCGAGCTGAGGATAAGATGACGACGACAATGATGACGCATCATCGCTAGAGATTCAAGGTGATGACGAGCCTCAAGTCCGACAATGCGATAACAATGATGATGCGATGAGCTTGAAATCCAATGACGAAGCGATGGCGAGCTTGAAATTGAAGGCGATTGAAGCCTACGATGCGATCCAAAGATGGAACGACAGCGACGCAATGGTGAACCTGAAAATCGGAGGCGATTGAAGCCGATGACGCGATGGCGAGCCTGAAATAGGAGGTGATTGAAGTCGACAACGAGAATCGGCGATGGAACGAAAATGATGCAATGGCGAGTCTAAAATCAGAAGCGATTAAAGCCGATGACAAGACGATGGCAATGGTAAGGCAGTGATTCGAGGCTAGGCAATCATAGGCGATTCAATGAGATCCAAGGCTAGGTGACCGGTAATGATGAGCGGCAAAGGATGCAGATCCAAAATTGGCGGTTGTGGAGACAATGATTGTGGAGTAAGTGCGGTGGCTGTGATGTTAAGTACATAATTCAACGGTCAAAGTTGTTGACATTTCGGCAACTTTGATCGCTAATTTCTTGCATCTCTTCCTGTTTATCTTAGTTTTTCTTACTTTCATTATCTTTCTATAGGTGGGATGGTGCTGTGGACATAGCGAATTGGAGCAGGATTGAGCGAGATGGAGTTTTGGCAACTTAAGTGGTGGAAGCTGGAAATCAAGGCTAGCGACGCGTCGCCCACGTTGCTAACGTTCTGTCCAAATTTTCATCGGCTGGTGACAATTTGACCAGATTGGTGACGCGTCGCCAACACCTGCTCTGTTTCACCGAAACTCAAATTTTTGATGGTCCCCCCACCTCCAACTTGGTGACCTGGCCTTAGAAAGGGATCCTTATCCTTTTTAGGGTTTTGGGAAGAGGAGTTTAAGGGAGAATGACCCAGGATATAAATAGGAGAAGGAAAAAAGAGCACATCACCCACCTTGTCATCTTGCTCTTTTCTTGATTTCCTTGGGATCTCCATTGGAGGAATCTTGGAGCTTGGAGAAGGTGACATCAGTGAAGGAGGCTTAGTCTTCTAAGGATAGTGAGTAGATTTTCATATCTCTCTACGATGACATTACTCTACCTTGTTATTCAATGGATTTATGTTTATATTGTTGATTGTGGACTACTTTTGTTGCCTCATTTCCTTGTGTTATTTGTTATGTGTGAAAGGCCTTCTCACATCTTACTAATTCACATAATCCTTGAGAGAGGATTAATAGGTGAGTGAAAAGAAGCAAGGGGCATAGTGGGTATATTAGATTAGAGGTAATCTAGGATTCCCTTAGGTGTTAAGAGGGGATTAAGGCTTAATCCACCAAGGGTTAACACTTGAGCTTGAGTATTGCCAAGTTTAATTTTGGGTGAGTAAGAACTAAACTTGAGAAAGAAGTTTTTGAGCTATAAATCTCATCACCACACAAGGGGGGTCCACTTAAGGATTACATTGATTTTGGGTAGCAAGGCTAGGGGGTGGAGTCTTAGAGAGATAGTTTTCTTATTTTTAGCCTACTTAACAAGTTTCTTCTAGTACTTGGTAATTCCATCTAGCTTAACTTCTTTAATTGCTTTACTAGTGGTAACTTCATTCTTTTTAATTGAATCTTTCCCGTCTTCGATTAGGTAGCTTGAGTGGTTAAATTTCAATTCTAGGTAAAAGTCTCATTAGCCCTTGGGACGATACCCGTATTTGCCTTGTGCTACTTGTCGAAACCGTACACTTGCGGGTAAATTGGGGTTATAAATGAAAAATGCTTGGTTTTACAACATGTGAGGATAGATGATAGGGATGAGAGGGAGAAACGGTAGATGAGAGATCGCGAATGATTCGTTTTCCAACAGAAAATTATTACTCCCTTCGTTTTACAATATTTGGCCTCTATTTCTTTTTTAGCAGTTTCAAAATAGTTGTCCCTTTTTATCTTTCCAAATAAGGTAATTTATATATATATCATTTACTGAAAGGAGAGAAAGTTGAGAAAATTAAAAAGTGAAAGTATGTAGGGCCCATTAAAAGTACAATTTTTGGTAACTTTTTTCAGAAGAATACATGTACTTTATATAAAAATAAATAAAATAATATTTTTATATTAAAAGAAAAAAGTAAAAATAGAGAAGTCTTAATTTACGTACATTATCAAAGATGACAAGTTTTTTGAGACAGATGGAGTATTATTTATTATTATTTAGACATTTTTATATATTTCTTTAGACACTTATTTATTCATGCACCTTTATTTTATTTGTATATTGGTTTCAAACATTTTTACATTTTTGTTTAAACACTTTTATATATTTTTTCAAACATTTTTCTATTATTTTAAAAAGTTTTTTTAATATAACAAATTGTTCACAAGTTGATTCAAACACTTTTACTTACTTCTTTAGACATTTTTTAATATTCAATCAGACACTTATTGTTATAGCTTTAGGCACTTTTTTATTATTTAAATAGTTATTTTCTGAAGATAATAAATTGTTCACAAGTTGATTCAGTTATTTTGTTGTTAATACACTTCTACTTATTTTTGTAAATATTTTAATATATTTATTTAGATACTTCTATATGTTTACATTTTATCAAAGGGAACAAATTATTTACATATTATTAAAGAGAAAAAATAATCTGCATGTTATTTCAGACACTTATACATACTTGTTCATATATTTTCCTAATTACTTTAGACACTTTATTTCTTTGTCTTTGACACTTACGCAGATGCGAGTAACGATGGACTCTAGTAGCAGCAATAGTGGCGTCAGCAGCTACGGCAGTGGTAATGGTAACCTCAGTGACGGTGGGATTGATGGTAGAATTTTTTAAGGAAGAAACAGTTTTTATTGAGGGGTAATTTTATCAAATTTTTTTAAAATGGATTATATATAGAGAGTTAAGAATTGTTTAGTATGTCTAATTAGACATATATGCATAGTATAATAACTAATGTAGTTGCCAAGAAAAGGGGGTTGCTTGATATACGCCAGACCTTTTATCCGTCCTACAGACAAAAATCCAAAATTATCCTTATTAAAATTTGGCACTTTTTTTTTCAACTTAAAACATAAAATAGCAAAAAAATTAAAAAAAATAATGAAAAAAAATACCAATTTGACATGCCCATTTCAAACCAAAGAAATAGAATTTGATGCACTTGTCTATTTTTTCAACTTAAACCATAAAATACCTAAAAATAAATAAATAAATAAAATAGAATGAAAAATAAAAAATTACCAATTCAACATGACCATACCAAATTAAAGTATATAATATGTTTAAATAATTATGGATACTATTCTAGACTATAAATAAATAGAATTTGACACACTTTTCTATTTTTTCCAAATTAAACCATAAAATAGCAAAAAAATGAAAATATAATGGAAAATAAAAAAATTACCAATTCAACATGACCATTAAAATTACAGCATCAAATCCATTGAAATAATTATTTAGATTACTCTAGATTCAATAGAATTTGACACACTCATCTATTTTTTTTAACTTAAACCATAAAATACGTAAAAAACCAAAAAATAGAAAAAGAAATAAACAAATTACCAATTCAACATGATCAGCCAAAATTAAAGCATAAAATATATTGAAATAATTATTGAGACTATCCTAGATGCAAAAGAAATAGAATTTGACACACTTATCTATTTTTTCAACTTAAACCATGAAATAGCCAAAAAAAATGAAAAATAGAATAAAAAATAAAAAAATTACCTATTCAAAATACCCAGTTGAATTATCTATTTCATGGGATTTTATGATTTAATCTAGGATGGGCATGTTGAACTGGTGATTGTTTATTTTTTTAATTCTATTTTTTGGTTTTTTTGCTATTTTATGGTTTAAGTTGAAAACAAATACATAAGTGTGTCAAATTTTATGATTTTTCCATCTAGAGTAGCCTTCATAATTTTTTAAATGGATTCTATGGTTTATTTTGGAATGAGCATGTTAAATTGGTAACTTATTTATCATTCTATTTTTGGTTTTTTTTTATCTTATGGTTTAAGTTGAAAAAAATAGATAAGTGTGTCAAATTCTATTTATTTTGTGTCTAGAATAGTCAGCATAATTATTTCAAGTGATTTTATACTTTAATTGTGATGGTCATGCCAAATTGGCCATGTTTTTATTTTCCATTCTATTTTTCATTTTTTTTGGTATTTTATAGTTTAAGTTGGAAAAAAATAGATAAATGTGTTGAATTATATTTATAATCTCAATAATTATTTGAATGAATTATATTCCTTAATTTGGTATGGTCACATTGAATTGGTAATTTTTTAAAATTTTCATTCTATTTTTGATTTTTTTTGCTATTTTATGGTTTAAGTTCAAAAAAATAGACTTGTATGTCAAATTCTATTTATTTGGAATATATAATATTATCCATAATTATTTAATGATATTTTATCCTTTAAAATGGGATGAGCGGTCAAATTGGTAATTTTTTTTATTTTTTATTCTATTTTTTTTGCTATTTTATGTTTTAAGTTAAAAAAATAGATAAGTGTGCCAAATTGTGTTCCTTTTTTTTTTCTTGTCTAGAGTGTTCTCCATAATTATTTCAAGGGATTTTATGCTTTAATTTGGGTTGACCAGGTCGAATTGGCGATTTTTTATTTTTCATTCTATTTTCTGTTTTTTTCCTTTTTTATGGTTTAAGTTGAAAAAATAGATAAGTGTGTCAAATTCCATTTATTTGAAATCTAGAATAATGTATATAATTATTTTAAGGGATTGGATGCTTCAGTTTTAGATGGGCATCTCAAATTCATAGTTTTTCTTTCAACTCTTCAGGTTTTTTTGTCATTTAAGGATTACATTGAAAAAAAAAAGAGATAAGTATGTCAAATTATGTTTTTTGACATCTAAAATAATATTTATAATTTCTTAAATGGATTGGATACTTTAATTTTTAATGGGAATGTTAAATTTGTAGTGTTTTTTAATTTTTCATTCTACTTTAAATTTTTTTGGCTATTTGAGGAGTTATTGATCCCAAATTTATATTCAAGGGTCTTATGTCCATTTTGCGTGCATTTAGGGGCTAATTTTGTATTTTTCTCCCAAATTTCCGTTAACACTAATGTAGATAACAGAAGAAGGGGTAATTTTGCGATGAAGTGTTATTTTAATCCTACTTTTGTAACGTTCGACAGTTTAGGAGTAAATGTGTGAAATAAGATATATTTTAAGGATAGATTATGCAATTTAGCCATAAATAGATAACTACAATCAATTTTAAAATAAAAATGATATTCTTAATTAGAAATATTTTGAAAATTGAAAATATAAAGATAAAAAATGTACAAACAAGAGAAAAATAAATAAAAATATAATCATAATAAAAAATAATTGGGAGATTGTAAGTTGAAAAAAATAATATATATAAATTGTGTGTGTGTGTGTGTGTGTGTGTGTATAAAGATTTATTATGTTATGTTATTTGAAAAAGACAAGTAATGAAATAATTTATATGTTAAGGAGAAAACTTAAACAAAAAAAAAATGGAATTTGGGTCTCAAAGTATAATTAATTCACTTGTTTTTTATATTAAAAAATGACTATAGGGGTAAGTGTAGGTCTATTAAAATTTCAGGAGCTTTTAAGAGATTTTTGAAACAAGAGGGGGACAATGTGTAATTTAAGGTATACCTCAGAGAGCAAATTGTAATTCTCCCTAAATATATATAAACTTAAGTAAAATAATGGTTTTATTTATTTCAAAATTTATTATAGAAATATAAATATAATTTTTAAGAATTTTTTAGAATATAAATTAATATGAATATATTTCAGTCAAAAGTAAAAAAAAGAAAGTAAAAGAGCCAATTTTTGCAATATGGAGAGAGTATCTAATAGTAGTCTAGTGGAGTAGTTTGTGAACGATTTAAAGTATCAATTTCTTTCTATCTAAACGTAAAACAATTTTTCCTTGCACCTTCAAAATGTAGAGTACATGTTTCTCGAATAAGGAAGAGCAAAGTAAAATGTCAATCAAGCTCCAATTTTGTAACTAGCCCACAAAAGAAAAAAAAGGGCACGTGTTACCCTGTTAAGAAAGCTCATCACGATTAATGCATTATTAGATGACTGCCCGCGCTCCACTCCGGGTTTTGTTAGGCATATGTTGTATATGTGTATGAAATATATGAAAATTTTTTAATTATACAAATGCAAGGTAGCTTTGAGTTGGTATCTCTATAAATTACTTGACAAATCATTACAATTCCTAGGAATAACAAAGTAGTGGGAATTAGTAAGTATGAAGGCAGTTGTTTTAAAGATAGAAATATCAAATTTGTTATTAATGTTTTGGGTAGTGGTGGATATACAACTATAGTTTTTTTTTTCCAATCTCTTATTAATGTTTTAAAATAGGACGAATATGTCACTGCTAGTTAAAAAATAATGAAAAATGGTAAAAATAGCAGGTTTTGAAATCTTAGAGTTATTATGTGTCTTTCAAAAAATATCAAGACCTTTAAGATTTTTGCTAAAAGAGGATTTGATATCTGCCATCAGTGCTTCAGCCCTATTGCTGCCTCTGTCACTAGCGCCCCAGCCCCATTTCTGCCTCAGTCACTAGCGCCCCAGCCCCATTTCTGCCATCCCTCTATCTCTGTTGTCTAATTTCCTTGTCGGCATTTAATAGGAGAGAGAGAGAGAGAGCGAGAGAGAGAGAGAGAGAGTCTAATTACAAAAAATCTTTAAAGTTTGTTAAATTTGCATTACCACCCTAAAATTTCAAAACTTATTATTTTTAACGTTTTTTGTTAGCTTTTTAACATTTTCCATTAAATTTTAAAGGCAAGTGGATTATCTACTCTTAATTTGAAAGTTTAACGACATACTATTTGACCCATTTTAAAACATTAGTGGGAGATTGGGCAAAAAAAACTGTAGTGACAAAAAACTTTTTTATGTTTTAAAATAAGGCAAAACTATCAAAGTTGAGCCCTAGTGACAAAAAAAACTGTAGTCACTAATGTTTTGTCAACTTTAACCACCTTTTTCCACCTCACCATTAGGCAAAAAAAAAAACTGAGTGTTTTGTTAACTTTGACCTCCATTTTCCACCTTACCACCCAACATTTTCAGTTGATTCTTAATTTGTTCTTTCATTTTATAAGTTGGAGAAGCAGACCGTAGCATTATAATGGTGCCGGGATGAGAGGAATGGAAAATGGGTATGTGGAAGTCAAAGTGGATTTATAATTGTGAGGTCTAGGCCCCAGAAGTGAGGCATAGACGCCACAATTTAAAAGGTGACTGCTTGAAAATTGCACTCTGGAGGCCTAGGCGTCAGCTGAGGCCTAGGCACCAAAATACCCCTTCGTAAGGCCTAAGTGTTAGACACCCTTGAGCCTGGGACCTAGGTGCCAGAAATCCCTCTCTTGAGGCCTAAGCGCCCATGTACCTAAGAAAATGGTTCCCCACCTCAATTTTTGAACTAGAGCATGCTATTGACCAAGGATTTCTATCCAAATTGGTAAGTGGGATGAAAAGGACATCTCCAAGAGTAGAAAAACTTGGAACCTAGCAAAAGAACTCATACTTCACCTTCATCTTCTCATTTAGAATTAGGTGTTCCATAGCTAAAAAGCTTGCATTTTCATCACCTTGTGTGGAGTACTCTTGGGCATTACCTGGAGAAGCTTTTGAGCACTTAAAAATCTCTAGGAGCTTGAGAAATTAAGCATCTATAGGCTTTGGGTTTCTTCTTTCCTTTTTTTCTTTGTATTGAACATGAATGCTCTTTATGTTATTTTCATGGTTATGTTTCATTTAGTTATGGAGTAGTCTCCCTTAGCACTTTCTATGGATGTAGCTACTTGGATTGATTATGTTGGATGAGTTTATGGTTATGTGATGTTAGTTTTCTACTAAATGTATGTTTATTCTTCTCTTGAGCTTATGGTTGTGTTAACTAGTTGATGGCCACAATTAGTTACACTATAAATTGCTTTTAAACTCTTGGAAAAGATTAAAAGCTATTAGACCTAGGAGAAGAATTTAATGGCTATATGCTTGTTGGGAAATTAGTCTAAGTCATTAAGTAAAGGTAAATTGAGCTCTAATGCTTCTTTCTAAGCTTGTAATTGGATGAAAATTCTTATTAAGTTTAGGTTAAAGAGAATAATTCTTTCACTTGAAAAAAGTAAGAATTCAATTGAGTAACTTTACTAGCAAGCATTGGAGACTAACTCACTCACTTGAGCTTACCAACTAATCAAGACAAGTAATGAACCCGTAGGAAGTGTTCTTTCATAATTTGGTAAAAACTATAATTTCACATTGCACTCTTGCATTCTAGGTTAATAGGATTCCACTTAGTTAAGTTTAGTCACTTGTTCAATTTGTCTACATTTTCATCAAACCTTGATTGTTTAGCTAGAGTTTGCTTAAAATAGTGGTACTTGACAAGTAAATTGATCAATCTTTGTGAGAATAATACTTACTTACCCTATCTACACGTCCATCGTGCACTTATGGGTTTGGGATTAAAATCAACAACATCGGGTGCTTGTTTACTGCTTCTCCCATTACAAGTTCCAAAATCCCTCTCTCAATACTATCCATGTCAATAAATAGCTTCTATATGCGAACCTACAGAAGAATCTCATAATATACCCATTATATAAAAAGTTCTTCCATACAGGCTAATTTGGCTTTTTAGAAAAAAAATTTGACTCATGAAACTATGAGCATTAACCATAGGAATTTAGTTCAATATCAAAGCAAACAATATCCTAGAAATGGTTGTTATGTTGCCAAAGAAACATGTGAGTTTGAGAATAACTGAATTAACACAATATAGGGAAGAAAAGAATACCCTAGTTTAGAGGCAAATGAGAAGGTATTGATCCAGAATCTAGTACATATCCTACTTTTCAATTTATCTATATTCTTGAACTTGATCTGTTTAAATGAACCTACAAGAAAATTTCCACCCAACTGCCCAAAAAACATAAAAGCAAATAATGAAATGAGGTGAGGGGTTAGGGGTAAAGAGAACATGGCAACAACTACCACAAATGTTCATGATCTTATGTCATGGATCCAAAATCTTTAAAAGAGTATACAAAGTAAAATAGATATATCCAAACTCAAGGAAAAAAAATCTTAATTAGCCATTTTTTTTCTTTTTTTTTTTTCCCACAATACTTCTAACCATTAGACTTGCCTATGCCATCATATGAATCCAGTCCTTCACACGATAAACATAATTCTTAATTATGAAATCATAACTTGAAAAAATAGCTCTAGAATCATAGATGATAGGTAAGAAGAAAATCAACAGTAATACATCTCTGGGCTTACAAAGGGGAACCATCCGACCTGGCTGAAAAACATGATTCCCTTGATTCCATGGATGAATATTAACTTGAAAGCACAATCTGAATCTGGTCCACCACTATAATTGACCTATCGTTATATCACTTGCCTATCATCCATGATCCCATTGATTTGTGCAAAATTGTTGAAGCTATATGTTCTTCAGAATAAAAAATGGAATTAGCTTTTGAGTTAGAAAAAGTGAAAGAAAGAGATAGAATTAGCCTGAATCATTATCAGCAACCATTGACTTTTCTAGCTTACCCTTCGCCCCCTTTTAATAATGAACAAAACAATCTATAAAGATGGATCAAACCCGTTCATGAAATTTCAATTCAAATTTTTTTTGTAAGGCACCAATTAAAGAAGTCACATCCTCACCATGTTAATAAGATGATCGCACTCCTCATTCGAGAAAAGGTTTTATACAAAAAGACCCTTAAAAGATCATAAAAATAAATCAATTTGTGAAATTTGTAGGTAGCCCCAAAATCCAACTAACAAAATAAAAAATGAAACAAAAAAGGTACCTGGGTCACCATGAGAGCTCGGTGACATGAGTAGGATAAAATGTAATAGAACATGAACCACATTTCATTCACAGTACTAATTCATGGCTACAAAGCACAAAAATGAATAAATATCACAAGCTCTTTTAAACCCTTTTTTGAATTTAGCCTAAAATTTTTCCAGAGTGAGAGATTACGCACATGGTACTGTCACAAAGCAAGTTAGGAATCCAAAGTGATGAAAAAGAAAAATAACAAGAAATGGAGAATGAACCAAAAAACAGCATGACTCAAAATCGAAAATACATGAGAGATAATAACAATGTTGCCGACTCAAATCCCTTTTTCCTTCAACGTAATGTAAATGATTAATTAGAAAGGGATTCATGTCGATTTATTCAAAATCAAAGTTGAGAAAGAATTAAAACTCGATCATGTTGAATAAAAAGAATCAAACTCCGCCGTTTAGAGATGAAAGTGAGAGAGGAGGCAAGGAAAGAGGAAAGTGAAGAAATAACTTGTAGAAATGCACAAATGCATTTTTTTTTTCTTCCCTTAAGTATCCCATTTTTTTTTAAAAAAAATGGAGTTCTGTACCATTAAGCCTTTTTCTCCGCAAATTTTCTCCTTTACATTTAACATACACTTTTCAAACACAGAATTTGGTCAAATTTACCATAACGGGACTTTAGAGGGGTATTTTGGATGATAAGTGAAAAAAATTTAAAATTTCTTGACATAAGTGGCATTTTTGCCACGGGTCAATTTCTGGTTAACTCTGTTAAGTGAAAAGTTAATTGTACCATTAAATGTATCTTGCTTTTATAATATATATTAGATTAGATACGGTATAGTAAATGATTTTCCAAAATAACCTGAGTAATTTCTATCACATCCTTATCCTATATCAAGTTAAGAAGTATCTTTTAATTATATTTTCGTAAATACACAGATAAATCCGATCGTAAGATAACTCCAACTTACATATATATAAGAATTTATAGTACTTAATTTGCGTCATATCAATTCAATATTATCAACTCCGGGATAGTCTGATCTGTTGATTAGTTTTTAATATCATCTTATCTATTCATATATTTGTATCTGATTAAGTTTTTACATATATCTATCTTAAGTATGTATCTGTTGCTTCTTTTCATCTTAATTATATGCAGAATATATTTAAAATATTACTAGAAAATAATAAAAATAAAGTACTATTTACACGGATAGAAAATATTATAAAATCATTAACCTTAGGAATTAACCAACAAGAGACAGTACTTTAGATACTTTATTTCCTCAACCATGGAAATTAACCGTCCAACTTAATTCGGAAATTTACAAATTCCCTACCGGTTTAAGTAATTAATTTGTTGGATAATCTCAAACTAATGTAAAGCTTATCTCATCCTCCCCACACTATAAATCCAGCTTGATCATGGGATGGTTAGCAGTTTTATTCTCTTTCCCCCTCTACCATGGCTCCCAAGTCCCATTTTACGACGATTTCTTTGCTTTACTTCTGTTCTGTAATACTAATCTCTTGTGCTTCTGCACTTAATGTTTCCTACGATGGAAGGGCCATCTTGCTTGATGGAAAACGCAGAGTTTTGGTCTCTGGTTCCATTCATTATCCAAGAAGCACCCCTGAGGTTTGTTAATTAATTTGCATTTCTAACTCGAACTAAATTGGTTGAATTCCCTGCTTAATTGAGATGGGTTTAATTTTATGTTTAATTAATTTATATGTATAGATGTGGCCGGAGCTTATCAGGAAGGCGAGAGAAGGTGGATTAGATGCTATTGAGACTTACGTGTTCTGGAATGCTCATGAGCCTGTTCGTCGTCAATATGATTTCGAGTCAAATCTTGATCTCGTCAGATTCATAAAAACCATCCAATACGAAGGTTTATATGCAATTCTTCGAATTGGACCCTACGTTTGTGCCGAATGGAATTATGGGTAAAGCCCTAAACCCTAACTCTACGTAAATTTTTGAAATAATTTAGAGATTAATTGAATTGAACCTGTTTACGGGAAGCTCTCTTTAAAACTTTGGTTATAAGTCTTTCCATTATTTAACAAAACTATTTTAAATATTTTCACTTTTTTTTTTCCTCCTTTTCACATGTGTAGTGGCTTGCCGGTGTGGTTGCATAATATGCCTGGCATTGAGCTTCGTACGGCTAACGACGTGTTTATGGTAATTATTTTTCTTTGTTGAAGTAATTATAATATACTTTAAAAAACCATTCTTCGATATATTTCATAATACAATTGTTTCTTTCCCAATTATTTTAGCACGAAATGCAAAACTTTACGGCCCTAATAGTGGACTTGATGAAAAAAGAAGAACTTTTTGCGTCACAAGGAGGTCCTATTATTCTTGCCCAGGTAATTATCATCACCAGTATTCCTACTTTTTGTGTAAAATAATATTCATAATATTGACATTGTTCTGTTAATTACTTGGCCTTTTAATTGAACTTGAAGATTGAAAACGAATATGGCAACGTAATGGGGCCATATGGAGAAGCTGGAAAAGCTTATATTGATTGGTGTGCAAAAATGGCCACTTCTTTTGATATTGGCGTTCCCTGGATCATGTGTCAACAAAAAAACCCTCCTAAGCCTATGGTAATTAATTCTTTTTATAGAAGTTTTCAACTTATATATAATGTATATATCTATTGTATTATATATATATTCGTTGAAATATATTGCTAATTTGATTAGTATTATCAATTAAACAGCTGGAAACTTGCAATGGCTGGTACTGTGATCAATACTATCCAAGTGATCTTAACCAACCCAAGATATGGACCGAGAATTGGACAGGATGGTATGTTAATTTAATCAATAAGTTTTTTTTTTTTGAGGTTTTAAAGTTATAGAAAAGTAATTTTTTTTATAATGTGTGACTTAATTATATATATAGGTTTAAGAGCTGGGGAGATGCACATCCTCACAGGACTGCCGAAGATATAGCTTTTGCCGTTTCACGATTCTATCAACTTGGTGGCACCCTCCAAAACTACTACATGGTTAGTGGCACTTTTTTAATTTAATTAATTGCACTAATTAAGAACCCAATCTTGTATTTATGTTAATCATTATTCATATAATTACTTTTGCCAGTACCACGGAGGAACCAACTTTGGTAGATCAGCTGGTGGCCCATACATTACCACAACCTATGACTATGATGCTCCACTCGATGAATATGGTACATTAATTTCAATGCCCAAAATCCAATTATTTAATTTCTAAACACATTATAGTATAATTAATTGCGTATAAATTAAATTGTCTTCTTTTGTAATTAATTAATAGGTGGCTTGAACCAACCAAAGTATGGTCACCTGAAGCAACTCCATGATGTTCTTCATTCCATTGAAGATACCCTTACTAATGGCAATGTTTCCAACTTTGATGCACCCAATAACGTGAAGGTAATTGATCATTCAGTTTGAAAATAAGTAATTAATGACTTATTATTTATTAATGTGTCCTAAAATTTTATGATAATCAATTAATTAATTATTCATTAATTAGGTCACCATGTTTACAACTAAAGACAGATCAACTTGCTTCTTTGACAACGAGAATACTGCCTCTGGGTTCACAGTAAGTTTCCAAGGAGTTGACTTTTATGTCCCTCCTTGGTCTGTTACCATTTCTGCAGATTGCAAGACTGAATCCTTCAACTCAGCCAAGGTATATTTATATATTCCAAATTACACTTCAGTTTCGTTTGAAAACAACATTTTTATGATTAACGTCAACGTTTGGGATAATTAATGGATGATTGAGATCTTACTATTCGGGAATAGGGTTTTGGTGACACCATAATTAACTTGCTACATAATTAGCATGATAATTAATGATTAGTTACTTGTAATTAATTCTAGGTGTATACTCAAACAAATGTGGCGGTGAAAAGGCAAGAAAAATCAGAATCAAAGCTTGTTTGGTCATGGAGGCCTGAAAATATTGACAAGGCTGTATTGAGAGGAAAAAGCCACATTTCTGCGAATCGTCTTCTTGACCAAAAAAGGGTTGCCAGTGATGCTAGTGATTATCTCTGGTACATTACAAGGTAATTATTTTATTTGATTCGTTTTGCTTCTCTTTTATCTTTATTTTTCATTTTCTGATCCCAGTTCTAATTTTAAATCTTCTCTTCTCCATATATCACTATTTTCTTGGAATTTATTTATTTGTTTGTTTGTTTGTTGGCAAGGCTTGATATTAAGGATGACGACCCAGTGTTGACCAAAAACATGACGATCCATGTAAATGCTACCGGCGAGGTTCTTCATGCTTATGTTAATGGAAATTATATCGGTAATTAACTAATTAAGTACATTTTGATTATTTCTTTACTCTTTTGTTTGTGAATTCTCGTTGTATATAATTATTCTTGTTATATTAATGTACAGGGTCTAGATGGGAAAAATATGGTGTTTTCCAGTCTGATTTCTTCTTTCATAATGTTCAATTCAATCGTGGAAATAATTTGATTTCTCTGCTAAGCGCATCCGTTGGCTTCCAGGTAAATATATATATATAATGAAATATATAAAATATTTATATTTATTTTTTAAATTTCGTGCATGCAAATCAATTGTATTAACTTAATAATTTTTGTATCATCTACAGAATTATGGTCCTTTTTATGATTTGAAGAAGAATGGGATTAATCCGGGGCCAGTTGAAGTGATTGGCTATAACGGCGATGAAAAAATAATAAAGGACTTGTCTGCTCATAAATGGAACTATAGGGTCGGATTGGATGGATTAGATGAAAATAAGTACTTCGAATTGAATTCTGCTCTCAAGTGGTCTAGGGAAGCTCTTCCGACGAACAAATCGATGACTTGGTACAAGGTAAATTTCATCCATAACCCCCTTGATTTTTACGTTTTTGTTGATTAAGTGTGCTAAGTTTTTTTTATGACTTTTAGACCACTTTCAAAGCCCCCCTGGGGACAGAGCCCGTCGTTGTTGATCTGCAAGGCATGGGTAAAGGCATGGCTTGGGTGAATGGCTTTAGTATCGGCCGGTATTGGCCAACATACATGGCTACAGATGATGGTTGTGAGGATGGACCTTGCAACTATGCCGGTTCCTATGACAACAACAAATGTCTTTCAAAGTGCGGTGAACCTACACAAAGATGGTAATAAGTAAAACCTTTTCTTGTCCTTCACAATAATCTTAGTTACGTATAAGGAACATTATATCTTATTTGTTTGTGGTTTTTAGGTACCACGTGCCACGTTCGGTTCTTGAAGACGGCGAAAATACATTGGTTTTGTTCGAGGAGTTTGGCGGGAACCCTGCAGATGTGAGCTTCCAAACCATTTCAGTTAGTTCTATTTGTGCAGATGCTTATGAAGGGAGTTCAGTGGAGTTGTCTTGTGGACATCGCTCAATCAAAGAAATCAAGTTTGCAAGTTTTGGAAACCCTGAAGGTGTTTGTGGGTCATTTGAAAAGGGCACTTGTGGATCTGAAAACGACGTCGTGTCAACAGTAAAAGAGGTAAAGAAAGTGATACCAGAAAAATTTTGAGCTATAGACATGACAAAGTCGGCAAATATATTTAGGATGCTAACAAATTGCTATTGTATTTGTTTTTCAGGAGTGTGTTGGGAAAGAGAGCTGCCAGGTTGATGTTTCGGAGAAGAAATTGGGCACCACAAATTGTGGGAAGATACAAAATAGGCTAGCGATTGAAGCCATTTGTAGTTAGATTTACTATACATAAAAAAAAAAAAAAAAGACATTTGAAGTTCTCCACGACCTCAGATCATCCTCGTGGGATAATTTTAATTTTGTTAGATCTGATCCCCGATGGAAGGGCTATATATTTTCACGTAGGATAGGTATTTTTGGGAATAACATGAAAGGATAATTAGTTACTGATGTTTTTTAGCCTCTCTGCTCATAATCAATTATCGGCTAGTGTGTTTAGCAAGAAAATATAATTATTCTGGATGAAATTTTCTTAGAATATGCTTCTATTACCTCTCAAATTAACTCCTAATAAATCCTCCTTTTTGTCATCAGAAATCCCGTTATTTTAAGTTTATTACTGAGAAGCGACTTTAAGTTCACCGTATTTTTTTTTTATATTTTGGCCATACTAGATTCTTCGTACAATTTTCCCTTTTGGTAATATTTAGGGTGCAAAATGACTGCTATAACCTCGTTTTCTTCCTCTCATTTCCAATCTCACTTTCACTCTTCCTCTCGTCGTTTTCTTCCTCCAGTGTGATTGACTAATTTGGTGCCCTTGGCCTCTGCCTCACCATCGTATTCCGTTCGCCATTCACCATCACTCCTCTATCCTCCACCATCATCCTCCTTTCACCATCACTTATTTTCCTCCGCTAGTCAGATCACTTGAATGAAGTCTCTAAATCCCTCTTTCCCCCGTTTGTAACCTAGGCTCAATCGTTCAATTTAGGGCATGAGTATGAGAGAATGAGGAGGCGAGCAGGCAGTAGCATCGAATCAAGGCTTTGGGTGCTTGAGTTGAGCCTTTAAGAGCATGGGTAAGGTTCGATTGAGAACGACAATGGATAAAAAACAGAACAAACGTTGCAATTGAGAATAGGGTGATACTGCGATCGTGGATAATGGTGGCAGATCGAGGGCGGCAGGCCCAGCTTCAATAATCGACGCCGTTTACGCCCAGCGGTGCAGAGCACGACAAAATTGACTAGTACTTTGGTGATTCAAGGACTGCTCAACGGTGGGGCATTGCTAGTGATTAGCAAATTAACAACGTCGATGATCATGTAGGCAAATTGTTGAGATGAAAAAAGACTCATTTATAATGGCTTCAACGATTCAAAAGAGATTGGTCGAATTGTCCCACATATGAAAATTGTTACTCACCTAAACAATCGTACAAAGTCAAACGTTGCAATCAATATTCTTTCACGAATATACTCCAAATTCAACTAAACATGATATTTTTAGAACCGCTTCACTCTTTAGAAATTTTCACATATAATACTCATAATTCAACCAAGATTCTTTGGGCCCTTAACTTATTATTAAAAATCCGTTTTGATAAAACCCTTAACCAGCTAGCCCCTTTGGTCATTTTAAAATCAATCTTTCATTGATAAGCTACAACTACATGCAAGTATTTCACCACTTCTATTTGGTGCCTTAAATTGTTCAATTTTGCCAATTGACTTCGCCTTCTACAGGCTTCCTACTTATCTTGTACAGTATTTTCCATGTCAACCTTAGCGAATAGTGAGTTTATATCTTAACCTTTGTGCTAGTCATGCTCCTTATCCTTTCGGTTCTTAATTTGGGAGTCTCGCAAGATTCATAGTTGCATTTCTTCTACTTCTTTATTTGCAAACAGCTGATTTGCCACCAGAATTTGCAAACAACTTTTGGCCAACCTCAAACTGTTAACACTGGATTTGGCTTTCATGTCGGTTCGGTTCTATAAGAACATCTCCAACAAACTCTTCATTTTGTAAATTTTCTCCATTTTATGGAATATTAAATTTTTTTCCATTAATACTGGATTTGGCTTTCACATCAGTTATGTTCTATAAGAGCATATTTTGTATATTTTCTCCATTTTATAGAATATCTGTACAAACACGTAAAGTCCACCATGGTACCTTCTCTCATTTTTGTATCTTAAATAGGTACCAATTCTTTAATTTTGTCCTACCAAACTACATAAACCCATAAATGCACCACTCAATTAGATACCTTCCATCAGTTTGATCATTAAATTGGATGGAAACACTGACATGATATTAAATAACAACTTTCATCTCTTCAAACTCCCTAATACTAACCCTTAAACTTCAACTAAAATCATTCTAGTCTCCCTCACCTGATCTAGCCCAGCTGGCGCCTCCGATTGCCCTCTAGAACCACCCTGGTGATTCTTTTATACATCAAGAAAACCGTCGAGCAAACCCACAAGCAGCAATACCTTTCCAAATCCAATAATTTCAAGTCACCAAGTGTCTTCCCCGTCCATTAAGGCTTCGAAGATCCATTCTTGGTCATTTCCTCAGTCGAGCGATTCTACTAGAATCACATCTTCCACATCATTTCTGGGGATGAATTGAATGACATTCAACATTAGTCCTCGAGCCCTAGAAGTTCTCCGTGCATAAGCCAATGCTTCACGGTTATTGGTGAGCTCACTATTATCATTCTCGATGTGCTTGCCTCACCTTCCTCCTCTTTTCCCCCATTCACGTGTCAAACCCAGGAACTGAGAGCAGTGAATCAAGGCGGGTTGGGTGACGACGATTGGACACATGAATTGGGTTGGGCTAAGAGGCAGGTTGGCCAGCAAATTGAGGCAGGCTGGGCTGGGTTAAGAGGTGGACAGAGCAACGAATCAAAGTAGACAGGCCATAAGGTTGCCAGAAAGCGGCGGCCTTCCTCCTTTCATTTTAGCATCGTCGGCGAGCTAGGTTGGGTGGATGACAATGATGGCTGTGGCAACGGATCAAGTGAGAGGTTAGGGTTTTAGGGGTTGAATTGGGTGAAGGAAAACATAATTGATTTTTGGAAGTTTAAAGGATTAAAATTAGTGATTGAAAAAGTTCAAGAACAAAAGTTATTATTTTAATTTTATATAACATCATGTTCACATTTTTCATTTAATTTAACGATAAAGTAACCCATTTAGATGCACTATATGAATTTATAGAATTTCATAGGACAAAAAATGAATTTAATACCTGTTTGAGACGAATAAAACAAGGGGCCCGTGGTAGACTTAACCTCTAAAACTCTAAAAATTGATATATTCATGAAGATTACGAGAAATATATATAGAAAAAGCAAAACTTACTTATATTTTCTATTTTATTGCACTATAATTTAAATTTTGCTTTAAATGCATAATATTTAATTCTTGATTAATAAATTCAAGCTTTTAAAAAAATATGGAAACTGTTCAAATTGAAGTTGAAAAATTATGTTTATTTTGGTCTTTGCTACCATATTTTGTAGAAATTATAGGAAAGTTGTTAAGTTGCTAAACAAAAAGACCTTACATGTAACAGCAAACTGTCCACACATATCCAACAAACAGTTGAAATTATAAGAGATTGTTACAGACATAACCCTTCTAGCGAAACGAAAGCAGAGGAAAAGGGGGGAAAATATAAAAAAAAAGGATACTGATTACTACATGTCTCCAGAGACTTATTCCCACACGCAGAGGTATATTAGATTATAGACGACCATCATCCCAACTACTACCGGTAGTACATCAGCTGCTGGGTTGAAGCAACGCTTGGGAACCCCCCATCGTAGATGGCCTGACTAGCTCCAGCAACGCCCATCCCCATGGCAGCAGCCTGCTTGAGAGCGTGATGCGCCTGTGGGTGCAGCAAAGCCGGAGCTCCCATTTTGCTCAGTGCCATTTGCCGCTCATACATGGCATTCGCGAGGTCAGCCGCAGATAGGCCAGAATATTGACCAGCAGTTGGTGGCGGAAGTGGGGTAGAGCTGGTCCCAGGTGGAGTGGGTTTACTGCCCCATGAACACTACAGGATGAAAAACGTACGTATACAATTGAGTGAATATTACCAACAACATTGACCAGATAAAAAAGATGGAGGAAGCAACAACCTCTGGTGGGCTCTAACAAGATGAAAGTATAGCCAAGGGATTACCAGGAGCACAACAAACAAAAATTTAGGTCCTGGACATCTTAAACCAGGAAAAATAGATTCGATTTGCATTCGTAACAGTATACACACAGAAAGAACAGAATAATCTCATCAGTTGAAACAGAGAATATTCTGTAACCTGACCACAGGTTTGGGCAACTTCTATGAATGACAAGAATACTTCAACTTTGCATCTCATCAAAGTAAACTAATTATAAAAAAAAAACCAAATGAGCTCCTTGCTCAAACCAAACATTTATGTTTTTGTAACCATGTACATCAAATCTTAAAACGAATGACAAGTTTCTTCACAACAAATGATTTGACATGACATCATTGAGTCTCTTTTAATTCACAGGAATTCATAATTAAAAAATGTTAACAAACAAGAATTACAAGAACTTGCAGCGCGTAAATATACCTTAACAGGTTTTCCACAAAGAATCCTAGCATTTCCCATCTGTATAGCACGAGCAGCCTCAGCATGAGTGCTGTATCTAACAAAACCAAAACCTTTATCCCGCTGTATGCGAACGTCTTCAATAGTTCCAGAACCCAGAGCATGAAATAGCCTGTGGAGGTCAACAGATGTAACCTGCAAGATACTTATCCATGAAGATAGCAACAATGGATTACCAAAGCAAATGCAATACGATCAACCAACTTTCCCAAAAAACTCTGCTAACTATAACTGAGATTTCCCACAGGATTGATCCTGGTTGGTTTACAAGCCCATGAAGATCAACTTTACCTCGTGTTAAAGAGAGGTCATGGGCCTTCAGAGAATATTCAATCGATTTATATGAAAATTTAGATGGGAAGGAAAAAAAATATTAAAAATAATCACTATTAATGCATCTTTAATTTGTAATGTTTTTATTGACATTCGGGCTTCTTAAAGTTTAAGGTATTAAATTGGCGTACAATTTGGACAAATAATCAGTATATAAGAATAAAAACTTCTAAAGCATTTTTAAAAATCCCAGCTGAACTGACCCAAGATTACTAGAAAGAATAATAAAAGCAATTAATCAAGACTTACCTCTGGTGCAAGATTTCCAACATAAACAGTTGTATACTGGGGATTGTTCTCCGGAGCATCATCACTGGTCTTCTCGTGACCATCCTCTGCAAGAAGCATAACATAAACCTGAATTGTTATCCTAGTTTCAATATGCTACTGTATGTCAAGAAAATTTATAAAATTATAATGAGCCAAGCCACTAGGCAAAAGAGCACAAGTTGCTAAACAATTTTTTTTATATCAACAAACATCTAAATAAAGTTATAACAAGTCCAACCAGCATAACAAGTTTCAGCACCAATAGGAAAATGAAACTACCCACATAGCAAGCAGGGAAATGTACATACTAAAAAGCCTAGAATCTTGAAATAAAGTAACACAGGTACAGCATATATGGACTACATGAGCACCTATCTACTATATTCCATTCACCCCAGGCAGAAGGACCTGAGGTACATATTAATCCCATAGATAAACTCACCAGATGTTCCATTTGTCAGCTCCACAACACTTTTGGCATCAGAACTCTGCTTATCTTCATTGGAAGTGGCCCCTTTTGTAGCCCAGTTACATCGTATCTGTCTACTACCAAGCCATTTTCCTGTATTGGAAAAAAAAATGAAAGTCCATAAAACGACAGTCAAATTATTTCAGAGAGTGACAATGTACCATGACATCCTCCTCCTAATGCATACTAATATGTGGATACAAAGTTTATCATTATCCTTTCTTTTTTTTTTTCCCAAAGCATCCTCCAGGCTCTCTTTCTATCATACAATTTTTCTTTTATACAAGGTCAGTAGGTTAAAAGGAAGGAAAAAGACAAGAAAACAATTACATTCAATTTAAGCATCAAGCTTGCATGATTGCATGTCAGTGTGGTGCGATGGGAAGAGGGGAAGTGTAGATCAGATATTAACTACTATAAACCAATGGAAACTGACATACCATTCAAGTCATTTATGGCATTCTGAGCATCCTGACAAGGAACAAAAATTGTATTTAGAGAAGATTGAGGAAACCCCAAAAAGGACACAGGAAGCTCACAAATCAACGCAAACCTGTTGGTTCCGGAACGAAACAAATCCATAACCCCTGGACCTACCAGTCTTTTGATCCCACATAACTCTTGCATCACTGCACCACAGAAGTCAATCGTTTATCTTGTAGTTCAAGATCAACTATCATTAAACACAGAGAGATGTCCATGAATAACTAAACTAACTCGTATCACATGGTGATGGAACTTACGAACAACTGCTATAAAGTGAGAAAAATGCATATAAAGTAGCATCTGTAACTTCCGGGCTAAGATCACCAACAAAAACATGGAAATGACCTGCACATGAAAAGAGCACGGGTTTTTGAGCTGTTTGTATGCCTACAACTGAGTCAGAAAAATATTCACTTATTGTGTAAACCTGATGTATCCTCCCTCTGAGTACTAGCATATGCCCAATTGACTTTGATAGCTTGCCCAAATCTTCCAACAAGAGCAACTGTCAGGATGAAGGTCCGAGAGAGAGAGAGAGAGAGAAAGAGAGGGCAACACACACACACACACACTGATGCAGGTAACTGACTGCCTATAATTGATAAAAAGGAATAACCAAGTGTCAACTCACAGATGCCTTCCATTGAGAGTGACAATAGCAAGAGCAGCTGATCTGCGGTCATAGTAATCCACAAAGCCATAGGATGACTGCACAGAGTAGAAAAGACGAGTATTGATGAAACTAAAACTACAAAAAGACATCAAGAACCAGAACCGATTGAATTGAAAATTTAAGAAAATAAACTAAGAAAGCGAATGAACCAAAAAAGTATACTAAAATGACCTTTTCTTTCCTAATAAGTTTGCACCCTTCAATGAGACCAGTACTAAGGAAAACTTCTTGAAGTAGAGGTTCTGTGACCTGTGGATGAATGTTTCCCACATATCTACATTTTCCCAAAGATTGAAGATGGTCATACAAACAAGGCTCAGCACAACAGAAGAATAAACAGAGTCACACACACACACACACACAGAGATGAGCCATCTGCATGATCTAAAGTAATAAAAAAAAGGCTTCAAAATATTGCCCGAAGCACAGTAAAACTGATTTTCCCAGGAATATGAAACAAAGATTTTCATCCAAATAGAATTGCTACTTTACATAGAGATGAAACTCTATATAAACTCATTCATCAAAACAAAAATCATAATCCATGATGGAGCAAGGAAGGCCATATGCTGAGGAAGGAAACTATTTGAAGAGGGAAAAAAAAGATGTCTCAGAAACACTCACACACTGCGGCATGAACTTGAATCAAAGCCAGGAGGCAGATTTCCACTCAAGATAGGCTCTATCTGCAAAATGAAAATGTAAAAGAGCAGAAAAACAATCCCGAATCTGTCCCTATACACAATATGCCCACGCCTCACTTTCAAGAAATAAGACAAGTATCCGAAAATAGATATGAAGGTCAAGCATCTAATTCCAGAAAAATCCAAAAAGCATACAAACACAGAAAACATCTGCCCATCCTGCAATATTTTGAACTGGCACAATCAAGGAAAAAGAAACAGAAATTTTGAAAAACAAAAAAAATAAAAAATTACCGTTGGGGCAAATGGGTAAAGAATAAAGAGCCTGAATATGATTCGAGAAATAACAATAAAAAAAAACAAATAACACAAACAAAAAAGAAACAAACCTGAGGTGCAGCTAAGAGACTGGGATGTTGATATATAGACTGCTGCATCATAGCCTGTTGCTTAAGCCTTTGCTGCTGCATCATCTTTCCGAATCGGGAAAGGTTCGGACAAATTCAATTGGATTGATCTAAAGTCTAGGGTTGCGATTCGGATGAAAATGGCTGAGAAAAGAAGAAAAAATGGAAATTGAAAAACAAAAGGAAAACAAAAACAAAAATAAAAAAGAAAGAAAAAAAGAAAAACGAAAAGAAGAAGCCCCTCGAGGGAGAGGATTGGGGACCGAATCGCAGTTGAAAATAGAGACCGGAGCTAGGAGAAGAGCTTGTGAGATTTTATTTTATACCCATATCTTTCAACTGCTACTGTTTCTCTAGATTGGGCCAAGCCGCCGAGCCCGATTATGCCATGTTCGAACTTCGGACAGATGCACACGGTGGAGTTTGGTTTTTTTGGCAAAAATAACAAATAAACCACTAACGTTTTTGTGCTGGCCCGACTCACACACTAATGTTTTTTTTGGGACAAATGAACCACTAGTGTTTCAGAGTCGGCTCAAATCAGCCACTCTTGTAATTTTTTCCGTTAAGTATAATGGAATCTTAGCATAAAATATCAAATTTAGTTCCTATATTTTATACTTCTGCCCCCAGCGCATCTGAAGTTTTTTAATCTAACGTTTGAACCATTTTTCTTCAAGCAGACATCAATTTTCAGACTCTATTTATGGGTAGTAATTGAGATCCTCCTGACCTTACTGATAGTGGCCATGATGTTCCTCCTTTTTACTTTGCCTCATATTATACCATAATCTTGTGTTAAGCACTAATATAAGCGATACATCATTCAAGAGTAGCAGCATGGGGACGGAGACATCTCATCTTAGGCAACGAAGATGATATACCTTAAAGGAGTTAGAGGCAGCAATAAATAGACTTTGACTGAAAAATATAATTATAAAAGGTAGTTATGGAATTTTATAAATAGTAAAGGTAGCCTATTTGAATTGTTTTAAATCAAGTGGAGCTATTTTGTTAATTTTAAAAAGCTAATGATGGAGTTTTGTAATATTTTAAGAGCTGAATGGGTAAATTGGCATATTTGAATAACGTTAGTGGTTTGTTTGACTAAAAAAAAAACATTAATGGCTAATTTGAGCTAGGTCCAAAACGTTAGTTGTTTATTCATTATTTTTTCTGGGTTTTTTTGCCCATGTTTGTAAAAAAGGCCAACTGACTACCATTAATTATTTTTTATAGTTAAATTTAGGGAAAGTTACAATTACCCCTTAAGGCTTACCCTAACCTACAGTTTACCTTTTTTTATTTTTAAAAACCTGCATTTTGCCCTCTGCTTCTTTTATATTGTCCGATAACAACTTCTGAAACTGTAATTTAAATTGTACAATAGTCATTTTCTAGTAATCTTGGCCTCTCAAATATTTTTTTATAGTTAATAGATATTTTAAATTATTATTTTTTTTCTGTAAATTCATTTTTCTTCCTATAAATGTATGTCGGTATTTTTTAAAAGTTTGTTAGCTATAAAAAAATATTAAAAATCTTAAAATTACTAGAACATAGGTATAATATAGTTGAATTTAGGGTTTCAAAAGTTGCTGTCGCGCACTATAAAAGAAGTATGGGTAAAGTATAGATTTTTTAAAATAGATTAGGCAAAATTTAAATTAAATCAAACCACAGAGGAACTTTTGTAATTTACGTTTAAATTTATTGTCAATATTATCTTCTTTTTTCTTTGGCGAATTAACCCACCATGGTTACATCATCCACGTTGAATGAAGATATGACACATTGTCGATATGACAAGCTTAAGTGGACTAAGATGTGACATATATTATCCTAACATATCCCAAAAAAAAATTTCATTACTAAAAATCTCCCATAAACTTTATTTCTTCTCTTTTCCACTATCATCTTCTTTCTTCCTTCTATCGTCCGCTAGGTAACACCACATTGTTTGCCCATCTCGCTTCTTCGCCTCCCCCTATCATTGCACCCCCGTTCTCATTGACCTTTTTTCTTTAGCACAGTAGCACTCCCCCCCTTGTTTTTTAACCATTATAATGCATTGTCTATGACGATTACTCTATGACCAATCCTTCGCTCCTTTACCACTGCATCATCCACTGTTGCATTTCTTTTGTTTTTGTTTTTATTTTTCGTTCTCGATTTAATTCTTCACTTCTCGCTCATACTTTAAGCATTCATCAGGCCAAATTCATGACAATTTCAGTCGTTTCTTCAAAATTTTAACAAAACACATCTAGTAATTTTTCTTTTTATGTCTTGTTTTGTTTAATTTTAGTGATTTATTCTAGGTTTTCATTGGGAAATGTTGAATTCCATTTGTAGTTTTGGATTTCAATTTGAAGGTAGGTGAATTTGTTGTTTTTGGCATTTCCCAAATCATTCAGATGGGTGTTTGCATTTGTTCTTTAACAAGATTTATACTTCTGTCTTTCATGTACTGTTGGTATTTGTTAACATGCTCGAATTAACAGTCTTCTTCTTGTTGAATCTTAATTAAATCTCAAATTTTTTCATTATCTTAGTTTTTGGGACATGGAATTAGGATGGATGTGACTACTTTCAAACATGATTAAGAGAATAAAGTAATGAAGTGTTTGCTTGATGCCTTTGTTGCTACATTTTTTCTGACCAATATTTTGACTGCCTACTGTAAGGCTAACAAGATGCACCCCTAGTCGCTGAAATATTGATTTGAACAAAGAGTCGCACCTTTAGTTTTGTTTCGTGTGACGAAACACACTCTAATAAGAATCACAGATGATGTAGTTTGGGGGTGGTAATGTAGGTGGCTGTATCGAGGTTGTTCTCGAACTAGTCATGGTGGACTAGGACTATCTAATGATAATGATGGTTCTTATGCTTTATTTTGTAGTTTAAGGATTGATGTACATAATAGCGTATAGTTCATGGATGAATTGTGTAATTGGCCATTTCTACCAGCCATATAATCACCATATTTCATAAAATATTTCTTGAGATAATAAAATATTCCAATTATTGGCTTCACTTATGCCTAATTTGTTTGAATCACAATTATCAATAGCCAATACTTCTTTAAAAGAAACTTGAATGATGGATTTAATTGTAAGAAAACAATAATGGGTGATTAGCACTGTAACACATACATTGGTGGGAGATTTGCCCTTTTTCCCTATTTTTGGATACCGATCATTTTGGTTTGGTTATACTTATTTATTATTTTGAGTTCTTATAATGTTTATAACATTTTTATATTTAATAAATTATTTTACTATTTCACTTTTTAATTTTTTTTTTACTTTTCTTAATTTAGCAAAAAAAATGAATAACAATAATGCAAGCAACATATAAGTTTCTCATTTTTCTTAATTTCTATGTCAAATCCAAATATTTCAAAGGCTATGCCTCGTTGCTAGAAATATTCACTAGAGATGGTGAATGGAGACAATCAATATGTTTCAGAGCAACAACATGAGTTTGGATGAGATTCAATAGCTCACCAAAGCTTGATCAAGACTTTCTTTTCTACACTCTACCTCAGCATTAGAGGCAAAACTTCATCCCCTATTGGTAGCCAATTATACAACAATAACTCATCAATTGATTTTGCTCAACCCTTATGAATCTTACGTGGCAATTTGAATTTTAACCCATGGTTCCGTGAGAATAAGTCCCTCTAGCTCATCTTTTAGCAACATCCTATATCTCTTAACTCCTTTATATTTTGTATTTTTTTGAGTACCAAAAGAGAAAAAAGAAATCCTTTAGTTACTTTGGGTTTGGATGCGCGGGGGGCTACACCTCACCTTTGGTAGGCCTCTTGTCCTTATTGGGCTAAGTTAGTAGACCCTTTTGCCACATTTTTAGGCCAATTCAAGTATCCATTAAATTCTTTTAGAAGATTTGCTGCAGTGGAAGGAATCCTACAGATGTAATACCAAGCTCTTTTGATCTTTTCCTTTTCTCTTTTTGGCTCGAGTTAATGAAGTTGTAGTTGGGTTTTGGCTTATGACTTTAGAATTTTCTAAAATACAGTATCTGTAACAATACCCTTCCATCTCCACCGTTGGATTAAAAGAGTTAATGTTTTGGTTTAACTCTAGTTTTTACCCAAAAGCTTTGCCATTTTTACATTCTAGTCCCTAAAGCTTTTTTTTTCTTTCTTACTCCATTGAATTAAGAATTAGACAAATTTTAAAAGATTTTATCCGTTCAGTGATTTCTGATTATTGTTAAGATTTTATTGGACTATCACCCAAGTCACATATTGACCGTAAAACCCATTGTTAAAGTGGATAGGGTAGTAAGATTGAGTAAAATATTAACAAATAACAAATAAAATATTGACATTAATAATTAGTTACTGATGGAGAAAAATTTTAGAACTTTGTCTAAATCTGCTTTAAAGAGACAACAAGAAAAAAAATTATGGGGAATAGAAAAATCAAAAAATCACAAATGGTTTTAATCAGAGATATTGAGAAAAAAATTAGAATATTGGAATATTCATAAAGTTAAAAAAATGTGAATTTTATCAAAAAGGAACTTTTGATCCCAAAATGACTGACGCTATAAAAACTATAAAAAGAATTATTCCAATAATGGAAGAAGACCATAAATTTAAATTGTTTTCAAAAATACATGATTAAAGATCATCTAAAAAATCATTACAATTATTTGAATGTCAATCTCGTGCAAATTGCTTTGAAATGTTTAACAAAAAATGGTTTGAATACTTCTGAGATAATTGTCTTAAGAGATTCTAGGCATAATAAATTTTTTGACTTTCTGTTAGATATAGTAGAATTAAGTTTGTGTGATAGACCAATTTACTTAAATTATCATCTAAACTTTACTCTTTCTTTGAAATATTCTCATATCATGAAATTTTTTACTACAGACATCATGACATCTAGTTTTGATATACTTGTTTACAAAATTTATTACAAAGTAATGACAACACAGACTAAGTCTAAAGCTTTAGAATTTGATACAAAAGGAAAAACTTTATTATTAAAAGCTAATACAAAAAGAAAAAGACATGTTGTTGTCCCAAAGCCAATTAAATGAAGTGATGTTGAGTTTTTAGAAAAAATTGATTTTTCAAAATGAAAAACTATGAAACCTTTGAAACCTCGAGAGTTAGAAAGAATTGTTAAATATGACAATGGAGAGGTCAAAATAGGGTGTAGTAAATATAGAATTATAAAAATTAATTTCTCAGAATTAGAACCAAGAAGACACCCATCAAGAATTTCTAGAGCTTTATGTTCTTATATCCCAAAATCTGAGTATAAAAAGTTAATAAAAGGAGTTAAAGAAACTATAGAACAAGTATTACATCTTGTCAATAAAATTGATCAAGTTATCTTAGTAAAAGGTTAAAATTCTAGAAAACAAGAAGAGAAAACAAAATCTATATCTATAGGATCACTAAATCCTAGTTTTTTAAATTTTCAACTAAATGTGTTGACATAACCATTTAGATTTGATAGCTAAAGTCTAAATAAAGATTTTTAGTTGGAAAAGAATGAGACTAAAAGAAAATAATTTTTTATACATACACTAAAGAAGATAGAAAGGAACTTAAACAACTTTGGTATAAAAAAAATCATGAAAACTAAAGAGAAATTAAAATTCTTTAAATGGCTTATCTCAACCTTAGTCTTGGATGAGAAAACCACATCAGAAGTATTAAAAGAAACTTGGTCCACACATATAAGACGAAAGATGGAAAAGAAATTACAGGCCCATATCCACTTAATACCACAAATATAATGGGAGAAGAAATAAAAATATCTACTTCACCTTTAAGACTTTTGATACAGAAAACCTTGAGAATGCCAAAAAGCCTATAGATAACAAAGATCTTCAAATATTATATAACAAAATAATTACACGAATCTTTACCCACAATCCATAAGTAAACAAATGAATATAAATGAAACATTCTTGGGTAAGCATAAGTTAAAAAAACTTCAGCCTTTAAACTAAAACTTTTGCCAAAAACCTCAAAGTCACCTATAAATTTTCCCAAAAAAATTCCAAAATTTAAGTTAAAACCTAATAATAGAATTGTTAATTTAGCTGATCAAATAGCTAAATTAACAATTTGATCTGAAGATTTGAATGAGTCTGTGGACAAAAAATAAAAAGGTCTTCAAATAAATGTTATTGGAGAAAATATAATTGTCCAAGAAATTACTGATTCCTACCATCAAAAAGTGAAAACATAGAATTAAATCATTTTCATTCTAAAGGAGAGAGAAAATGTCCAATAAGAAGTTCATAAAAAAATTGGAATGTACCCCATCCCTATATGTCAAAACCATTTCCATTGGATATAAGATTAAATAATTATTTTAAGCCATATACTTTTACAAAATATAAAGGAGATTCTATAAGGGAATGTAACATAGGTGGTTTATTCGAATACCAAATCATAACATTATCCAACATTTGATTATGTTTAGAATAATTGCAAGAAAGTGAGTTAACAACTCAAATCCATACATAGCAGAAATGATTATAACTAGATTCACAAGACTACTAAGAAATTGGTGGGAAAATTACTCGGCTGAACAATCAAAACAAGAAATAAAAAATGTAAGAAAAATAGTCATAGTATAGCATAGAGCACAAGTAATACAGAAAAGTGAACCTAATGTTGTAAATACTTTGTTATGTACTATTTATTCTCATTTTGTTAGTGTAGAACTTTATTAGATTTAGAATGGTATAAAGATACTTTCCTTATAAGAGTCTATGAATGAGGGGATTGTAGATCCTTAATCTAGAAAGAAAAGTTCATACAAGGACTGTCAAAATACCTTGGTTAGTTAGTTATGGATCATATTAAAGAAAATAATCAAGGTAATACCAACCTAGAAAACTATACTTATGGACAAATTCTAGCTAAAATAAAAAAAAATGGTTCTAAAATGTGTCATGAAATGAAATGGTAGAAACATGTTAAGAGAGAAAGACTAGCAAGAAGAAAAGAAATAAGAAAGTTTTATTCTTAATTTGGTTATAATATCCCAAGGTCATATTTGGAGTATGAACCCAAAAAACAAAAGAAGCATAAATCCTATAGAATATGTAAGAGAATATGATTTGAAAAAAAAAAAAACCTAGATCATCTAAAAGGTTTAAAAAAAGAAAATCTAAAAAAGATTAGAAGGTCTATTAGAAATGTGAAAAACCAAGACACTTTGCAAATAAATGTAAAACAAGACCAAAGATAAACTCTTTAGAAATTGATAAAGGTCTTAAATAAAGTTTAAAGCAAATATTGTTAAATAGTGATAGTGAGCCTCATGAAGAACAAAAAGAAATAATCTAAATGTCATTGTTCTTACAGATGGTTTGAAAGCATGTTGAAAAGATATTGAAAAAATGAATAAAAAAGATGTCATTTGTCTTACAGATGGCTCAAAAGCTAAAACTTGTGGATCTAAATGTGGATGTGATTCATGTCAATTACAGAACACATTTAATAATCTGCAATTAAAAAAGATTTAAGTAAATGTTATCATTGAAAAAGATGAAAGAATATTAAAATTTTCCAAATAAATTGATGACATAAAATTAAGAAAAGAATTGTTTAAATATCTTGATAAAGTTGGAAAGTAAGAACACCAATCAGATCAAGGTAGAAGAAATTCAAAGAAAATGGTTGGCATGCAAGAATTGACTAAGCCTCTAGTTTATAGTCTTAATGAAATTCTTAAAAGGATAGATGAGGCACATAAAAGTCACAAAGAACCAATAGTAGCAGAATTAAAATGAGAAATTTTAGAAATAAAATCTTTCAAAAATAAAATTGAGATTTTAGAACTTCAAAATTTTGAATGATATTCTCAAGATATTCTAAAAGATGAAATAATTATAGAAGATATGGAAGAATTTAGTTTTAAGGCAAAGCAAAAAGAAAGAGATAAAATGTTTTAGAAACAAGTCAAGAAAATAAAGAAATAATTTTTTTTTCAAGAAAAACTACTACAGATTAATGAAGTTTATTCTATGTCAAATCATATATTTACTAGTAGAATAACTTTGTTAATTGAATATTAATTCAAATTAATAGCAGTAATCTTGATAGATTTAGGAGCTAATAAAAATTGCATTAAAGAATGTATTGTTCCTAATTAGTATCTTGGTAAATCTTTTGAATCAATTACTATTGCTAATAAATAAATCCTGCCAATAAGATTTATACCCAATTTGTTTAACTTAAGTCATTTAACTATAAAATGATTTATTTTTATTCTTATGTATTTTTTACTTGAAAATAATTTAAATTAAAATTCAATATTATGTAGCTGCAATAATCTATTGAAAATATAATTTTTGTAATCTTACTAAATTTTTATGAATTTTTCTACTTTAAAGCCTTAAAAAAGAAAAATTCATAAAAATTTAACAACATTATGAAAATTTAGTTTCAAATAGATTATTACATCTATATAATATTTGCATTCAAATGCAATTAGTTTCAAGTAAAAAAAATGTAAAACTAAAAATAAATCAGTTGACTTAAGTTCAAATGAATTGGCTTTTAAGCTTATAAATGTTGGTGTTTGTAATGAAGATATTTGCTTCCGACAACATTTTACAACCTTAAACATGAATCAATAAATAATCATAGGAACATCATTTTTTGCTGCAATTATACCTTTTTTAGATGAATATGGATGAAATTTCTACTAGGAAAGTTGGAAAAAAATTACTTTTGAGTTTGCTGAACCCCTTAGAAGATCATGACTAGAAGAATTTACTACAAATCTAGGAAGAAAACAGAATATATTGATGTGTTTACAAGAAGAAGTAAAACACAAAAGTATTAAAAAAATTAGAAAATATAGAATTAAAAAAAAAAAGTGAACACTTTAGGGAAGTTTTAGTAAGTAAAGTTTGTGTGGATATTCCTAATGCTTTTTGGGAAAAAAAAACACACACATTGTGAGCCTCCTTATGAACCAGATTTCAATGAGAAAAATATTCCTACAAAATCCAAAGCTATTCAAATATTCCTACAAAATCCAAAGTTATTCAAATGAATTCAAAATTTATTGGATAAAAAATTAATCAGAAATTATTCATCGCCAACGAGTTGCTTTGCCTTTTATGTGATAAAAAATTCAGAAATTGAAAGAAGAGTACCAAGATTATTAATTAATTATAAGCCTTTTAATAAAGTCCTAAGATGGATTAGGTATCCAATACTTAACAAGAAAGATTTGTTTTCCAAACTTCATAATGTTGTTGTGTTTTCTAAATTTGATATGAAGTCAAGATATTGACAAATTCAAATTGCTTAAGAAGATAAATATAAGACAGGTTTTAATGTTTTTTTTGGTCATCATGAATGGAATTTTTTGCTTTTTGGATTAAAGAATGCCTCCTCAGAATTTTAGAAAATCTTGAATGAATTTTTTAACCCTTATAGTTATTTTGCTCTTATTTACATTGATGATTTTCTTGTGCTTTTTCAATTAATTGATCAACATGGGAAGCACTTGAACAAATTTGTAAAATAGTAAAAGAAGCAGGACTTGTAATAACAACAAAAAAGATGAAGTTGTTCCAAACAAAAATCAAATTTTTAGGTCATATAATCCACAGAGGAACAATCAAACTTATTGATAGATCAATAAGTTTTGTTGATAAATTTTCTGATGAAATAAAGGATAAAAATCAATTACAAAGATTTTTAGGAAATTTAAACTATGTTGTAATTTTCTATAAAGATCTTGTCAAGGATTGTAAATCTTTATTTGAAAGATTAAAGAATAATCCTCCAAACTAGAGTAAAGAACAGACTCAAGCTATAAACCTTTTTTTGAAAGATTAAAGAATAATCCTCCACATGTAGACTAAAGAACAAACAAAAGAAGAAAAACAGCCATGGCACAAAAAATATAAAGTCTCCTCCAATACCAGAATTATTTCTTCCAAGTTCAAACCGGACACCAGCTAAGTGATCCCAAATTCTCTCACTCTCCCATTGGTGAAGTCATGATAGCCTTATCACCAATGTCCAGGAACTCTGCCTATTTAAAGAGTCATCATCCAGAGTTCAAGGCATTTGATTCTTCTCTACTTTCTTCTTATAGTCTATGTGCTGGACCCTTTTCTTATTTCCTCTAGAGTTTGTGTTTAAGTGTTGTACCTATACCTGTACAATAGTTGTACCAATTCTGTTAAGGCTTGGACTATTAATTCAACAGTACAAGTTTGTAATCATCCCTTTGATTATCGTCTACACGTGGTAAACTAATTTTTAATAGTTATTTGTAAGTTTATGTTTCAATAAAGCATGTGTGTATTTCATATCTATGTTTGATACTCTACAAGTCTTTGGGTGTTTTGTGTGTACCTGGGCATTTTGATATCAGAGCCATTGTTTGTTATATATGCTAATTAATTGCATGTTTTAATTTTTAGGTCCTTAACTGCAAAAAGTTAAAAAGTGTAAGGAAAAAGAAAAATCACACGTATTGATCCAGGTCCTGTAGCGAAGAAAGGTCCTATGACTTTTCATGCTTCATCATTTACGTTCTCCAAAACTAAAACATGTTATTTACGTTATGTACTAGTACTACTTACGAGATTGAAGGTGGTAAAGGCTTAAAGCTAAGTATATAAATAAACTATCAAGCTTGATGGCTTCTTGTTCTACCAGAAATTTTATAATAGGCTTGAAATAAAATAACCCCTCAAGTCCTAAATTAACATCCTCCGAGCTTTTGCTCCAGCCCAAATTTGAGCTGCCAGACAAGGCAATTCTATCTCTATGCTTCCAAGTCCAGCCACCTGATCAGGAGTCTCTGCCTGCTGCTGGTTTGCCCTTCTTGTATGGTGCTTTCGCCGTCAACCTGTTGCATAACAACAACATAGAGCAACCATTAATAAACACACCAATTCGACTGGCCATTGGAGCCGTTTAAACACACCCTCACATCCCTACCTATCTTTTCTCTTCTCAAGGAACCGGTAAAGCGATGCCCTCCTAGCCATTGGTAAACCTGCGCGCATTAGAAAGACGACTAATCAGCTAGCATCTACTTCACCACTCTGTTGCTCTCGATGATTTGAGAAAATGCAAAAGAAAACTTAGAACTTACGAAGACCAATGTGCCATGACGGAGGTTGGATGTGTTCTTGACAGATATGGTTGCCGGAACACGAAACATGTTTCTTCCAGGTAGGGGTAGGAGGTAAAGGAAGCCCAGTACAACTGCTGCTGCTGGACATGGTAGAAGCAGAGTTGTTGCAGTTGCAAGGAGGGGTTCCAATGCTTGCCAACTTGATGATCTCCCTTGCCTTCTCAGGGGCCACACCGTCGATCACAATCACTTGGCCGCCGTAGAATACCGTCATCTTCCCGACCTGAGGTGGCTCTGCCGCAACAGGCTTGGCGGAGGGACTGCAAACCAGAATCCAGAAACACATGAGCAAACATTAAAAACGCAGATGTTCAGTTCATACGGCAGAAGCAGCACACCTAGAATCAGCCCTTCCACGGTCCTCGAGCAAGTCAAAATTCTTATCCGGAACTACTGCAAACAAATCCATTGTTGTTGTTGGTGTTGGGCGAGGTGATTCTGCACCAAAATCTGGATGGAAGCAATAGTACTTCTGGAAGCTACCTTGATCAGTGTTTGAATTCGTATATAATGGATGAACGTGAAGGGTTGGGACTGATGTGATGAACTTAAAAACGTGCCCTTAATTCAAGCAAATTGATTCTTGAACTACCGGAACCACGCACGTGATAGTTATCCAAGGATGACTTTTGAAATAGTACCCTTAATTCAATGTTCCCAATATTGTTCTGTTTTCCTTATAACTTAAAAACTTCTATTTTCACTCTAAACAGAATAAATATAATATAAATCCTTTACACAAATGGTCAATTAATTCAAAGTTGAACTTTGATGACCTAAACTTCTAACAATGATCACAACGACTGGCTAATGTCAAATGGGTTGATTTCAAAAAAGTTAGTTAAAAGAGTTCTAAAGAAATTCAATATATTCAAGTAAATATTGAAGAAAAGAAACAACTAATTTCCCTATCAACTTTTTTTTTTGTAAAAAAAAAAAAAGGCAGTTAATAAGGTCATGATGATATAAAAAGAAGGACCGTGATTATTTAAAGGGACTCATAGATTGGTCAATACTTAACCTAAAAAAGATCACTTGACGCATGAAGTTTCTCTTTTAAAAGTTTTGTGGCAGAAAAGCTGTTACCTTTTACTACTTGGCCGTTGCATGGAATTCCGAGAGTTAGATCTCCAAAACCGCCTTTCTCCTTCAAATACGAAGCGAACATTCTACAAGTCTGGTTAAAGCTCTTCGCCGACCTCCCAGGTGTCTGGCCGGAACGTTGCACTGAACCAGACATACTCAGCCGGCGGTCACCAAGAAACTCAGCAACCTAACTGAGAAATAAGCAGTTAGGTCTGCTGCAGCCAATAAGAAGTCACTCTTATAGACGTGCTTCGCTTGATCCGGGTATTGGTGACGAACTATGCGCACTTGGAAGTTGGAACAGATGGGGCTTTCTTAATTCGATTTTATGGTTGGGAGTTGGAATCTTGTTCGGTTAGGGATCTTTATCTCTTTTTTTTTTTTTTTGCTTTCCTTTCTTTTAGTAAGTTGTTGATGTCTCTTTGCTTTGGTTTGTTTTGAAACACGTTTCTTTTGTGGGTTTTGTTAGCTGCGGTTTTGACTCCCTGTTTATCATCACGTTTTTCATCTGGAAAAGATATATCTCACAAACCATGACAAAATTGAGAGATTTTTTTTTCCGCATGTTTTCCTTCTGGTATTTGTAGGTATGAAAAGTATACAAGAATGCTCTGCAATTCAATGGATTTCTCTATGTACAACATACACTTCTAACCCCCAAGAACAAAAAGTTTCGAGCCATTAGAGCCAAAGAGCTTAAACAGAACTAAAATTAAACAGACCCCCCAGCTCCAAGCCACTTTCTGAATGCCACAACTCAACTCCGAAAGTCTGGTCCCAGAGGCTATGAACAAGTTGATTCATCAGAAATCATAATCAATGTCTGTTACGTTCTGGGATGTGGAATGTTTCACGAGCCTTTCTTGCTCGTCGTACTGATCAAGGTTCTCACATGGCGCTGGGAAGACAGTTCCATAGACGCGGCCTTCAACGAAGGAGCACTGGAATATGTGCTTCTTCTTGTATGTTATCCCGACGGACATGTCCCGGAAAGAAATGTTTCTCACAGGAATTTCTGAACTTCCATGGATACGGACAGGAACTCTAACTCCTTGACCATGAACACCAATGAAGCTTATGTCCTCAAGAAGAGGAAGAGCCTTTCGATCATAATCATCATCTGGATGTTCGTTATAGTCCGTCTTTATAACGATCCCAACTCGTGAATCATCAAATGTCAGGTTCCGGTATGTTATGTGTCTAACATATCCTCCCCTTCCAGCAGCTGTCTTGATGCGAACAGCACGACGGGAGCTCCACACAAGCAGATTCTCCACCGTAACGTTAGATACCCCACCAGACATCTCGCTACCAATTGATACGCCAGCACTGTTGAACCACCGACAAATTAATTAAGGTTACTTTTAGCTGCTATACAGAAATTGAACAAGAACAAATAACCAAACAGCAGAACAGCCAAAGGATATATTGTCACTGAGAACTGGCACAAATTTCAAGAAATCTCATGGTTCCATGGTTCCATCTCATGGCACCCGGCCTTTGCAAAACATAAATGTCAGTGAAGTTTAATTAAGCTAGAATCTGTTGATTACTTCTACCTGACCATAGAGCGAACAACTAGGTTACGGATTAATATGTTAGTTGATGGCTTCCCATAAGCTATTCCATACTGATCCCAGCCACTCTTTATGGCAATTGCATCATCCCCGACACTTATGTAGCAATCCTCAATAACCATATCCTCACAAGAATCTGTTTACACCAAAAAGGTTGTCAGTAACAATAGGAAGTGATAAAGATTTTGTTAATAGTGTTATATAGTCAAGGATAATAATTAGGATAAAAATACAAAGTTATTGTGACACAAGATCATCAATATTTACAAAAAGAGAGAGAAATGAGTTGAATAGTTTAGGGCGGAGGAAGTAACTGATAAAGCCTAGCTACTTATCCAGTGCCCACCATTGCCCATAGGATTTCTGACGGCAAAGTATAAAGATCTAGAATAAATCATCACCCAATTGATTTCATAACCACTTGGTGCTTTTTGGTCATCTAGCTTACCAATCCCACCTTCTATATTGAATATGTACCAGATTCAAATGATATTCATACATCAGTAATAATAGCACAAGCTTAAAGACATTTAGTTTTTCACATGAATCTCCATCAAAAAGTTGCTTACCAGGATCAATACCGTCAGTATTTGGGGCTTCAAATACAGGAGCCAAGATGGTCATGTTTCTGATGGTAACATTCTTGCAGTCATATGGATGGAGAGTCCAGAATGGGGAATCACGCAAAGTTATGTTCGAAAAGACTATGTCACTGGACCACATTAGCTGCACAAGCGGACCCCTGGTGTGGTTGAGAAGCTTTTTCCTATACCTCGTCCACCATGATTGGCCCTGCCCATTGATTGTGCCATTATGCCCTGTTGATGAGTAGGAAAACACAAATCAAATATGCAGTGGCACTCTAATATATATCAGAAACCATATGTTCAATCTTTCATATGGTGAAAAATCAGCAACAAATAGCCTTCTAAGTAACTCCATTTTCAGGATGATCAAAACAAATACTGTAAGCCATTGATGACCACTATCACACTCCTTCCTGGGGTTTGATTTACTGAGATTGGTTAGTATATGATGCTGTGAAGAAGGCCTTATCCGCGTATCCTCAAAGCAATATGAGTTTGCTGAGCTAATATAAAATATATGCCACTTTCTTGCAAATCAACTAAAGGGTTCGATAGAAAAAGTTCAAAAGTTCATAAAATTGGTGATGCGAAAGAAAAGAAAAAAAGAAGAACACATATATACACACAGCACAGAGAGAGAGAGAGAGAGAGAGAGAGAGAGAGAGAGAGAGAGAGCAAAGTTGAGTTCTGCATGGCTTTCAAGGGCCAAGTTGAATTTTCTAAGGTTCAAGTCATAAATTTCCAACACACAAAGAGAGTTAGACACAGGGGTCTGCCAAACATCTTGATTAACTTTAATATCACCAATATATTATTAGAAAAGAAAAATGCTACCAGAAAATGCAAGAACAGCAACTGTATTGTGGCTGAGAACAGGTGGAGTTTACTTACCAGTTATAACAACATCTTTGAGGTTTTGACCATGAATTAGACTTCCATAACGAGGTCCTTTATGCTCTCTTCCATAACCATACGATGGCAATGGGGGCATCAGAGGCCAATATTTCTCATCCTGTTACATGTCATGAAAGAAGGGGGGCAAAAACAAATAAGATGCTTGAGTTCATAGGAAAATATGACCTGACGAGAGGCTTCATGAAAAACAACACAAATGGTGATGTGAACAAACTCTTGACAGGAGAAAGGATACATAAGCCTTTTATCTGTTTCATCAAATGCTTTTATTACACTGAAAAACGAGCGTGTATCCTGGACTGCTGATGACGAATACCTGTCATTTCAACTATGAGGCCCAAAAGGGGAAACCAGAAAGGATCTCCTGACCATCATGTTTCTGTGCCCAACTCTCCTTTGTCTAACATGTCTCAGAGTAACACGCCTGAGTTTTTGGCTGTTAATAGTCCAACTGAAAAATCTGCTACCAGACAGTTGTGATTCTGAGCCATTCAAGTTTAACTATATTCTTACTCGTGTAACAGATAATCCAGCTCATAGACTAAGAATCAGCTCAGTTTGAGAATTAGGTGAAGTTCCTTTGAAACTCATTACCTTCTTACCCTTGTTCAGGAATTTGTTCTTCAGTTTCCAGCACTTGATGGTTAAAGAGAAAAATGATTAAAAAACAAGCATTTGAACAAAAATCTCAGTGGCTAACCATCTTCCCTTTCAATTAAATGGATCTTCCTACCTATCTAACACACCATTCGGCTTCACTTATAGATCAAAATGACTAGGTTTAAGAATTCAGGGAAATTCCTCTAAAACTCACAACTTTGGACTTTTCGGCAAACTTTGGAAAACAACTTTTGGCGCATCAATCCAACGCTAGACTTACTTGATGTGCTTCTCCCATCCATTCTCTGAATATAAAGCTGAGCCAACTCCTAAACAGAACCAACTATGTCCCTCTCAAAGCCTCAAAGCCTCTTCAAACTATCATTTCCCGATCTGTGGAGGAGTGGAGATTGGAGAAAATAATTTCGTCCCTTAAAGGCGTCAAGCCGCTTCATACTGTCATCACCCATCATGCTTCAAAAGGAGCCAGTAGAACCAATATCAATATGTTGGAACCTCTGGTTTCTGCTTTCAAGCTTGCTGTACAGACTATGCTTTAAACCAACCTAATTAGTTACTTTTTAGGACTCTAAATGGATTATTGCGCTTTCACCAGGGCTTTCAGAATTCATAGAAAATGAAATACCAATCACCGGTTATTGCTCAATGGAGAGAATAAGAAGCTAAAATCTTTCAGGTATTTGAAAATTTGACCAATATGAACAATGCAGATAAAAAACGCCAACCTCGATTCCAAGAATCTCAGCATCTTCTTCGAGAAACAAAGTCATGTGGCTGGTAAGATTGAAGGGCGCCGTCAGCCACTTCCCCGGCGGCACGTTGAGCTGGCCACCGCCTCTCTTCCCAAGCTTCGAGATAGCCGAGACCGCCCTCTCGAAGGCCACCGTGTTAACAGTAATTCCATCACCGACCCCACCAAAATCCGTCAGATTAAACACGAACGGCCTCGACCTGGGTATGTGTCGATGAACGCCGCCAGGCAGACCGAAGATGGAGAAGCCCGGACCCACGAAGTCTCGCTGCCAGACGATAATGGAGACGAAGAAGGCGAGCCAAAGAACGACAAAGAGGGTCTTATGGGAGGAGAGAAAAGCCGGTACCCACCGCCTGACGTCGAGGCGGTGGCGTTCCGGCGGCGGGCGGCTGCTTGGAGAGGGGGTCTCCACCATGGGCTGTTGGTGGGGATTTGTTCAAGTTTTGATTTTGAAATGGGAGATGGAGATGGTTGAGCATGAAAATGGAAATTTGTATAAAGGAAAGGTTTTTTCCCGGGGGTTATTATTCTGTGTGCGAGGTAAGTGATCAGAAGCTGGTGGGTTTGGTATCTTAATGGAGTGGAGTACATTGCAAGGTAGGACTGAATTGAAATGGACGAAAACAGAGACGGAGTCCGATTGATTGGGATTTCTGTTTGTTTGGTTTAGCTTTTGGGTTAGTTACACTTAACCTCTTATTTTTTAAAACAATTATACTTGCCTCCTATAGTTTCAAAATATACCCCTAACCGCCTTATGTATATAGATTTTACAATGCCAGTAGAGAAAAAGATCATTTTGCGTTCACATAGACAAAAAAAAATTTAAGTTATCCACTAATTTTCAAAAAGACATCGGAAACTTTATACTGGAAGCAACTTCAAAAATTGTTTAAAATATAGTGGTATTTTGAAAGGCAGACAGTAAGTATAGATTTTAAAACTTTGGGATAGTAAGCGTAGTTTCAACCAAAGATTTGAGGCTAAGTTAATTTACCCTAAGTTTCAAAATAATTATTTATTTAAGGGTAAATGACACCTGTGGCCTCTAACATTTTATTATTATCTTATTTTGAACCCTAACATCAAAATCTCACATGAAAAGTTCTCAACCTCAATTTTTTGTTTTATTTTATACCTTTGAAGGACGGAAATCATTAAAATTGACAGAACTGGCCACATGGCACGCCAGCGTGGGGCCATTTGCCACATGGCACAATAATTAACTACTGGTGATGATGTGAAAGAAAAATAATAATAAATAAAAACATGAAAAAAAAAAAGAAATAATAAAAAAAGAAAGAAAACGCAAAAAAAAAAAAACCCAAATTCGGCCAATCCCCTCCAATGATCAAGCGATGATTCACTAATGATTCTTGACGAGCCTTCACCCCGCAACACAACGCCGTCACAGTCTCCTCCAATGTTCGTTTGCCTAGTGCTCCACTTTAATTGACAGCCTAACGCCGCCACTATCACTGTATAAATTTGGCTCTCCATTCATGCCAATCCCCGTTCATGCCATATCTTGCTTTTACTAGACAAAGGCTTTTCGAGAATCACCAGTGAACCGTTGGCTCTTAGTTGCGAATCATCGCAACTCTAGGTTGAAAATCTTGCAATGAAATCATCAACTCATTGAAGGGGATTGACCGAATCGTCGGAGACTATGACAGTGTTGTACTATGGGACGAAGGCTTGTTAGGAAGCGTTGGTGAATTGTTGCCAGATCGTTGGAGGGGATTGACTGGATTTGGGTTTTTCTTTTTTCTTTTTTAATGTTTTCTTTCTTTTGTGTCTATTATTACCTTTTTCCATATTTTCATTTTTTTATAAGTTTTCTTATTTTCCACATCATCGCCGACAATTGATTATTGTGTCATGTGGTAAATTGCCTCACGTTGGCATGCCACGTGGTTAATTCCATCAATTTTAACGGTTTCCATCCTCCAAAGTTTTAAAATGAAACAAAAAATTGAGATTTGAGAGCTTTTTATGTGAGGTTTTGATATTAGGGTCTAAAGTAGGACAATAATAAAATATTAGGGGTCACAAGTGCAATTTACCCATTTATTTAAGTACTTACTTCAGAGTTTATACTTCGTAGGTTTTGACACTGACAGTAAGTACTAAGTTGAACGCAATTTCTTTCCTTCCCACGGTTTAGGAAGGATCAACTGAATTCAAGCGAAAGCTTTCTCGTCTATTTTACCAACCAAATACTCGATGAGATAAAAAGAAAAAAATGAAATTCCTTCCTTTTTCAGTATCACAAAAAAAATTAATATTTTTTCAGAAAATTTTTAATATTTAATTTATCTTATTACCATAATTTAAATTCTCACTATATAAAACTCAATAAGAAATATTTTCTTTTTCAATCCTCATTTAAATTATCACTTTTAAAATCTAAAAATGAATCTCTTTTGTGGCAAATCCAAAAATTTTATAAAGGGTGGTCCATATTTGTATACAAATATTAAATTCAATATTAATAATAAAACTTATAAATTCACATAAATAACATAAAAATTCAAACTCATATACAATGTAATGATGAATTTTTCTGGAATGAAATCTAAAAAATACTCTAATAAGGATCTATTTTTTCTATCATTAGTTGAACGACTACAACACGAATTATAAAATTATATATGAATTAGGGAGGTGAAGAGCTAGATCTTGATATTGTACAGAATGGAAAAAAAAAATGGCCGTTTTATTCCTTAATCTTATGCATTTCTTGTCACTTGGCTTCAAAATTTTATCTTATATCCACTAACTCCATAATTTTTTTCATATATTTAATTAGAAAAAAGAGTAAACAAAATGTTCAAGGTCTAAGTGGGAAAATGTGGGAAACTTCAAGGGTATAGACTTTTGCCATTAAAATGTACAGAGAAGGGACTAACTAATTTTTTGTCTTACTTTATGATGTTATGAAAATTATGGGGATTCATTAAAAGATTCAAAGGAGTCAAATTGTTAAACTATATAGCTCTTATTAACATATTTTTCAAAAAGGGGGTCTATCGACCACATATATATCATATGGATCTATCTCTGTTTTTTTAATCATTATTCAAACTCTTACTGTACAAAATTTGAAAAAATTTAAAAAAAAAATTAGTTTGAGGGACAAAATTGATAAAAAAAATATTATAAATTACAAACATTTTGATTTCGTTGCCCACAAAAATGTTTCATCTGTAAGGATGGAGTACTAATATTTCATGTGAAACTTTTACCTAAAGAATTTGCCCTCCTATTCCTGAGCTACACTTCTTCTCACAAAAACTAAAATAATATTTACAAAATGGAAATAACATGGCCTGAATGCATTGGACGCCCCTAAAGCTTTGTTAACTGGAGAAAAGTTGTCCAGACTGTTTGGCAATGTCAATTCCCAACACATGTACACTTGATAACACTAATTGTAACTTGCACCATTTATTTTGTTTGACATATGCCCCATTTATAACTCAGTGTGGTTCAATTCGTGTAAGGCTTCAGTCAAGACATAGAGGTTGAAAATTCAAAGTTTCCTACAAACTTTTAAGGGTAATTACAATTTCACCTTTTAGGTTTAGGTAAAATTACACTCTAACCCCCTTTTATTTTAGAAATCTACATTTTACCCATACCTTTTTAATATAGTCTGATAGTAACTTCTGAAATCTTAATTTAGACATTACGGTATCCATCTTTCAGTAATTTTAATATGTATAGTATTTTTTTTACAGTTTATGGGCATTTTAAATTATCAGTTTTTTCTTTCTATATTTCTTTCTGTTTTTAAAATAATATTTTTCAAATGTCAATTAATTATAATAAAAAAAAGTACTATACAGATTGAAATTACTTAAATATAACAATCATATAGTCTAAATTAAGATTTCAGAAGTTACCATTGGACTGTATTAAAAATATATGGGGTAATATGTATATTTTTTAAATAGGAGGGGCAAAGTGTAATGTTACATAAACCTTAGGGGGCAAATTGTAATTAACCCAATTTTTAATGTAGAAGCACTCTCGTTCTATCGGCAGCTGTAAGCAGACATCAGTGCATTGCGTTAGAACACTTTGTGGTGGTACCAAAAAATAGACATATGTACTATTTTACATTATTTATATATATCATGTATTGTATTAAGCAAATCACTCCTCAATCCAGTGATTTTTAAGCAAATCACATTTCATTCTCCTTTACAATACAAGAAGGAAGAGCAAATATGAACTGAGCGGCCAAACAAAAGAACTAGGAAACATGCTTTTAAAAGACTTTATTCTGGTAAGTGGAAAAGCGACATTCCAACTTCAAAACCTAATATCAATACTGGCATCAAAATGAAGAAACTTCATATACAGATTTGTTGAGAGTTGTAACTACCTTAGAAGGTCTTTATTTGACGGGGTCCCTTTCACAGCAACAAGAAGCAATATTTATCATCAGGTTCAGGCGCAATTGGGACTAATTTTTTGATAGTTAATGAAAGACAGTCTTTTTTTTCTATTGTTATAGAAGAAAGTGGGAGAGTTTGATTATGTTTCTAAACCTGGGGATAAAAAAGTGTAATACTATTAAACATTGAGGGAGAGTGCAATTCAAACCTTCCTTGGAGGGACCTTTTACAATTTACCTTTAAATTAATGTTAATCTACTTATTATAAGTTTACTCCCACTGTATAACATTAAATCAAGGTAAATTTTAAAAGAATTTTAGAAAATTTGACTCTCCAGTGAGAAAAAGGATCCACATCATCCAATGTGAAATTTGAACAGTCAATTGGAAAATTACAGACCCAGAAGTCTACTTGTATTACATGTGTCGACCTTCTATTGGTTGAAATTTTTAGCTTACATTTCTGCTCACCACTCACCAAGCCGGCCAAACCACAGCTCTATCTCAACTTGTTGGCGGATAAGATACTAAATCCCAACACAGAAGAGCTGACTAGCTACACCACCAACTTCACTCTGGATTCTCTCTGAACAACTCCAATGACTCTAGCCTTTGCTTCTAGTTCTATGGCCTTTTCGGGTCTACCAAATCCAATTAGGTCTTCTTCTAACCAGCTCCATTTCTTCCTCTTTCCGAATCCATGTGTCCAATTTTCTAATTCAAATTTTGCTCTGCAATGCACAGGAGCCATGTCGGACCTCAGAAATCAACCTTCCCACTGAAAATTGCAGCAGTTTTTAGAGACAGGACACGTTTGAATGCAGCAAAAGGTGTTTCAAGTGTCTGCCAACCTCTTCCTCCAGACAGACCCTTGTGGTTCCCCGGTAGTACGCCCCCTCAGTGGCTTGATGGCAGGTAATCAACATTTACGGCCAGTTTAGTTGAGGAAAATTTTCTCATTTTTCTTCTACTTCTTTAATTCACTTGCAAAAACTGATTAGTTTTAAATTTCTGGGCAGCCTTCCTGGAGATTTCGGGTTCGATCCACTTGGATTAGGTGAAAAATGAAGTTATTTTTTACCATATCAACATGTACACGTTCGTAGTTACTTATTAGTGAGCTTTTGGTCGTTGTTCAGGATCCGACCCGGAGTTGTTAAAATGGTTTGCCCAGGCGGAACTAATGCACGCACGGTGGGCAATGCTGGCGGTGGCCGGAATTCTGATACCGGAGATCCTAGAATCCCAAGGCCTCATAGAAAACTTTCAGTGGTATGAAGCTGGAGCGAGGGAATACTTTGCAGACCCCATAACCTTGTTTGTGGTTCAGATGGCCTTAATGGGCTGGGTTGAGGGAAGGCGATGGGCCGATATGATCAAGCCTGGGTGCGTTGATATCGAGCCGAAGCTTCCCCACAAGAAGAATCCAACCCCTGATGTGGGCTACCCAGGTGGGTTCTGGTTTGACCCGATGATGTGGGGAAGAGGCTCACCTGAACCTGTTATGGTGCTTAGGACTAAAGAGATTAAAAATGGACGTCTTGCGATGCTCGCTTTTTTGGGCTTTTGCTTTCAAGCTGTTTATACCAGACAAGGCCCAATCGAGAACTTGATGGCCCATTTGGCAGATCCGGGTCATGTCAATATTTTCTCTGTAAGCCTCCATTACAATGAAATTTTTTTCCATTTTATAGCCAAAGGAAGTTGAATAAAACTGAGAGAAGATGTGAGAGTTACAAGTAAATAGTAGAGAGCATATAGAAACGCATCTTATTTCTATTCCTTGATTTTTAACAATCATAATAACAAGTTGTTTAATATTTGCAGGCGTTTACATGGCATTGATGTAAATCTTGTTTTCTACCATTGAAGGCCAAATAGGAAAGGATTATACTTTTTCCCTCCTTTTTGGGTTCTTTGGACGAGCAAGAAGAAGGAAAACTACGAGCCAACAAAAGAGACTTGGCATTGATGAGCAAGCAAGTGATGACCAAGACCCACTGGGAGAAGGGGCCTCCCAGACCTTCCATCCCAAATGGTGAAGATCACCCGTAGAATACTAGCCATGAAATCTGCACAAGTGTTTTAATTTCCTCCCGTGACACGAGTCATACTAATTAGAAGATCACAATTTGGCTCTCAGTGGTGTTAAACTTTTTCCTTGTTTTTTTATCAATGTAGAGAAATTCACCTTAGCCATTCTAATTAAATCCAGGGTGCATTTCACTTCATTTTTAATAATATTATTTTCTTTTGTCGCTCAAAAAAGAATGTCGCATGATAAAATTTTAAAGTTTGAAGTCTCAACTACAAAAATTAATTTTCTAGAGTATAATGATAGTTTAATATGTAATATATATCTTTTTCTTTTCTAAAAATGTTAAATCCTTTAAAATTATTGGCTAGAAATCTGTCACTACCTAAATCCTTTGAAATTATTGGCTAGAAATCTGTCACTACCTATTCTTTGACATTTGGTCCCCAGAAATTTTTTAACAGTATAAAATTTAGCTCTCAGAAACCGTTTTCTGGCGAGGCAATTCCCAACAGGTAAATTACTTCTGGTCACGTTGGGAAGTAGACCCTGCACTTGGACAACCTTCTATATTTTGGAGACTCGTTGACACGTTGGGGAATGAGGTACGTGGGGTGGGAGTTCTATTCCAAGCAAGCCCCACTTCAAGGTTTTTTTTTTTTTAAAAGAAAAAATTCCCAGTTTTTTTTTTCCTTCTTTCAGTTTTTCTATTTTATTTTTTCATTTTTTACTGTTATTTTTTATTTAACTTTTTTCTTATTTTTTTTCCAGGTTTATTCCTTTTTTTTTTTTTAAGTTTGTCTACCTTTTTCTTCACTTTTTATTTTTTATTTTTTAACTTTTCATAATTGTTTTTAGTTTTTTGTGGCTTTTAAAAAAAATATATATTCATGACATGAAAAGAATTTAAAACAATTTTTTCTTCTGGTTTTTCTTGTTTCTTATTTTTCTTTGGTAATTGTCTTTCCACTTTTTTACATTTTATTCTTCTTACTCTTTTGGTTGACAACATATTCATGACATGAAAAGAATTTAAAACATTTTTCTTTTTTATTTCTTTCTTCTGGTTTTTCCTGTTTTTATTTTTTATTCGGTAATTGTCTTTCCACTTTTTTTTTTTTTTTACATTTTCTTCTCCTTATTACTCTTTTTGTTGACAAGTTGATTTCCTCTAAGAAAAGAAGATATTCATAACATAAAGGAATACATAAATAAATTAAAAAGAACACATTCATAGCATTAGAGAACAGATTTAGTACATAAAAAGAGCACACTCATATGCTTAAAAAGAACAAATTCATAAAATAATTAGAGAAACAAATTCATAGAATAAGAAAACAATTTTTTATTCCTTGGTAGATTTGAAAAAATATATATCCCAACAAAAAAGCTTTGCAACTTCTATCTCTCTTTTGGTATTTAACTTTATCTTTTGTTTTGTCTCCAATTTATTTTTTTTAAATTTATCTACCTTTTTTTATTGAATTTTTTATTTTTTATATTATTCTTCCTTTTTAAAATTCTTCTACTTTTTACTTAATATTTTTGTTTCAAATCTGTCAACTAATAAAAGAATAAATAGCTAGTTGAGTAAAAACAACAAACAATTACTGGTAACATAACAATTAGTTTCTCTAAAATAAAAAACAAAAATTGATAAAAAGGGTAGTTAATTTATCTAGAAAACTATCAACTAGCCACAAAAGAATAAAAATAAAATAAAATAATAAAAATAAATAGTTTATCTAAAAAAGTAAAAAACTTATAAAATAATAATAAATAGAGTCAAAAAATAAATAGCTACTAATAAGAAGATAACTACTTTTTATAAAATAATTAATGGCTAATAACAAAGAAACAAATAATTGAATTTTTCAATTCAATGTAGTTTAGGGAGAAATGGTAAACTTAGCTTTAATTTTTAAGAAAAAAGATACTAAAGAACCAAAAAATCCCGATTTGATCTTGAACTTTCAGACTACCCACTTAATTAAGCCCTTGAGCTTTCAAAATTGTTCCTTGAGTGACCAGATTGGACACTTTACCAAATTTTAACAAACATTTCTATCGGCACTACAGTTAATAAAAGAATTAATGATGTAAACTGCGGCTTGGTACCAACTACCCACAACAGCAACCATTGCTCGTTTTTTTTTTTTTGGGGGGGGGGGGGGGGGGGGGGGATTGGCGGGGGTTCCAATTCAGCATTAGTAACAATGCCCCATGATAATCACACTAATCATTTCTAGAAAGTCTTAATGTAGACTGGATCAAATTAATTAGTACTAGTTTACCAATCACAATTTAAAACTCCATAAAATTTCAGAGAAATTTAAGAGAAATCGACACCCAATTTTGAATAATATATTGATGGTTAAACATGAACTAAGGTCAAGAACCCTAAAGATATGTACTTGATTAGGGATTGAAAGAGGGCATGATCCATGGAGTAGTAGCTACTCAAGTTATACTGCCTATGTGCCAAATAAGAGATTGTGACTAGCCTTGGGGGTGATGGTCTCAGGACCATCGACTCCTAGGCTATAGTGTTCTACTAACAAGCGATATTTTTTGGAAGTTAAAGGGCTGACTCAAAAGATATGATAGAGAAGTTTTTGGCTAAATCAAGATGAGTTTTTGGGCCTTAGTGCCTTAGTCTTAGTATGAAGCTGCCATCACGAACATTTACAAACAAGTTTGGTGAAATGTTCAATTTCATTACATAAGGATTAGTAGGGCATGAAAATATTACATTTTCAATGTTGATTTGGGAATCAACATTACCATAGGAGCCAAGTAGTAAGATCTCTAAAAGTTGAGGGACCAAAGTAGGATTTTTTCCGTTTCAAATTTTAACCGGAAGAGATAATTACTACTACGTGATAGTTTGTCGCTAGATGAATATCCACTTGTAATTAAGAATGATAGCAGTTTGTAATATAATTATGGTCCAAAGGAAAGGAAACAAATCCAACCTGGTACTACAAATATGAAAGAAGCTATGAAGATAAGGGACCAGTGATGCAATATTAGCCAAATAAAGCACAAATTGAAATTCTATTGTTAGAAACGAGCCAAGGATTGCCACAGAAAGCGTAGGCCCAAAAATTGAAGGGCGCGCAAAAGAAGCGAGAAACAGAATGGCAAAGAAAGAAACACCCAAACAAAGAGTCAAAGCCAAGCCCCCTCTCACAGCCCTCAGCGGCTGCACAAATGGCCGCTGTTAGCTTCTTCCTCTTCCTCTTCCTGTTCCTCCTCCTCTCCCTCTCCCACTCCCAGCCCCAGCCCACCGCCCCCACTGCTGCCGCCGACGCCCTCCTCAAGCTCAAGCAATCCCTCGTCTCCCCTCCCAATGTCTTCGCCTCCTGGCTCCCTGGCTCCACCCCCTGCCAGTCCGCTTGGGCCGGCGTCATGTGCGACTCCTCTGGCTCCGTCATCGGCCTCCATCTCCCCAACCGAGGCCTTTCCGGCCCCATCGACATCGCTTCCCTGCTCCCGATTGCCTCCCTCCGCTCCATCGACTTCACCAACAACGCCTTCTCTGGTCCCATCCCGGATTTTAACAAGCTCCGGGTTTTACGGTCCCTATATCTAACCAAGAACCGGTTTGCTGGAGATATTCCGGAAGATTATTTTGCCCCAATGGAGTCCCTTCGAAGGCTCTGGCTTGGGCAGAACAACTTCACCGGGAAGATTCCGGATTCATTGATGCAGCTCCCTCTGCTGCAGCTCCACCTCGAGTCGAACCAGTTCTCGGGACCCATTCCGGTGGCGAAGCGGGCTCAAGGCTTACAGGCATCTTTCGACGTGTCGAACAACAAACTCGAAGGACCCATCCCGGATGTTTTCGCAGGCTTCAATGCTTCTTCATTCGCCGGAAACGAAGCGCTCTGTGGAAAGCCTCTGGACGTACAATGCTCCGGAACTGCTGATCATGAGCCGGACCATGAGCCGGACACTCCTCCGAGTGGACAGACCAGCGGCTCTGGGGCAAACTCGAAGATAATCATCGCTGTGGTGCTTCTCGTGGTGGTCGTTTTGTTGCTGTTGGCATCCTTCCGGAACGCGAAGAGCAAGGTCCAACCAAACGACGATGTCAGTTTAAAGATGGAGCCCATGACCAGAGACGTGGAGGGGGTGGCGGCATCGGCGTCTGATCAGTCAAGCAGGAGGTCGTCTGCAATGGGATCGTCCAGGGGATCTGCCGTGACCGGCTCGAAGAAGGGGTCTTCGCGTGGAGGGAAGAAAGCACCAGGGGATCTGACAATGGTAAACGAAGAAAAGGGCACGTTCGTGATGCAGGACCTGATGAAGGCAGCTGCAGAGGTGCTGGGGAACGGCGGCCTAGGGTCAGGGTACAAGGCGAGGATGGCGAACGGCGTGTCGGTGGTGGTGAAGAGGATGAAGGAGATGAATAAGCTAGGAAAAGAGGAGTTCGACTCCCAACTGAGACAGTTCGGAATGTTGAAGCACCCCAACATATTGGTCCCTTTGGCTTACCATTTCCGTAACGAGGAGAAGCTCATTGTGTCCGAGTATATGTCTAAAGGCAGCCTGCTATATGTCCTGCACGGTACACGTACTGTACCGTACCATTTTAATAGTTCTTTTTTGTTGGTTTTTTATTTAATCTCGGTTCAAACCTCTATATATAATACAATATACAGGTGATAGAGGGATGATTCACTCGGAACTGAACTGGCTAACACGTCTTAAAATCGTCAAAGGAATTGCGAGGGGATTGAGCTTCATCCACCAACAGTTTTCGACCTACGAAGTCCCTCACGGCAACCTCAAGTCCAGCAACATTCTGCTAACAGAAAACTACGAGCCAGTCCTCAATGACTACTGCTTCGGTGCACTGTTAAACCAGACTCAAGCTTCGCAGGCGCTTTTCGCATACAAATCACCTGAATATCTCCAGCACCAACACATCTCCCCCAAGGCCGACATTTTCTGTTTGGGGATCGTCATCCTCGAAATCCTCACTGGGAAGTTCCCGTCCCAGTATCTAAGCAACACCAAAGGTGGGATTGATGTGGTGCAATGGGCGCAATCCTCCATCGCGGACAAAAAAGAGGCTGAATTGATTGATCCCGAGATTGCGAAGGAGACGCTTGCGCTAGATCAGATGGTGCGCCTCCTCCACGTCGGAGTGGCTTGTGCAGAAAGTAACCCGGAGCAGAGACCCTCCATGGGCGAAGCCCTTAACAGAATAGAGGAGATCAAGGTACCTGGTGCTGGTCAAGGAGGGCAGGAGAGGTGAGACCACACAAGCATCTGCCAAGCTTGCAAGAAGCGGAACAGGTTTTTCATGCTATGTTTTCACATTGAGAATAGGTGTTTGTTTGTTGCATATTTTTCTTGAAATAAAAAATTTCAAAAAAACAAAAAACAAAAATTAGCATAGCTGGTCGAATTTAATAAAGGATTAATGCACAGAAAATCGGGGAAATTAACTTTGCTGCCTGTAATTTGCCCTTTCATGTAATTTTTCCTGCAAACTGATAAATATGAAGTATTCAAACGCATAACAGCGAAAGGGCTACTCTGATTCTCGGACTGTGCCGGTCAGAGTATGAGCTAAAACTACAGCTCTTATATTCATGCATAAAAGCCATTTAAAGAACAACCAATGAAACTTGAATATTTCCTAGTTTCAGGAACGAATATATAGGAATCGCCATCGTTCGTATATACCACCGTTTATCGCTGAAACAGCTTGCCAACTAATCCTTGCAAGGAGCTTCCCATTCCAGCACCAACAGCTTCTGCTAGATACTGGGCCTGAAAAATGCAGAGCAAATCCATGCCCGGTTATAAAAACAGGCACCAAATCCCCAAGAAATGTCAATTATGAAAGTAAGGAGAATGAGGGAGATCAGAAATCATGTGCTAAATTACTTCTTGAATGGTCTTCTTCAGATCAAATGCATCTCTCATTCGGTTATCCAAGAAAGTCCATGTTTCACGAAAATCTGTTAAAAAATAGCAAGAAAGTGGTGTATAGTTGCTTCAGCAACAAGGAAGCCAATCATAGGTATCAATGACACGACGAACATTAAATGGAGAAAATTTGCTGAACAATCAAGCAGGCGGACATTTAAACGAGTGTCAACCTGGTGAAGAATCGGTGAGCATGTAAAGTTCTGTAGCTGTGTATATTCCTCCCAGCACAGTGCGCTTCACAGACCAGTCAACATCAGGGGCATAATCCTCAGCGGCATGCAAGATCTCATCAATCATCATTGCCCGCTGCTTAAAACTGGTTGGGACATTTAATGGATGTGCCTGTAAAAAAATGTTGTGCATAGGCTATCATTTATAGTTTAATGACGCTGTCGTGCAAAGAAGAAAGAATCTACAGATTAGTACTTGGATGCTAAGAGCTTGAGGCCATTTTGATATATAGGGCGCCTGCATTTCACTGCGGATTCTAACAAGCTTGGAAATCCGCTGGCTTGCAATTAAATCTTTCAACTCATTCCCCGAGTCAATCTTCTCAATAAGCCTTTGCAAGCAGTCATCCATGAAAAACTGTAAAACATATATGGTCGAGTAAATCATACCTGAGGTAGTAGACAGCAGCTTATGGCAGAAGGCATAATACAAGGAACAGCTCCAACAACGGGAAACAATGGAAGAAAGTAGAGGACGAAAATGAGGAGATCATACTTCAACTAGAGCTGCTTCCTTCCTTGGAAAGGATCCAACAATTGAAGGAGACAAATCAACCTCTCTTGCACCCGCAATCATGGCCTCTTCAGTCCATCCTAGCCTAGGCTGCAGACAGCCCATAAACCGAAGTTTGCATCAGACAGACTCGAAAACCGCAACCTGACTAAGCTTACACATCGGTATTTTTATCACAAGAACCCCATCAAACATGGGTCACTTCCCACAACTATTATGACTCCGCCAAACAGAATTAGTAACACCCTAGCAAAATTGCAGCTACATGTTTGTGGTCGATGATTGGCAGTTGGGGCATAATAAAAATCAAGGGACTCGGATCAGGTTTTTTTACAAATAGGATAACCTCATATAAGGTCAAGACTTATAACCATCAGATCATGGGTTAGTTACATGATGACTCCCATAATTTTTAGGTAGCGACCTTACATGTAAGACTTAAAAACCATTTCTTTCTTCTGATGCGTTACTTTAAGCAACGCATTCCTAAGAAATGAACTTTCCGGACTTCAGAAAAACTGGTGGACGGATTCAGGAAAAATGAATCATTTACTTAAAACCCATAGTCCATAGAACAGATCATACCCCGAGTATTAAACAGCCAAAAGAAAGAAAAATACCACATGGCGAAGGGCGGCCTGAAGAACGCGAGCTTGCTCCTCCTGATACTCGGCTTTAGGACTCCGTCGGTCGTGCCGAGGACCATCCCCGGCAGTTGACGACGCTGACCCACTTGCGGATGACGACGAAGGAGTGGGATCAGAAGGATTCTCCGGCGAACGATGATAAGGCATTTGATTAGAGGACTGGGAGTTCGCGGAAGTGAAAAAGCGGGAAAATTTGGGGTTGGAATTGGGAATCGGGAAGCGTAGGAGAGGGGCTCGGCCATTGGTGCGCAGCAAGGGACGGAGGGGAAGGCGGTTCGCCGCCGCTCGAAACATTCCGGCCTGGCCTTTAATCTGTTGGATGAATTGGAGAGAGGAGAAATGACTCAAATAATCGATTCTTCTCTGTGGAATTTGGCATTCCGGTCCAAGATTGATGGATTACTGGCCGTTTGTTTGTCGAACGAAGGTCACTGCGGCGGCCACGTTGCCTCCTCCTAGGCATACGTGTGAAAATAAAGGGAAATTCTGTCCAAAGTCCAACAACTATACTCAATGTTCCACTTTGACCCTCAAACTATTAATAGTTTTTTTGATTGGCCCTAAATCATATGTGATGTTTCATTTTTAGTCTCATACTAAAATTTCCATTCATGACAGGTCCATCTGACAGTTGATTCATATGGGATCCACATATGACTCATAGGCCTATCATACACGTTATCTCACGTAATAGTTTTTTAATCTTCAATTATTGACGTAATATATTAAAACGTCTAATATCATAATTTAGTAGGAACTTAGAATAGCATAAAAGCCTCAAATCATCTAAAAATGTCTTATTTAGATCATACTTATTTGATTAGCAGGTGTTTTTAATTACGTATATTAATATAATGCTTAACATATCCATCAATAAAACTAAATGATTTCATTCCCATCTCAAAATTATTCTCCATTAGCGCACTATTGGGCTTTGGGATGATCTTATGGCTTTCTCCCATTATCTCCTCTCCTATACTTCCCCACTAAAAAATATTTGCACTATTTGATAAAAGCTAAAATGTCAGGATGGCCATCAGACTCTTAAGAATATGTCTACGATCCATTGAACTTTTTCTCATGTTCATTCAAACCATCAAATTTGCGAGTGCCAAGATAGTACGATCATATTCATACCTTTTGGAAGAGTTGATATTTTCGTCCCACTGCAAAGCGAACGAGAGCACGCGTTGTTGGCCCAGCGTGCCACGTGCAATATTTTGCATGTAAAGATACGAAAAACTAATTTCCATTCCACCCTGCGCGCTCCACTGGGTGGGCTGGGAAGGCTTTGAAAGTCGATTTTTTGCAGAATGAGTTGGAGCTCGCTCGGCTAGCGTTACCAATGGCGCTCGTCGTCTCGGCCCACGACCAAACTTACACAGACCTTCACCGACCAGCTCTTCTTGTCGCCGCCTGCTTTGTCCTCCCGGCTCTGTTTCTCCCTATTTTTCTCATTTTCCAGCATCTCAGATCCTACACTAATCCTGCCGTTAGTCCTTATTTTCGATCCTCTCTTTATATCTGTCATGCTCACATATTTATCTGAATTCTGACGCTAACCACACATGTTGTTACAAAATTAAGCCTTTAATGGGTTTGGAGCCACTTACTGGTTTCTGTGTCTGTGGGTGTTTTGTGTGTTTGTGTTTATGTGTTGGTGGGACAGGAACAGAAGTGGATAGTTGCAGTTGTATTCATGGTTCCTGTCTATGCTACTGAGTCAGTAAGATAATTACATTTTCTTTTGTTTGATTTCGATTGACGCCTACCACTTTTTTTTTTTTTTTAATCTTAGGTTCGATGGTATTGATTAATTTCTGACCAAATTGTTTTCTGCAGATTATATCACTGGCGAACCCTAAATTTTCCCTGGCTTGTGACATTTTGAGAAATTGCTATGAGGCATTTGCATTGTATTCTTTTGGTAGCTATTTAATTGCTTGTCTTGGTAAGAAGCCACACTTCACTTCACCTGTTCACCAGCTTCTTTTTGTCAGCATTTCTTTTGTCTTAATTAGTTGATGAAACATTGAGGAAATTATTGAAATTGCAGAGAGGGAAAGTGATGAAATATGTTGGGGGAAATTGAAAAAGCTATGATTGTGGCTTGCAGGGGGTGAAACAAGAGTTCTGGAGTTTCTTGAGCAAGAATCAAGGAAACACATTGGTCTTTTAGACAAAGAGACAGGGGATGGTGATCCTGTAGTGCAGAAGAAGAAGTTTCGCAACTTCTTCTTGCATCCAAAACTTGTCGGGGAGGACTTGTTGCCAATAGAAAAGTTCGGCCTTGTGCAATATGTAAGCTTGTAGAAGCTAGTTCCGAAATTCCATCTGCTGACGCATTTTTTGTTGCATTTATGATTCCTTCTGATTGGTCCAGATGATTCTCAAGACTCTTTGTGCATTCTTAGCACTCTTGTTGGAGCTATTTGGTGTTTATGGCAACGGCGAATTCAAGTGGTATTACGGGTATGTTTTGACATCTTCATGCTATTTTTAGTTTTTAGTTGTGGAAATTTTGTAGAGGAATAAGTTCTCTAGATTCTCGGAAACAAGGTTTCCCAAACTCATTGATACAATATGCAGTCTGTGTTTTTATGGAAGGAAATTTGGAAAAGGAAAATAAGAAAATACCCTAGACCAGAACAAGCCATTAGTGTCACCAATTTGTATTTCATGCTTCTTCACTTGTTATGTCATATTGGAAATAGAACACAGGAAACATAATGCAGGACAGTTATGATAAAGTAAGTCACATCTCTTTGGATATTGAGTCATGCAGGTATCCATATATAACGGTGATACTAAATTTCAGCCAGACATGGGCATTATATTGCCTCATCCAGTTCTACGATGTAACGCATGAACGGCTTCGATCAATAAGGCCCCTAGCAAAGTTCATTAGCTTTAAGGCTATTGTGTTTGCTACTTGGTGGCAGGGAGTAGGAATTGCTCTGCTGTGTGCATTCAAGGTTCTGCCCGAAGGAGAGGAGCTGCAGACTGGATTGCAGGATTTTATGATTTGTATCGAAGTAAGTCCACTTGGTGTTCATTAGTAATGAACTATAATGTCCACTCGGTGTTTATTAGTAATGAACTACAATGATTTGTTTATCAGTATGAGGATCCTGACTTTCTATTACGTATTTGGCAGATGGCCATTGCATCTGTTGCTCATGTGTTCGTGTTCTCTGTGGAACCCTATCAGTATATTCCACCTTCTGAGTATGTGAATGTCAGTACTGAGAAAATGGAAACTCCATTGAAGGTGGATAACGACAATGAAGGGGAACAAGCAATGCTCGAGGAAACAGAAACTCGAGTTGAGGCTCCAGGAACTAGCATCACTGAGAGTGTTCAGGATATAGTTCTTGATGGTGGACAACATGTAAGCTGTCCAGCAATTAGGCACTTTGATGATTAGAACTTGACATAGTTGTTTTTAATAATTACCGATATCTGTTGATGCCCTTTTTGTGTAAGCAGGTTGTCCAGGATGTTGTGTTGACAATAAATCAAGCAATTAGCCCTATGGAGAAGGGTGTAATAAAGATCCAGGAGAAGTTTCATCTGAGGCATACAAGTTCCAGCGGCGGTGAAGAGGAGTTGGAAATTGAGGAAAAACTCAGTCAGAACCTTCTCACAAATCCACAAAACTGAGAATAGAGATTGTTTATCGGGACTGTCCGAAATAAACAAATTACAAATCTCTCTCTGAGGTTCACAAGATGTTAGCTTTTGACAATGTTTTAGCATCTGCTACCAGTAATCTGCTATACAGAATTCCCGACCTTTTTTCCCGAATTACAAAAATGGGGCCAGCCTGCAATGCCTAATAATGCAGCTTTACCTGTGAAGTAAACTAAACCATGGCTCTATAAGAATCTACACTATGGGTATCAATGTACAACAAAGAGCAAGAGTTCTGAGATGATTCTACTGGCCGGATTCTCCAGCAGCAGCACAAGGGCAGCACTGAAGGCAACCAACACATCCCAGGGTTGTACACACCTGCGTTAACACAGTGCCGCACTGATCGTTCATCTTTGGACAGCAACTGACGCAGCAAGCGCAACAATTTGAGTCTGTTTTAACAGTATCCTCATCAGCTTCTTCAGATGGTTCTAATTCTTCACAGACTAGACGAGCGTTCTCAGCAGTTTTGGCCAAGTCACCAAATCCAATGGATAGCCTTGGTAGTAGTATTTCCTTTGTGCTTCCAAGATCTAAAATTTTACCTGAAGCGCTTATTTTCTTTGAGGCTTCAGAAGTTAAGAACCTGTTTGAATGGCCTATTCCCCTTGCAGGTTCAGAATCCAAAACCCTCGCTGCAGCACCTATTTGCTTTGATGGCGCAGGACCAAACTTCTTTGAACCCGCCTTCCCCATCTATTAATGCATTCGGACAAGCAACACAGTGTTGATAATTTGTCCCCATAAACCAACTCTTGAGAAATATTGACAATGGGATTGACAATGGGGCACATTTATAGTCTTAAGAAGAGTTCATACCTTGGCTGCTCCAGAGTCTACAGGTTTCTGTATTTTGTCAACTTCGACTATCATCATCCGGGTATACTCGGATGTATCCCCACTCAGCACACTTATTTTTGCAGCCTGAAAGTGAGAAATAAGCGAATAATCAGCAATACCATTTACTAGCAGATTTCCGGCTAATGCAAGAGAGGAGGAGACTTTCTTCCCTTCAAAGATAAGTTATAAACTACGATCGCATTAAAGTTTCAAGATACAAGTCAAAGCAAGAAAAGACCTATGCAGAAAGACAGTCATGGTAACCTCGTAAGAAAAGAGGCAGGATATGGAATCAGACCTTTTCCTCTACTTGTTTATCTTCGGTGAACCATGCTTCAGCTGTAAGCAGATCAATCTGCTGTTTTGCCATTATCTGTTAAAGCAAAAGGAAATTTCTGAGCAAACATAGCATCAAAGGCTAGAGGAGAGAGGGAGAATGAGACACAAAACCAACAAGAAACAACAAAAACTCAGAAGTCACTCTGTACCCTACCTTTTCAAGAAGTACATAAAAATTCAGAAGTCACTCTGTACCCTACCTTTTCAAGAAGTACATCCTTGGCCTTCTCAACCTTAAAGTCTGAAACAAAATCTTTATCTCCTAAGACGCCTTTAACTGTAAGGGCATCTGGAAACTTTCCCTGGTACCTTCCACATATTGTCAACGGACCTTCAGATGAGAGGTCTGGAATACATGAAGGATACATCTGTCAACAAAAATGCAAACACAAATAAACTCATCGCATCAAATCATGATATGCAAATTAAACCAAAAGTCTTGGACAGCAACAGCATGGCTAATGACAAACAACAAAACGATAAAGCATTAACAGCCACAGGCTCAGCTTAAGCTTATGCACATTCTTCAGGTGGTGGTAATGACCGTACCTCAATTTCATCAAGACCGTTCAGTGAATCCACCACTATGTTGGAAAGAACAGCGGAAAGACCTCTGTCAAATAAATTTTGCATCCGAGGTTCAATTGAATCTGGCGACAAAAACATATATGTTTATCTTAATGAAAGGAAAAATAATTGACATAATTCCGCTTCTTTAAATATTCACAAAACAAATTAAGAAGACAAAATGAATTCTAGGCTATGATATCCATTGGGCTAATTTTTAGCTTTCAAGAAGTAATGAGGCATAAGAACAAATGCTTTTAGACCCCGCAGTATCACTTGAGTAACACTAAGACCAGGTACTTGAAATATCTAAGATCCTTTCATAGAAAAATTTGAAATCAAAATAAGAAGGAAAGAAGTGATACTTGAAAGAAAAAACAATATGAACGCCTGATAAATTAGGAAATTAACTTAATTGAAAAAGAGCTATTCATGCCAAATGTTTTGAATCTCAAACTATCCCAACTTGCAGGCAGCTGCAGTGCAAAGAAACTAGGAAAAGTAACTTCCTTGTTCTCAAACGTCCATCCGTCAAGGAAAGAAAGACGAACCTATATCATAGGCAGCATCATACTGACCTCCACTGAGAGTTGCAAGCATGCGTAGGAAATAATGATTACAGAATTTACCTGAAATATTAGACAAACAATTCGAAGAACTATTAAGGATGATTTTTTATATAGAAAAAGTTACAATGATTGGCTTAACCTTTTGAGACAAAAAGCAATCATATTCATCCTTGAATCCCATGGACACAAGTACCTATGCCAAAGGTGCATATGCGTGGAGATGTTGATGCTTTATCTGTTACATGACTTTTCACAGTTTCACAAATGTGTCGCTCATCTTCAACAGCCCCATCAGTCACAAAAAAAATGATAGGAATTGGACCACTGGTACAAGGTAGCATCTCTACTGCCTGGAATAACAAATAGAGTTCAACTTTATGGCAGACACCAATAGCTAACATACTATAGAAAAAATTTCACTGCAGCATAACTTTTGTTGCAGCGTATACGAGCAGAAGTTAAAAAAGAAAAATCAAAACTAGCTGATCTTCCCCCTGATTACTAATGCTTCAATATAATGAACAATTGCAAGGGTTTTTTTTCCTCTTTTGATCAGCCAGTTACAGGGATGGTGAATCTCTGGACTAGTAGTTTCAAATGAATGGGCACATACCCTGTTAAGTGCAACAGATGTATTTGTGCAGCCCCCAGCAACAAAATTTATACCAATCCACTGAATGGCCTTTTCGATTGCTTCCTTTGTGGCTGATTCCATTGAGGTCGAGAATTGGTAAATCTGATCATTGAAAGCTATAATGTTGAACGAGTCATCTGATTCTAGTTTCTGGAGTGCAACAAATAATGCAGTCTTTGTGTCCTCCATTGGCTTCCCAATCATGCTGCCACTAATATCAATCACAAATACAACATCTTTTCTGGCCATCTACCAAAAAAATTACCAAGATAAAAAATAGCATTAGTAAAAAAACTTTAAGAAAAAACCAAAAAAAGAGACAACTGATAGGTTCAGTGAGATCCAAACCAACCCTTGTACTATGCTGCGTTCCTGGTAAAAGATAGATGCAGAACATCTCCCTCTGATCCGAGTCATGTACAGGCGGAGATTGCAAGAGGACTGCACCGGATATATTGGCTGAAGAGACCTAAGAACGCATGAAGACATGACCCAACTTTAGGAGACCTGGTCAAGTAAAAGCACATGTATATGAATATTTTCTGTACATTCAGTACTTTCAAAGCAAAGATAATGGCTGATTCTTACCATATATGCAAAACTGAAGTCGGTGTTTGACCAAGAGACAACTTCTGCTTCATACTTGAAAGCTAATCCTATATCACGCTGTAATTTCTGCAAGATTAAGCAGTAAGGGATAAGAGAGGAAAGAGTAGCAATTCTTGCTGCAAGCACAGAAGGCATTCAGTATGCACCTTCAAACCATGACTTTTGTTCTTGCACATGATTTTAGCTCCATTACCAGAGTTCACATTTAATTGTACCTTCTCCTTTTTGCAAAGGTTCTGGATAATTGGATTGACATATGCAGGGAAACTGAAGGGCACACATAATGTAAACTGTCCATCATGAAATATCAGCTTCTGAGACCACTGAAGCTTGATTGAAAGAATGGAACCCCCATCAATCTTTAAAGATATCAAGGAAAAACAGTCATAACCACAAAAGCCAAATTGCCACATACAAATGATCAAATTCAAATGTGTGTACGCTCTTACCTGTGAAAATGTTAAAGTGAAAATGTGGGGCTTCAAAAAGCCTGCCTCACTTGGTTTTGCTTCCTCTTGAATTCCCTCTGCATCTGCCAGCACTAGTAGCTCAGTAGAGGATGCCTTTCGAGAGTGAACTACCTCAACACCTAGAATTGAACCCTGTTAGCCAACAGATAATGTATCCCTGAGAACATTAATAAAAAAAATAAGCACATCAAACATATATAAAAACTTAGATGAGATGCTCTATTCCCTAGAACATTAATAGAATTAGCACATTAACACCTTTAATCATAAATTCCCACTTGCAGATAAAGATAAGATAACGCGCAATCTTCCTCATCAAAACGCAAGCAAATCGATTCTAATCCTCATCCCTCGCGAAAAGGTCTATAATTTTCAGTTATTTAACCAGAACAATGTCTTGAATTTACCTGTTCACCCATAGGTACTGCAACGATACAATCGCAGGCGCGACTACCCATCACGCAATGGATCCTCCAGGAGCCGGAAACCCGAATGAAAGCGGTATCCAAACAGCAATCGACTTCCATTTCGATCCCATTCATCTGGAGCGGGATCAGCGCCGGTGGATCACACCGACCATGGACGTAAGGCTGGTAGCTCGCCATATCGGGATTGTCGACAATTCCCGGGTCAGTTATAACGGCGTAGACCATCGGCGCCGACGGGAGGAGCCACTGGCTTGACCTCTCCATTGGCAACGGCGAATCCGGAGGCAATACGGCTCTATCCTTCCCAACGTATATCCGCTTCGACAGCTTCAAGCCTTCCTCCACAGCTTTCGCAAAATCTTCCGCCATTGATGACTTCTTTCTCCGCGCCTTCCCTTTTTCTGAATATATTTGCGAAGAAAAATCTTAGAATGCGTCCGAGCTGCTGCAGATGATTAAAGAAGAGAAGGAAGGAAAATAACAAAGAAATGAAGGATCACAATCGAGTTGGGAATTCGAATTCTTTCTTGCATTTGCCATAAGAATCGGATTAGAAATCATTTTTTTTGTTTTTGTTCTTCTTAATTTTCAAATTTGTTGTGTCGAGTTGAGTCAGACTCGGATTTGAGCGCGAAACGCGTCAGGAATGCTCAGGGGTCGTCTAGTTTTCATCTAATCTGCTGACGGAACGTGGCAAAAAGCTACGGTGTGTTACGTGGTCCATGAAGCAGGTGATTAGTGTGATCCAACTAATCCTTCTTTTGTCGTTAGTTTGGATCGTTACAGGGACAATCCTATTCCCATATCCACCAACTAAAAATTTTGCTTGCCCCTTATGACAAAAAAATGATTTAAAGTGTTTTTTTTTTTTAAGAAACACCAATGAAGATGTAATTTCATTAATCACAAATCCCAACAGCACTTACAAACAAAAATGTACGAGCCTACAATACAAATTGGTAAAACCTACAACAAAATCATCTAGAAAAAATATCTTAAGCTTGTGCTGTACAACATAATCAGAATAATCTAACTAACCTTCCATGCAGGCCTAATATGGCTCAATAAGAAATATGCTTAATTGAGCATAGCCTAATCTAACTTAATTATTTTTGCTTAAAAAAATTATTTGTTTCTTCAAAAATAAATAAATAGATACAAATATGTAAATATATAGATAAAAAAAATTTGTAGTTCAATTTTAATTATTTTTGCTAGAACAAATTATAGCACTACTATATTATTCAAGATTTATTTTATTTTTAGAATTAAAATTTTATTTAAGGTGACCCGAGCCCAATCTGTCACGGTATGCAAAATTGTTTGGCACCCAGGTTTGGGCGGGTTGCTTAAGACACGAGCCACTTCGACCCATGACCCACCTCAATTGCAACTTGATCCCCTTAATTTCTAAAATTTGGAAAATTCTCCAAATCCTAGAAAATGGGCCCTCTACCTTCTCAAAATCTGTTATAAATCCACACTTTTAACTAACAAGTTTTCACAGCAGAACAGGTCAATTATTTGCCCAAAATCAAATATATGCGTCTGTTGAATTTGTCCAGCTCCTCATGTTTCAGGGCTATATACTAACTTGAACACCTGCTCCCTTCAGGTTTCTTCTTCATTGCTGACATCTTTTCCACGGAATAAGTAATTTGTGAGATTGTCAACAATTCGTACTGTTTCTTTTTTTCCCCAAATCATTCACAAGATCATGTGTTCATCCGAAAGGCGGAAAAAATCGGTATAATAAATTCCTCCGTCAAATTATCTGTACACAAAATCAACTGGTTGATAAATGAATTGGCTTGAAGACATGTATGGAGAATTAAGGTGCGAGGAGATGAGTAGAAGAATGAAGAGGAGCATTTTAAGAGAAGCCTGGAATTTCCGGTATGAAGAAATAAAAGAGAAATTAGAATCAATTGTCTTGAGGGAAAATAAATAGAGGAGCAGAAAATAGAAATACCATATCAAATCCAAAGGGATAAAAGAAATGGAGCCCGTGGCTTTTGCTAAAATTGAAGAGAAAAGGAAAACCCCAATTTAAGAAAGTAAAATTTGTGCGTGTCTCCAGCCTTTTTATTTGGATGTTGCGCATACATTTAAAATACTACTACGTATAATTTCATTAAAAAAAAATGCAACACAGTGCACTATAACTTCAAATTTTGTCCACAATAAATTACTTTTTTATTTCATTATTACTTTTGATATTTCCAATTTATCCTTGGCATACTTGCTATAAATAAGTCAATTCGAACTAAATGCTTCCTTAGTATAACCCATATGTATCGTACACTAATAAGCACGTGTAAAGCATGTAAAACTTGTACCTAGTATGCTCCGAGTGATGGACTTCATTCTGTGCTCCTCACTAATGAAGCGTGGCACTAAGCCCATCCAATGAAGCGTAGTCTCCCAGTTCTTGTTGCAATGCTGCTTCCAAGACAACTTTCTACCACATCTAGTGAATAACTACTTTGCGAAGTTAATGGCACGGAACGGCCGATACTTTCTTCATGCTCTTCACGGGATGCACCCTGCACTAGAATGGGCAAATGCAGAGTTCATAGTAAAGAGACAGGGCAGAAGCGCCTTCATATTTTTGGCAAAGGCACCAATCTATCTCCTTTGCTCATAACTCAATCTTCTATAAGTGTGGTTGGAGTTGTGCAAAGAGGATCTCATTCCATGTGTCCGGCACACCGGGCAAACACCAGTGCAGGCAATCTTGGAAGCCCGATGATGATGTGATACTGTACCGGGACATATGCGCTTCATCCCTCAGCTGTGATAAAGCTGAAATGTCTAGCAGCTTCACTCTGGTGCCCCTGACTGCACCGGCAGCACTGCTATCAATTGATTCTTCTTGTAACAACTCCTTCCCAATAGACATTGGTGTGGTATTGTTGCAGCTCCCTCCAGTGTTCCATTCGCCATTTACAAAGTGCCTTGGGGAGATGCTCCTGTAGAATGCTTGTAAGTGTGGATGTTGAGGAAGCTGCGAGTTTACCCACTTCACAATGCTGTGAATGGTTAAGTTCTTGGCTCCTCCAATATCCATCCTCCTGTCTGTAAGGGGAGCTCCCCCAATATACATCACCCACCTGTTGGCCCTAAGTTTCCCTCGATTCCAATGGTGACCAGTGTTGAGAACCAGGACATCGATCTTGTGAAGAAACTGTTGCAAGAATGCTGGAGGCCGGTCAAGATGCATGGCATATTCAGTATTAGGGTCTGAGACATTAAGTGGCTCCAGATCACAGAGACTTGCAGACCAGTAATAAAGGACAGTGGTATTGGTGCTTGGGAATCGGTAAGCCCATCCAGATGGGCGCTTACCACCAGGTGGTATGACAAATCCATACTCCTTTCCTACATCCATGACATTAGAACTTTCATTGCCACCTGCGATCATGCACATTAAGGATTGGAACTGTTGTCTGCCTAATGAGTCCCCAACAAAAGCCAGGGTCTTGTGCTGCATCCTGGCGCATATGAAGGCAATATTTACGCAGTGCCAAAATCTTGACTTTATTATAACAGGTAAAATCAGTGAAATGACTAAGAAGACTACAGTTAACATATTAGAACCCAAGAGGGGACATTAACCATTATGATTTGGCATATACTATTAAAAAGAAGCATATGGCTTTCTTTTGTGTCATAATCCGAGATTTTCAATGACATAGTTCAAAGAGTATTGACGCCCAAAACGCATTGTTTAGATCAGTTAAGAATCTCCTTTGGACAAAATAAACGGAGGAATTAAAAAAAAAACCAGGGAAAGCATTTGTTAACCAGTGAACTTTTCAAGACATGAAGCATTAAAGAGAAGGTCAACAAGCAAATGATTGAGTGAAAAGCAATAGACAATAGAAGAACAGGATTGCAAAAACCAGGCTTGAGTTTTGGAATATCACTCAAAGCAACTCATTTTACCAATACACAAACCATTTAAACAGATTGCAGATATATCCAGAACAATAGTTCTTGCCAGCTCACAAGTGTTCCCCAATTTAACTCAATTCCTCACCATTTCATCCAAGCAATGCATACCTGTTCAGTAAGTTCACATTCTAGACCACATAAATTTTAAAGTCCAAGTACTTTTTAATGGATATGGTTATGAAACTTGTGATTTCCAACACACAGAATTCTTAATTTGACAGAAGAGGGGAAATCAAATAGGCTGAGAAAAAGCTCAAACTGCCTGATCAGCGTAAGATCAAGAACACTTTCATGAAAATTTATTATAGGAACTAAAAGAACAGCATACCTTTTCAAACAGCTCCTTAAGTTTTATAAAAGAAAAGAAAACTAAATTGGCAGTGAACAAGCTACAAACGCATTGACCAGCAAAGAGTCGAACAACTTTCATCAATATATTTTCTGAACTACGTAGATGAAGGTGTTCATGTGGCATGTGCATACCTTTTCAGGAATACGTGAGCTTCAAATTCTTCCATCTGACAGTCCTTTGGCTGCCACCTTAGCTTCTCATAGGCAAAATCTTGGCGTTGAGTCAATCGGCAAGCCCACATTGGAGCAAGCCACTGTTTACAACCAAAGCCAGAGTATAAAGGCTTCCGATCATGTAAAATCCATTTCCCTTTGGTGTAGACACATGCTGCAGCAGGTAAACAACGTCATTCCAGACACAGAACTACAAGATTCAGAATACAAAAGGATTTGAGAACTGAGTGTGTGTCAAATTATTTCATCAGTATTCTCACATCCTTCACTTTCTTTCCCCTTCGTAATTTGCTTCTGAAGAGGTTCTTGACTGTGTTTTGGTTCTTCCGGTTCACTTGGAGAAATTTCTGCACAAACAATATCGTTCATTACAGGCCATTGCACTTTAAGTATCTATTTATTATATTTATAAGAATACAATATTAAAAAATTCTCAATATTATAGTCCTGAAATTGCAGAGGTACAAAATTAAAGATTCTAAGTAAATGATATAAACAATAAAGATCTCAATACTAGGTGCCAAAAACACAAGTGAATCCATTTCAACAGTATTAGATTGACGTTGATTTGACAATGTCAAAGGGGAAAAAGTGAAAGAACAAGAGAAAAACAATCCATGTGGTTCTCATCCACGTTATCAGATTGTTCACACATTGACAGACACAGAATAAATGCTACCAGATACCTAACCTAGAGCAGCTTAAGCCTAAACTTCAAAAAGATGGAAAAAGAAATACTGACAACTACTAAAAAAAATAAACACTCACAAGTTTGCTCTTAAGTGAATGCAAATTGAACAGTTTCTTCCACAACCCTTCACAAAAATGCATGCATGCCAGTGCACAGATAAGAAAGTAGCGCAAATATTAATTTCTTAACGTGAATATTAATATTCATACTGTGTTAAACATCTTACCACTGTTTTCTTCTCGTTCTAATTTCTTATCTCCTAAAAGTGAACTTTCTGTTCCATCTGATTTTGTCATATTTCCTCTATTTTCAGCTACGTCATTTCCTTCTCCCATTGTAATGGGTTTGTTCTCAGATTTGTGACTGTCTTTTGGTTCTCCTTCTGTCTTGCTCAGAGAAACTTCAGATCATATTCAACATATGCATTAGTTCTGAATCAACAATAGCTCCTTAAAACTTTTAGAGCTAAAAGATGTTTTCTGGAAGATATATTTGATTACATAATCTGCATATTATAGTGAAGATATAGCCACAGATATGACCTTAAGGGAAAACTTGGTAGAGCGGATGAAAATGCAGAAGGAAAAAAAATGTTTTACTTTCCTCATTTCCATACTCTCTAGTCCCTCCAATATGCAGCCTAAGTGATGATTCTCATCTTTGATGAGACAGACTGACAATGTGAATCAAGCTTATCTATAAAAGCTAACCAAGCCAATGCAACAAGTAATGCAAATAAAAATAAAGAAAGAGATGTACCAAAAGAAAAAGAAAGGGATCTGTAAATTAGGCTAAAGAAAGGGATCTGTAAATTAGGCTCCTAACTGTTTGGTTGGAGTACTTTCTCGCATTAAAAAGTAAAGATGCAACCATGAAGCAATTTTCAGGAAATAAATTGCAGCGTGTAAAAAAAAAGCAGATTAAAACTAACAACAGCTCATTAAAGTTCAATTTTTTTGGAAAGACAAGTAACTTGCATTAACATCTACGCATTGTAGCATGAGGGTCACATACAGATATACATGCACTTCAATTGCCTCTTTTTTGCAGAATAGCTATTTAAATATGTCCCTTCAGAAAAAGGATCTAGCACTAGTAGCTACTGCATTAAAAATCTAGCACATTTCCCTTGTACAAAACAAGGCTATAGTAACATAGTACAGCCAAAAAAAAAAACATAAGAATGCCACAGTGCCTTAAAAAAGCTAGACAGGACCTTTTTTACTTTAAAATTAACAGCTAGCCTCACATATTAATCTGGTAATCACAGAAAAGAACAGAAAAATGTAATATGATCTACACAAACCTGAAGAGATGTGCAAGGTCCGAACGCGGTGTGTATATGAGGAAGCAAGCATTTTATTCCATGCTGGCCACAGCCAAGTAAGAATGGTTGCACACAAAAGCACAATGAGAATAAGAGATAGATCCCTGCCCTTCCACCTGAATCTGGACAGGCCTCCTTTCATCCTATGTGAATGTCATAGTAGGTAGCAGTCAGAATGTTACTATGAGAAACTCACACTTCATCACAAGGACTCAGTAAGAAACGACAAACACAGAAATAGAATGCATCAGTTCAGGCAGTTTCAAAGACACATTTAGAAGGCAAATAATAGATAATTAGAGAGTAACTTTCTTCAATCAGCTGGTCAGAAAATACAAATGGTAACTCCAGCCTCCAGCTTTCGATCCCTGTAGTACCCAGACTTTGAAATATATATCATGCAAGTTTCAAAATACAAGATCCCCCACCATGCACAACTTTACCTTCAATATAGTGCTTGCTAAACTACCAAAATATATCCAGCCTATCCTCTCGATCAGCTTGTTTTAGAAACTCCGGCTAACAGCCCATCTTAAAGCAACATGGTAGACAAACCCTGCAAATGTATCAGAAGTAAGCTGACAATTAAAGTAACTGGTTTTTTTTCTTTCTGCTTCTTCATTTTGGTTTCATTAGACAACCATGCCATCATCCAATAACCAGAAATTCTACAATCAACTGAGGTGATCAAGCAGCTCAAACTTCGAAATCCTTCCCATTTTTCCAGGGAACGCCCGGATAAAATTAATAATCCAGGACAAAGAACCTGGAAATTTCAACCTACTTACTGGCATCAAATATCTTTCCGCGTTTCAAAAAAAAGGAATTGAAACGAAGCCTCAAATCTCTTGCATGAAGTCCAATCCAGTGAAAGAAAAGGAAATCCAAAACCAAGTAGAAAACAAAATAAAAGAAAACGCCTGCCCTGCCCCGCCGTCATTAACCATATAAGCTAATAGTTGAAGACGGAAGAGAAAATCGAAGAAAAATAATAGAAAATAAAACAAAACCCTGGAAACAGAGACCCAAACCAAACAAACAAAATGCAGAAGCAACTAGAGCTAAATTCCATGAAAATTATTCCAGACAACGCTGGGAGAGAAGTACCTGAGGAGGAGAATGGAAGTCTCTTGCTTCGATATTGAAGTCACCAGGACTTGCTCGCAGAAGCTTTCCCTGTAATTTGAACTCCCAGAAATAGAAAGGAGAAAAAAAGAGAAAAGTTGGGTACAGGCCAAAGAAACTGGGTTTTAGTGACCTCAGTTGTAAGCAATGAAATATCGTACCGCCACCAAATTCCCCCAAAATAATTAACTAATCGCAATAATTAACAAAGTTAAGTTCTACTTAATACTCCCTATATAATTACCTCTCCTGGTGGGACTTGGGAGGTCACTGTTGGTCCTATTGTTTATCAAGTTTGCTTAGTCCTACGACTCTCCAATTCTTTAAGAAGTCCTTCACTTATCATGATAAAGATCTGACTGGACACATAAATGTAGCTGTCTGTCCACAATCTAGAAGCATTAGAAGAATGAGAAAAAAATGAAAAAATTGGTGGGAGTGAACAACCTAACTGAGATATATATCATGTAATGCATGTTATGAATAATCACACAGGTCAGGTGGAACCCTATCCACCTTACTTTAGGTCTCTACCAGGTTAAATGTCATGGCAAATCAAGGACTTTTTGGAGAAATTGAAGAGTTATAGGACTGATATGATGAATTTCAAAACGTTGTGGGACTAAACTTCATCTTTCTCCGCCTATTGTGGAAAGATAACAGACGGTTAAAAAGTGTCGTTTTACTGACAAAATTAATTACTAAATATCCCGTTTTGCCGGCTTACTTCACCCCTCACATTCTCTGTCAGTGCGCCAGAGAATAAAAGCATGAAAAGAGTTGCATAATGTAATAAAAAAAAATAAAAGAAATGGCATCCGGCGATAAATAAATAAACTAGACTCGGAGTTCAAACGCGAATCGAGCACAATATTTGAAGTCAAAATATAAAGGATAAAAAAACACGGAAATAAGATTGGGGAAAAGTGATGCAGACTGAAGCAGAAAGGAGAAAAGTTGGGTCAAGAAGGTCAAAGACGACCCCTGTTGTAAGCACAGAAAGACACGGTCACCTAATTCCCTCAAATTAATTAACTAATTTTAAAAATAATTAAGGGAGTTACTTAAGATTTACTTTCACAAGAAGAAGCTTAGGGATATTTTGCCTGTACTTGGGTGATGAATGATAGATGTCATGGAAGCATCTGAGTCATTTATTTTTATAAATTGCTCGTGAGTATTATTAAAATAGATAGTGCAGTTGTGTATTTTCCAATAATTTTTCCTCTTTCACATGCTCTAAAGCTCAACTTGTTTCATTTTGGAAATTTATTAGACTTATCTAGGTAGATATACACAAAAATTAATAAATTCAAGCACTAATAACCCCATGATCATACAATTGTAACCCTGAATTGGATATTATGTGTTAGTTATGTGTTAGTGTTTTATTTGCCCATCTATTATTAAACATATAGCCTCAAGAAATATGTCAAACTCATGATTACAATTATCTGATTCTACAATTCTATTATTTGAACTTGAGTTACTATTTGTCTCATCATGTGAATATTATCACTAATATGGAATTGTATAAAGTACACGTATTTGTTGTTCAATCATGAAATCATGAAATATTATTATTAATTCTTGCATTGGTTTATTGCAATATAAGATTTTAACATTATTTGTAGACAAGTAAAATACCATTACATAATATTCAATTCATAATACCATTATTTGATCCTAAAATCTTATACGTGATCTTAGATTATTATTAAATGAATTTATTAATTTAGCATATGTCAAGTTGTCGATAGGGATAGATATTACACTCCATTCATTTCAAGTTTTTTGTAATATTCAGTATTTAGCAATTAATCTTTGATTTTTTTTATTTTTAACATTTTAGAATATAAATAAAAAAATTTATATATAAATAATAAATAAAGACCTATGGTTTATAAATATATTTTTTTCAAAATTTTTTTTTCTAACAAACAACAATATGAATAAATTTAAGTCAACTATTTGAAAAAAATCAAGTGTTTCAAAGAATATGAGATAAATAGAGTATTATCTTTAGTTTTTTATAATGATTGACATTAAAATAGTTGAGCTTCTGGGAAGGTTTTTGTTTTCTTTTTTTTTTTTTAATGATCATCGGGCATTATGCACTATGATCATTTGCTTTGTGGTCCGTGGCCCAAGAATGTGGTTTATGGCTACTAAACATAACAATGTGTCATCTCTGTCTCATTTCCTCACTCCTCTACTTGTGTTCAAATTTCAATGACATATAAAAATTAATTCATTTTAATTTAAGTCAACTTAATTTAAAATAATTTATTTTTATTTTTAATTAAGTTCTTTTAAGGCCAAAATGCACATATGGTCCTCCAACTTGGTTGACTCAAGCAAGTTAGTCCTTCAACTTCAACTCAGTGTGACTTAGTCCCTCAACTTTGAAAAATTGAACGAGTTAGTCCCCTAGTGTACAGAATCACAAACAGCGTTTCTTTTTTGCTCATCGCCGTCAGCCTATCGCTCTTACGCCACCGGTTCCCTTCCCCACTGTCGTTGACTTCCTTCTCCTACCCACCTCATTTCCCCCATTGCCGCCGGTCTCGCCTTTTTTCCCGTCGTGTCAGTCTCGTCTCTCATCTCCCTTCGATCTCGCATCTCCTTCCGTTGGTCCTATTATCCGTCGGTTTCATCTCATGTCGATTTAAAAAATGTCGTGAATTAGGAAATTGTTGATTTGAAAATCTTCTCTCGTTGATCCAGAAATTGTCTATTGGCCGCTCGATTATTCAACGCCCCCATGCAGTCATTGATTCGGAAGGTGCCTATTATGGCGACAGCTGCTGGTGATTTTGTTTCAGACAACCGCTTCTCTTGATGATCCCTTAGGCGGACGACAAGCCACCTTTATCACCGTGTCATCCTGGAAGACGCTTTCTGTCATGCCTAAGACTAATTCGTTTAATTTAGAGAAGTTGAAGGACTAACATGCTTAATCTGAAAAGTTAGAGCACTAACTCGCACTGATTCAAACAAAAAAGACTAACTCGCTCGAGTTTGTCAAGTTAGAGGACCATATGTGCATTTTGGCCTTCTTTTAATGAAGGAATGGGCAAATTTTATTGTAATGATAGTTGTTTTATGACAGAACTGTAATGTCATGGTGTATGGCAAGGTGGGTCTCTCAGTTTCGATGCTCAGGTGGAAGTGCCAGAACTTGCTAAATGACACATTCATCTGCCATAGTATGAGCTCCATTCTGTGTCATTGGATGAACTAGGTGAAGCTTGGGTTGGTTGGTTTAAGATGAACACATATGTTGCCTTTAGCTCATCTAGTGTCTTGGCGTGAGTGATAATCCAAAATGAAAAAGGAAGAGCTAGTATCTGCTCTTGTTGCAAAGAAGGAAGGCTTGTCGAATGTCTTTTCTGGAGAAAGTTTGGCATGCCTGGATGGTCTAAAACTTGCTAGGGATTTTGGCCTCTCTAATCTTGTGGTAGAAATGGATGCGAAAGAAGTTGTCCTAGCAATTTGGGCAAATAAATGGGCCAGGTCAGAGGCATTGGGATGTATTGCCCAAACTTGAAGTAAGTTGGCTAGATTGACATGTTAGCATATTCTTTATGCATTCTAGGAAGCAAATAAGGCTACTTATCATTTAGCTCGTGTTGTTATTTCATGTGATGACTTTTGTCTTTGGACGGAGGTTTTTCCATCTTAGTTGTCAATCATTGTTTGCCAATAATATTATGGTGCAATAATATGACTACCTAAAGCTTTCTATTAAAAAAAATGAATTTGCTCCAAGAAACCAAAATGATTAACCTTGGTTATCTGATCAATTAGGGATGTTAATTTCAACCAGCTCAATAGGTAGTAAGTAGTAACCTTATTAGACCAAATGGGATGGATACGTTTCTAAAATTAGTGGGTTTGTGAAGGGTTTGAGTATTATTGCAACATTACCCAATGAATTTAGTAAGTGTATGGATTTAGGTGTCTACCGCTCTTAAACCTACCCCCTCCTCTCTCTCTTTCTACACACACACACACACACACACACTTATTCCACTATTTGATTGTGTTTATTTGGGGTCTTTAGTTATTAATTTTGTTTATTCATTTTTTTACAAGAAAAAAACTTATTTAACTGTGTGTCGATATTATGGTTAATTTTAATTTTAAACATGACTACTATTATTTATAATAAATTATTATAGTTTATTCATATAATTTCAATTTTTTTTTTGTCTATTATGTGGATCTATTGGATGAATTTTGCAGGTCACAACACCCCCTACCTAACCCAATGCATGGAGAGTACAAGTAGAGATTACTAATTGAAGGTTATCGGAAGGATATAGATAAAATGTGTTTTAGTGCAGGGGGAGGGTCTTGGAATTGCTTTATGCTCACAAAAAATGACAAAAATAGTTTTGGAGGGACAAAATGCATGCCAACAGTAATGTGGGTGGGTGAGTAGACTATTGATTATGCCACTATGGCCAATCAGCGTCAGCCCTGCAATTACAATATAACATCTTATATACAAAATGAGAAAAAATAAAAGTTTTAATGACATTGAGGAGTCTCTACGAACAAAATGGAGTTTATAGTCTAAAATGGAACTATAATTAGAGGTTAGGGTCCATGCATACAAATTTACCACATATATCAATTACTACTACTACTAACTCATAAATATGGAACAAAAATACTGTTTATGAACAGAGTCATGATTCCTAGGACATGTTTTGAGTCCGTTGTCTACATTTTGGGCTTCCTACCTATTGTAGGTATAGAATGAAGAAATCAGAAGTTTTTTTATAGAAGGTTGGAAAGATTGGTTCTTCCATGGGGATTTCATAGATGCGATCATCTCGACACTGACAATGAAGGCAAGTATCTCCATAGCAATAGTTGTCGCCGGAAAAGATAGACGGCTGGGACGAACAGCCGTGAAAGCTTCAAAGGCAGCAGGAAGATTGGTTGCTCAAGGGCTTTAGACATAGAGACCTCTTTCAGACTGAAAACGAAGACAACGAGTTACTACCGTTCATAACCATGATGGGCTGTACCCGTTATTCGAGCCAGGCCCAGTTTAACTCGAAATTACCCAAATATCGAGCCCATTATCTCACCACTTGACGTATAAAATTATAAATAATCCATATTCAAGTTCTTGAAACCCTAAACGGACTTCGTTTCAGCGGCTGCCTACATCAGGTTTTCCTTCACTCAGTGACTTCGCCGCCGCTCCAATCTCCAGACATGGTGAGATTTAGGTTTTTTCGTCCATGGTCTTGATTTGCTTCTCAATTTTCCCAAGATGCAGGCAGCAGGCTTTCTAACTCACCTTTCTTGGTCCTGATTAGGCGGACGTAGAAGCCGATGTCGCCGTCCAGGGACAGCCGAAGAAGAGAACGTTCAAGAAGTTCAGCTTCAGGGGTGTTGATTTGGACGCTCTCTTGGACATGTCCACCGATGAGCTCGTCAATCTCTTTCACGCACGCGCTCGCAGAAGGTGAATCTCGTGTTTTTTTTCCTTACTGTTAATGGTGCTTCTCTTCTCTTGATGTTTGTTGGGTTTGTTAAATAAACGCGTTGTTGGTTTTTAAGGTTCCAAAGAGGTTTGAAGAGGAAGCCGATGGCTCTCATCAAGAAGCTGCGGAAGGCGGTAAGTCATATCTAGTTTTCCCTTCGATTCTGTAGAATTCTGGAATTTCTTTCCTAAATTTAGACTAGTAAGTTGGTACATTTTGCTCTACCTGTAGATTTGGGAATATGATTATTTAGTTGTTTAGCTGCTCTGTCCCCTTTGACCAAATGGCTTTAGAGATATTGGTCCTAAATCGTTTGGAGACTGATAATTACCCCTGAATTGTTTTCCATAGTATTGATTCTTAGGAATTAAAAATTACTACTTGTTTTGGTTTCTGAGGCAAATTTCTTTCTTAATTTGTCGTGTATCAGCCTTATCTGTTTCATTTCGACTTTCGACTGTCTTACCGCTATCTGTTTTGGTTTCGAGTTTGTCTTAGCGTCCTTAGGTTTTGTGGACAATTATAGGTTTTCCCTGGGGGGAGACTCTGGTCTGGTGTGCTAAGGTAGACTAGAATCTTGAAATGCAAGAAAGCATTTGAAGCTCTAGTAGGTGCAAAAGAAGTGGTTATTTAGATTGCTGTGATGAGTTTTGTTCTTGGGCTGGATGCAATATCAGCTAATTTAAGTTTGTATGAGATTTTGGTCTTTGGTCTCTGTAGTGTAGTGTTTCTTGACCAGTGATTTTTTAATCATTTGTTGAAACAGAAACGTGAGGCTCCACCTGGTGAGAAACCTGAACCTGTGAGGACTCACCTTCGCAATATGATCATCGTCCCTGAAATGATCGGTAGCATTATTGGTGTTTACAATGGGAAGACCTTCAATCAAGTCGAAATCAAGCCGGAAATGATTGGTCATTACCTCGCTGAGTTCTCCATTAGTTACAAGCCTGTCAAGCATGGAAGGCCTGGTATTGGTGCTACCCATTCATCCAGGTTTATTCCTCTCAAGTGAAGTGAGCTGTGTTTTTTCCGGCAAATTTGCAATGTCACTCTGGTTTTTGGACTCTTGGGTAAACCTCAATTAGTTTTGATTTTTGTGGTTCCATCCTGAAAATGGTATTGTCTAAGCTAAATTATTTAGAAGTTCGTTCTTGTGCTCCTTGGTGGCATTTCTTCATCCTAACTGTGATGTAGGATTGCTGTGCTCAGATTACTTCTATTGGGTTGAGCTTTCTGGCCCTACCCCTGAAAGGTGAGACACTTCCATTGGTTGTTAAAGTAACTCTTGAATTTTCATGAAATTGGATACGACCGAGTAAATGAATTTTCATCAAATATGATAAAACGTTAAGTATGCTGTTTGCAAATATAAACGATCAAAACAAAATTTTGTATGTGATTGTTCGTTTATATAGTTATAAATGGACATAAACTTTTCCCTGTATTTGCTCTCACTCACCCAACTTACCACCCAAGTTGCTCGCAAAGGATTCATCAGTCATTGAGTTCGTAGCTTTTAGAGTTCTCAAAACTCTTGTAATTTGTCTCTGGGTTAATTACAATTCGTCTCCTAAGCTTAAGGTGAAAGTGAAACTATACTTTTTTCTTCCTGTTTTAGAAATAGACATTTTGTCTTGCTCATTTTTAATATAGTGTGACAGTAATTTCTAAAATTTTAATTTAGATTATACGGTAGTTATCTTCAAGTAATTTCAATCTATATAATATTTTTTTTATAATTAATTGATATTTAAAAAATATTGTTTTAGAATTGAAAGAAACACATAAAGAAAAAATTGATAATTTAAAATATTCATTAATTATAAAAAAAGTGTCATACATATTGAAATTGTTGAAAAATGATTATCGTAATATCTAAATTAACTGTAAAAAAAATATCATACAGATTGAAATTACTGAAAGATAGGTACTGTAATGCCTAAATTAACGTTTTAAAAGTTGTTGAACTGTATTAAAAAGATATGGGCAAAAATATACATTTTTGAAACAAAAAGAGGCAAAGTATAATTTCATCCGAACCTTATGGGCAAATTGTAATTATCCATTTGTTTCTTGTCAGAGATTATTTTTATTTTTATTTGTATTTTTTTTTCTTTGGTTTCTTTTGGTGCACCAAGGAGTATCCCGCGTATGCGAAGTCTAATAAAGTGTTTTTCTAGAGAAATACAATTTTTTTAAGTACAGTTAGGTGCCAAAGCAAGGACTTCCCCTAAGTAAATGTTTTGGATACTTAGCCAGAATCTCATATTTAAAGGTACCCGAAATCTTTCTATGCAAATCAACTTGCTTTGGTTCTCATTGTTGGATGTTACATAGGATAATACGTTGGCAGGGTAATGCGCCACTTGACTCTCTGTAAATCATTTGAAATGTTTGAGTTTAGTACGAAAATTTTTTTTTTTTAAAAAAAAGAATAAAAAAATTGTATGTTGTTTTTATTTTTACTATTCATCTTTTCCATGTAAATCAAGAAATATTAAAAAGTAAATATTAAAATGATATGCAGGGGAATATGATAAAATAATTTATTAAATACAAAAGTATCACAAATTTTGGAATGCCTAAGATAATAAATACCTAAATATCCATTGCTCCCCTGAACTATGGTAACTTGGGCAATTTACCCCCTGAACTATGAATTGGATCAACTCAAATCCTGAACTTTGAGAAAGCTGTCACTTTAGTCCTTTAAATTTGTAAACTGGTTATGTGCTCTGCCGTGACATATACTCTGTCAGTTTTAGAACGTTACCAGTGTCTAACTGCACAAACATTAAACATCAAGGACAAACTTACTAAATGACATAAGCTTAGGGACTTAAAGTGTGATTAAGTGAACTGGGTTGCTTTCGTCGGTTTATGAACAAAAATGGGTCAAATGACGGGTCTGTCTCCGGTTCTGTTTCTCTGGCAACAATCGGAGGCCAAACAGGGCTGGGCGAGTTAGGAGCGACATGACAAAGAGGTTGGATGTGGTTTGGCTCAGTGGTAATGCCCAGAAGACACAAATTGCTTGGGTTTGAATGGAGGTCCTAGAGGCAGAGGAAGTCACCAAATAAGGTGAGGAGTTCCATAGAGGAGGGGTAAAACATGAGCTTGGTGAGAAGATATCAATGGTCTAAGGAGAATGATGACTAGGGCTTGGAAAAAGAGAGGGAATCTGTGTCAAGGAAAAGATAATGAAGCATTTCAAGAAGTCCTTGATGAATCTGCTGAAGACGATACAATAGGAACAAGTGGCCGGAAAGGCGAATTGGCTGGGCTCATTGGCAGTGATGAACAGAGGTGAAGAAAAGTGGCAGAGCATTCATTGGCTAGGCTCATCAGAGGTGACGAATGACAGCAAGCAATGGTGAGCAAAAATCGTCACAAAAATTTGAAAATTTTGCTTAAAAAATCCTCAAGCCCATGTCCAGCAAAGGAAAAAGGAACAAAATTTGGTAAACATAAATTTCTTTTCCTATGGAGGAGCAGCAAAAAAGTCATGATTATGTGAGCACCCAAAACCATTCTTTAATCCAACTCTATATAGACTCAGAACCTTGGTTTATTGGATCCAACTCTACAAGTAGCCGGAGATGATAGCTTGGATGTTGGAGATGAAAGATTAGGGTGAAAATAAGAACAAATATAAATCTGAATGACTATTACTTAGTTTTTTTTTATAAATAGACAAACATTAGGTCAAACGTTAGATATTAGAGTCAAATAACCAAAGTGACCGTTTTTTCAAAGTTTAGGGTTCGAGTTGATACGGATTATAATTTAGGGCGTTGACTGTTCGAGTTACTATAGTTTAAGGGAGTCATAGGTATTTAGGCCAATAAATGTACAGTGCCATATTACTACCGGTCAAGGTTGTCAAGAACGGGTTTCTACCTAGAGTCGTTTTAATTGTTTTAGAATCATAGAGTCATAAAAAGTCGTAGAGTCATAAAACTCTACAAAAAATACAAAAGAAAACTTAGAGAAAAATTATGAAAAATATAAAATCATTTAAATTGTCTTATAAAAGTATTAGAAACAACATGTGATTTGGACATAAATTTTCATTGATTTTGTGCTTAATTTAGTGGAATAAGACAGATTTTTAGGTTGGCCGGGGCTTCAGGGTTCGGTCTTGGTGTTTTTATGGAGAGGAAGCAGGTTTTGGTTGGCTAAAGCTAGAAGAAGAAGCTTAGCCAGCTTAATCCTTAAAATTGCCATGCATCTGGTGCCTTAACTGGAAATTATACAAATATTGGAAATATTATGACACATGCTGGAGAATAAAGGACCCGAACTGGCATTAGACCGCCCCTGATTCCTTCTACTATGTAATTACAGCTCCAGTCCCCAGCTTCTAGAAATGTATAATTTAGTCCCAATGTATATTTTTTTACAGATTTGACCCAATAAGAATAGAGTCGTAGAATCTCAACGTTTCTACGACTAGAAATGTATTTATACTCGTTTCTACCCAAAATTGCATTTCTATTGCATTTTTAAACGTCTTTCATCTCTAAAGTCGTAAAAACGTATGTTTCTACGACTTAAAATGCGATTTTAATAACCATGCTGCTGGTAAAGCATAGAAGCCCATTAGATGGGCGATTTGGAAAGCCTACTTGAAATGTCATGCAAGTATGTCCAAGTGTCCTCATGGCATAACTAAGAGTAAACTTCCCATAATCACAAGGACCGTTACTTCGTCAAAATGTAAATGATGGTGATAATGTGATAGTTTGTTACTCTGACGGATGCATCACTATTTTTTTTCATTAGGGAAAAATAACAAACAAACTACTAAAGTTTTTTATGTAGCCCAATTCACCCTACTAATGTTTCTTTTAGGTTAAATAAACCACTAAAGTTACTGAGTTAGTTCAAGTTGCCCATTGCTGTTAAGATTAATTAATTTTCAGTCTTAAAACTTTGCTAACTTTTTTATTTCAACCCAATAATTTTACATCATTCTATATAAAGTCATATAGGTGATACAAACAAAATAAATGAGCAGCGGCCCCTCTTTAGGGGTGACACACCAACATTATGGGCCACCACTAGCTAAGGCAATGAGCCCGCTAAGGGACCAACAACCTCACCGGTGCCCCCATGGCCATTCTAAACTCACATTCATTGCAAAACATAGGAGGACTTTCACTGCTAGAGACTTAAACTCTGTTGAACGACAATGAAATTAAAGGAACCCATCGAAGGCCGCTGAACATTAATGAATCACCCCTACTCATTAATTTCGCACAGAAAGTATTTAATTTCAAATTTTTAAGTTAGGCTTCATAAACAATTTTTTAAATCCAGATTTGATTCAATTCTATATTGAACCAAACCATGCGAAAACCAAGCCTTCAAACTATAGGGCCATTGTTCTTCAGTCTGAATACTACAAAACGAGCTATCCAACAGTGATTTTCATGAATAGTGATGACCGGAGATCCTTGCGAGCAATTCGGCCTCCATGGTTTATGCTCATATGCAGTGGCGGAATTAGGATTTTCGGTTCGGGGGGGTTAGCCCGGAGGAGAGTCTACTAAACCCGGAGGAGAGGGACGGCATCGTGGCGAGGTAAAGCTGGAGATTGGGAATAATTCGTACTAATTCAAATATTAGGGGTGCAACTCGTACAGGTTGAAAAATTTGAAGGACTAATAGTGCATTTGGGCCATGTTAGAATATTTGTTTAAGACTAGAGGGAATAATTACTCATTTGGTCACTGTTTTATTTAGTGCCCCCCATCTTCATATTCTTTTAATATTTCCAGGGGCAAAAATACATTTCTAGTCTCTAATTTCTCTTGAATTAACCAATTAAGTACCTATATTTAAATTTTTTCAAAATTTTCGAGGGGCAGCGGCACCCCCTGCCCCTACGTAGGTCCGCCCCTGCTCATATGTATGAAAATGTAAAGTTATGGACTAATATAGAAAATTTAAAAAAATTTAAAGACTAAAAGGGTAATTTTATTTTTTTTGCACAATAACCTCATTTAATGGAATAATCTACACTTTGAAACAAAATATTCAGCAAGTTAAGGACCAATGGCCTATTTGAGCTAATTTTAAAACATTAGTAGTTTATTCAGCTTAAAAGAAACATTAATGACCGATTTGGGCCAGGAACATTTGTGGTTTACTTGTTAATTTTGCCTTTTTGTTATAATATGTCATATTGTATGCCATAATTAGATGGATGCTAACACATTTGTGATGTGCTACAATTAGACACAGATCAGTTGCTATGACTGAATGAATAGTGACACATCCATGATGCGTAATGATTGGCCAGACGGTTGCAGACTATTATCGTCAAATTTTACAATTTCAAATGTCATAATTTTATTTTTTTCTCTGAAAAAATTATACTATATTCTAATTATAGTGTAGGTGGTGTTATTTTATGAATAATAAACTACAATGTCTTTTTAGTTTTGCCCCTTATGTTGTCATATGCTGAAGGTTGTTTTTTAGATGTTAGGTTGATGTGTCTTTCAGGTTTTGAACCAATTTATTTGCGTGATGGGTTAGGCTTTACGTTTGAATTTTTATTTTTTTAGCTTTGAGGGCTATGTAGCAATTGTTTGATGTTCTTTTTTTTTTTTTCATTCTTTTCTTTGTTTTGGCCTAAAGCATTTTAGCCTCCAAACTTGAATGACTTAGACACTTAATTCCCTAAACATCAACTCAGTCTAACTTGCTCCCTCAACTTAGTGAAATAGTACACTTAAGCCCTTCCCCTCCCATGCTCTATTAGGTCAAATGTGTTAGAAGTCCTCTAACTTTATTTTTCATTCATTTTCATCCTGACTGCATAAGTTTCATGATTCTTTCTCTAAACTTTTAAAAAAACACTAAAATTTTTTTCCTTAATTGAATATATGTTTAAATTAAGGACGAGTCTCTATTTTGACTTTGTGGACAAAAAAATTTGGAATGAGGGTTTCAGAGGATAGTTAATGGCACAAAGAATAAAATGACAATTTGGTCATCTCAGAAGTCAAAATGGGATGGAAAATAAGCTTTGTTTCTATTTTTCTTTTCAACTATCTAAATGTTTTATTTGGATGGAAAATTTGATAATTTCTTTTAATTTTAGAATATTGATATTCTAAAATTCAGTAATTTAAAATTATAGCATTTATAAATTCCTTATTTGGATTTAATGCCTTCTTCAGTATCAAAGCCAACAGAGGAAGAAACCTTGCTGATAAAAATAAAAACATAAAACTAGGGTAAGAAACCATTGTAGAGATCTTTTTCTCAAAGCTCCAGAAGTCATTTAACCAATTTTTCTCAGATGAATCACTATTCACTTCTTCCTTGTTGGAACTCACATCTTTTATGACCAAGAGCAATCAAACCAAGCTTTTAAGATCAACCAAAGAAACAATCTAAGTTCAAAATTACAACAAGAAGGATGATCAAATTCAAAATAGTTGCAAACATGATAAAAGGAACTCTAATGTTTCTAGCAGCAAAGACTTTTTTTTTGTTTTAAAAAAAAGAGAATTTTATTCATAATAAAGAAACAAACATAAACAGTTCCAACTTCCAAGTACAGCTTCATACAAAAAAAAAAAAAACAAAGCCTTAGCTTAGACAACTACACCACCCAGAAGCCTTATGCCCATTTCAAACTTGCCATCAAGTCAAACATAGATTCAAAATGAAGAAAGAATTTTTGTACTTTTTCAAAAGGTTGGAGAAAGAGACACAAAGTTTATGAAGTTATGGACAAAATGAACGAAAAATAAAGCTAGGGGACTTCTAACACATTTTACCTAATAGGGTAAAGGTAAGAAAGAGCTTAAGTGTACTATTTTACCAAGCTAAGAGAGTGAGTTAGACCTGTTGATGTTCAAAGGGTTAAGTAGTGTCTAAGTCATCTGAGTTTGAGGCCTAAAATTGCCTTTAGACCTTTTTGTTTTTTTGGAGATCATTGATTCTTTTATAAGCTTGGTGAGTTTTTTTAAAGATAATAGCTTTTTGAGGGCCCATATTGCTATTTTCTCAGTTTCTTGTTTGTTTCATGTTTCCTTTTGGTGAAAACACATTTCTAGCCCTTGAATTGTTTCTATTTCCCATCTTGGTGCCTCAATTCGACCTATTTTGCATTTTGGTCCCTCAGTTTTACCCATTTTATTTATTTTCTTGGTCCCCAAATTTTCTTTAAAAAGATATTGATCACCATGGTTTGTTTGTTTTTTTTATCAAAATATTTCTCTCTATTTTTTTAACTTTTATTTAGTTAATTGTTAAACCCTTAATGTCTAAAATTTTTCCATTTTCTCTTTTGGCGACTTCGCCAAACTATTTTTGTTGCTTATGATTGTCCACCTTTGGTATGGTTCTAATTGATTTAGCTTTGTTCAATTTATTTCTTTACTTTTGCTTTTGCTTTATTAAGTTAATGGTTAAAACATAACTCATTAATTTATTAACATAAATTAAACACGACTTTATGTTTTGATCATATCTTTTCGTTATTGATGATTGAGTTTTGTACCTTGAGTCATTTACTTCAAAAGATATATGATTTGATAAAAAAAAAATCTAGCTATAATTATTAAAATTGAAACAGAGTAATTTTAAATAAATTCCTCCTCAATATTAAGAATTAGAATATTAGCTGATAAGAGATGAAATCTTTTTATTGAATTTTCAAAGCATGTATAATGTTATTTTTTATAGTTCTGCATGGAGATTACAACTATTTATTTTAATGATAAGAAATAAAATCAAACTTAAAATTGAAATAAAATAAAATTTTAGTTGATTAACATATTTTTATGATTGACAAGTTTTAATCATTTATTATTCAAATTTCTTTTTAAATGCTAAATTTATTATAAAAAAACAAACATCATAGGATATAACCTCCTATAACTTTATATACCAGAAAAAAATTAAAAAAAAACAAAACAAAACAAAAGAAAGCCTTACGTATTACGCCAACATTTCTTCGGCTCTTCCCATATTGCTTGATTAGTCTCTAGTCACCCCTTAGCACGTCACAGAAAGAGAGAGACCAGAACCAAAGGTTTGCTCACCAAGTCCAAACCATCTTGCCCACATTTCTTCCATACCTATTTATAAAATTCCGAAACAGACAAAAAATTCAGAGAATATATTCTTGAATGGATATATTTTGTTTTTCTTCCTTCTTTTTCGTTTTTCTTACTCAGGGTGAAAATTTGTAGATATGCGGTTTAATAAAAAATGATTTTCCTGTAGAAAATTCTGGAAATTCAACTATGAAGTTTTAGGGAAATAAAATCAATTAAATATTTAAATCCTCTGTAATTGAATACTTATTTTTTATTTGCCGAAACGATGTCGTGCTACTGACAATTAATTGCACAAAATATATCCCCTTTGGCGGCTCGCGTCACGCGAATCATGCCTCACATTCTCCGCCACAGTGTGCCAGAGAATAAAAGCATGGAAAGAGTTGCAGAATCTGAACACGCACCCCAAACAATTCCCAAAAAAAAAAAACTAAACACGTAGCTTAGACGTTATTACCGCAATTAATCGGCCACAAGAGTTTTCTTGCTCGTTTCTTCCACCCATGGCGGCCGATGGACCCGAATCCGACCGCACCCTCCAGTCCATCTGCTACAAGCGCGGCTCGCTCAAGCTGCTCGATCAGGTTTCCAACTTTCTGGGTTTTTTTTTTGTTTTTTTTCCCCCACTATAAATCGTTCATATTTTGACGGTTTTCATTTCCTCTCCAGAGAAGGCTTCCACTGGAAACCCTTTATTTAGAGATTCGGGATTCGAGGGATGGATGGTAATTTGTGTCACCTTCTTCCTCCTTTTTATCATTTTTTTTTTTGTCGATTTCTTGAACTAAAATGTTTGAGTTTGTGTGTGTCTGTTTCTGTGTCTGGTTTCGTCACAACTAGGGAAGCTATCCGGGATATGGTAGTTCGTGGGGCACCGGCAATTGCTATTGCAGCGGCGCTGTCCTTGGCAGTGGAGGTTTTCAACTTGAAGGAGGACTTTGATGGTAACTCTGATGCTGCTGCTGCTTTCATCGGGACGAAGTTGGATTATCTTGTCTCCAGGTTTCTTTATCACCATTTCTATTATCCTTTTGATCTTACCCTTTTTAAATTTCTGCATTTGGTCGATTTAGTTATACCAACTTAGTACGTATTATTTTAATTTTCATGTGTGTATTATCCAATTAGTTGCATGTTTAGACTTTAGTTTTTTTTTTAATATTCTCTCAGTCGGCCTACGGCAGTCAATCTTTCAGATGCTGCTACGAAACTTAAAGAAATTGTATCCAAGGCAGCTGCAACAGAAGCTGAACCTTCGACGGTTTTCCAGGTATAATTGATCTCTTGGACATCGAGCTAGTGTCCATATTTCTTAAGACTCAAAATAGTTGAATGATAAATCTTGAAATGTTCTCTTTGAAATTTATGCTTAGCTACCTAATTCTCTTGAATTGAAGCTAGTTGTCTGTGTCTGAGATCCTATCTTGTCTGCTGCTCTTGCAGTCTTTCATTGAAGCGGCTGAGGTCATGCTAAAGGATGATGTTGCTTCAAACAAGGCAATAGGTTCCCATGGAGCAACTTTTATTTGCAAGCATCTGAATAGCTTGAAGAGTTTTTCAGTTCTTACCCATTGCAATACCGGCAGGTAGTTTCCTACTACATTGTTGTGTTTGCTACAGTAAAAACAATGTGCAGCTATTTTATTCTCTATCCCTCATCTCCTTGATCTTTCAAGTGGCCGGGGATTGGAGTTCATTTAGGGGTTAGCACGTGCCTGTGTAATTTTGTTGATACGGGTATATCTTTTTCTTTTCAGTCTAGCTACAGCTGGATATGGTACTGCTCTTGGTGTAATTCGTGCTCTTCATGCTGAAGGAGTGTTAGAAAGGGCTTATTGCACAGAAACACGTCCGTTTAATCAGGTGCTTTTGGTTTTGATTTTATTGGAGTTGTTATTGAAATTTTTTCTCAGTTAAGTCAAAAAGTAAAAAGCGTTTTGCTGCAAAGCAAATGTACGCAGACTACACTCTGAAAGTACTCAAATACATAGCATATGAACTTCATTTGAGATACTGCTTGATGATCAATCCTTAATTTTGTGCTTACTGGTACAAACCCTCTGTGCAATTTGTGTTGGAAAGAAAGCAAGAGGATGGAGGGGAAGTTTCTTCCCTATTGGTGGATGAAAATATGTGGATGGTTTGTTGCTTCATTTAGAATATAGATCAATGGTTTGTTGCTTCATTTAGAATATAGATCAAGTCTTATTTATTGTGCTATTAATAATTTGGTTGGCAAAGAAGACCCAAGAAACATTACCAGAGAAAAATGGATGATGGTACTTTGTGTTTTTTTGGTATTATGTGGAACATTAAATATTATTGCTTAGATAGTTTTGTAAAACACAATGTTGCATTATTTGGCTATCGTCAAAGTTCGTTGAACTTACTAAACTGCTTTCGCTGTGCCACTTCTTTTACAAACTAATTCTAAGATATCTCTGCTCCTTTCTTCCACTTCCCCTGGGATGCATTCTTCAGTTCAAAGAACTTATCTTTGTTTCTCTTTCAATCCACAAATCAGCTTTCCATTGTGCATCAAATTAAAACAGACTAACAACTTAGTTGAAGTTTCAATTTTGCATTTGAGGACCAATCAGATACATCAGTTGATTTATCCGTTTTGGTTTTTCTAAAATGTTGGGCTATCTTCTGACTTCAGGGGTCAAGACTTACAGCATTCGAGCTGGTGCATGAGAATATTCCAGCTACTCTACTAGCAGATTCTGCTGCAGCTGCTTTGATGAAGGAAGCTCGTGTGAGTGCTGTTATAGTAGGAGCAGACAGGGTGGCAGCCAATGGTAACTGACCTTACTTTTATTGCTTCATGTTTACGTTTTTGGTATTTGGTATTAAGTTTATTATTAGTTTGGTTGACGGATTTACAATTGTAGGTGATACTGCTAACAAGATTGGGACCTACAGCCTTGCCTTGAGCTCAAAATACCATGACATTCCCTTTTATGTAGCCGCACCATTAACTTCTGTTGATCTGTCTCTCTCTTCTGGAGAAGAAATTGTTATAGAGGAAAGATCAGCAAAAGAATTGTTGAACTCAAGGGGAGGACTTGGGGAGCAAGTTGCTGCAACTGGAGTATCTGTTTGGAACCCAGCTTTTGATGTTACACCGGCTAAATTAATTGCTGGAATAATAACAGAGAAGGTTCTTTCTGTTTCTCTCATTCACATACACACGCGAGTTTCCTTACACCCGCTCCATGCATAGACTCATAGATGCATTTGTATAGGAGTGGTTTTGTTCATCTTTATACTTGTCATACTTTTTAAGCATAAGCCTCCAAGAGCAGAAATGTTACTGCTGTGTTTTTAGTATGTATATAACTGGTAAGATTAAGAAAGAGAAAGTTTTGTTGCGGGCAGCTTAAGTCACTGGTTTTTATTTTGGCAGGGAGTTATCACAAAGCAGGATGCTGATTCTTTTGATATCAAAGATTTCATAGCAAATCAGTGCTCAGTATAAGAGCTCTAGTTTCCAGACGGAGAGCAAGGCCCCGGCTATGTTGGTTGAGATGTTGAGAGGCCAGTGAGTTTGTGTAAGATATTTGTGGAATAGTTTCTGCAGATTAATACATTTGATGTCGTAACTTGCCATGGGTCGCAGAACATTAACCGTTTGTTTCAGCTTTGTTTGCTCAAGTTACCGATCAGTGGCAGACTGGCAGGTGTGGTGGCATTTCCGGATGCCCACTAATGACTAAAGGGACGTCCGGTCAACTGGTTTAACTAGTGGAGACTTTTATGGGTTGAACAGAACCATTGGTCCCAAACCTTCTTGTGTCAATGTTGATCGGTCATCAACTTTCATTTTATTGCAAATTGATATCAAATTTTTATAATTTGTTGCATATTAATTCCTAGTGCAAGATTTAAGTTGCAACAAATATCTAATTTATTAAAATGAAAAGCTGATAATTTAAATGGTCAATTAATTACTAACAAAATATGTCTTAATTTGAATTTATTAAAAGACAGTTGCTGAATAGTCTGAATTTATTAACTTTAGGTAACTATTTGATATCAACTTTTTAGATTCTAATTTAAATTATTCAGTAAATATTCACAATTAATCTTTCCATAAACAAAATGAAAAGTGGGAAGGATCAATTTGTAATGAAAATTAACGGTTTGAGATTGATGTTTGATGGTGCTATTTATTTGATTTTTCTGACATGTTTGGTTCATGAAATAGATTGATAAGGGAAGGAGATGCAAAACATTATGCGAAGGAAATGTCTTTCTCGCTAGGGTTATTACATGCTCAATGCTGCGGGTAATGGTCTGTATCTTGGGGGTTTGGTGCAAAAATTTTGTGATAGAGTCCATGTGTGTTTTGCATTAAAGAGTTTTAAATATAGTTTTAAATCTTGTACCTTACTGACCGGTACTATTTTGTACCGGATGTATCGGTCAAAAAGTAGTATAAGAACGTTGTGTCTCGTTCCATCTTTTACAATAGATTGTATTGGCTGATACTGGACAACTTGGTCATCTAACATTGTAGCGTACTGTATTGGAACTTGGGAAAATGCACATTTTTAAAATTTTATTTTTAGTTTTTATATAATTATGATATTTAATTGAATACTTGTATAACAAGTTTTTTTAAAAAATATTTGAAAGAATTTTGCATTTTTATTTCTTCTATGCCTCTTAAAGTTATTTTTCATTTTATAAATATATATTTATGTTTAAAAATATCTAGATACTTGTCATATGGACTTTAAACCCATATATTTTTAATAGCTGCTATGTTCTATATGTTCATATGTATATATGTAATATATAATCGGTACATTCGAGACATGGTGATATGATACCTGTACTGTATGGATTGATATATGAAAACTTGACCATCTTACGTTGTATTATACCATCTCAGAACTAAGACAATTTGAAAATGCACATTTTTAAAATTTTATTTTTAGTTTTTACATATTTTTAAGTAAAATATAAAATTATTATGTTAATTGAATGCTTGTGTAACAATTTTTTTTTTATATTTCAAAGAATTTTGTATTTTTATTTCTTCTATCTCTCTTAAAGTTATTTTTATTTTATAAATATGTATTTATGTTTAAAAAATTTAGATACATGTCATATAGACTTTAAACCCGTACACTTTTAATAGCTGTTATGTTTTTATATGTTCATATGTATATATGTAATATATAATTAGTATATCCTAATCCGAGATATGACGATATGGTACAAGTACTGTACCGTACCATTAAAAAAACTATACACTGTCCAATATGAGATTTAGGCCCAGTTTGTTTCATTTTAATATGACATTGTTAATATGTTTTGGCATTTTGGGTCGGGTTGCACCCATGACCCAACTTGTGAAAGGACAAAGCCATCCCCATCCAATCCCTCTTCCCACACCAAAATTGTGAGCTCTACCTGCACCGTTCCAATGTCTACCAACAATCAACTTCCTAATCTGATCTGAAACCCAGAGTTATTTGGGGTTAAAAGATCTATTTCTTTTCAATCTAAAAGGCAAATACATAAACCCATCTTAAAACCACAATCGAATAAGAATTTGCGATGCTCGGTTTAACCTATCTTCCTCAAGTTTGGTCAAGAAGTTCCAGGAGGTTGTTCTTTTGTTGTCATCAGTGCTCTTCGACAAAAACCTCTGCAGTGTTGTTGAACGAGCAACTGGTTTCGATCTGGGATCCCGGGGAATATTGGGAACTCCACTATCTCTGTTCGTTTGTCTTTTTGTGAATCTCTGTCCTTTTTTTCTCGTCTCACTTCCAAATTTTGTGCACACAAGCTGCAGTACATTTTCGAGAAGGTTTCATCACTTCACGATTGTTCTTGATTTCAAATTTTGGGTCAAATTTCATGCGATCAATTGAGGCTCAAAGGATAAGAAGATGAATTGCAATTTTTACTGATTTCAAATTCTGGGCTACATTTTCTTCATAAATAACAAGTTTCCAGTTTGTCAATGAGGTTGAGAAGATGGTTCACATGACTGACTAAAGAAAAGTGGGGGTAAGTTTGTTTGTTTGATTTTGATGAACTAGGCTGGCTGTAATTTTGATCAACCTTAGGACTTAAAAGCATAGCACAAAAAGCATAGTTTTGAAGTGGGATTTGGGAATGCGTTAATGCATCCCCGTTAACTCAAGCTGAACAGGCAGTTAAAATCTTCGTTTTAAACCATATATCTATGGTAAGATGATGTATGGCAGATGAGTTAAAGCTTGCAACCAGTATGAGCCCATGTGCATAGATAATAAAGATATGTTGGTGTTTTATTGTAAGTTTGTAAGTCTAGAAGTGGGACATGGGCCGGTCCAACTCGGCCCAAACCAGGACTGACCTGCCATCAAACCTGCCTTAACCAAGCGAAAACTCGCCCTGTTATAGATTGCCACAAAGTCACAATTAAGTAGGCCGAATATGGGCTTAAAGGGAGAGGATGAGTCAAATAGGACCGGTTGGGCCCAAAACACAGAACCGGCTCAAACCGGGACTAGCCCTACCTAGGACCAGCCAATCTGGTCTAAGCCTGTTGTTGTCCAATGGCTCCTATAGAAAAAAAAAAAAGGTTAATTACACATTCAATCCCCCCAACAGTTTTCTGCTCCATTTTAACCTTCAAAATTCCACTTTTACTTCTCCCACCAACTAAAACTGAAAGATTTTTTTGTCCAAACAATTTTTTGTCCTCTCCTATAAATACCAATGTCATTTTCACTCTACCCTCACAACAAAATTCAATCTCTCTTCTTCTTTTACTATATTTTCTCAAACATTTGAGTTTTTTTTGTTAATCTCTTTCAAATTTCTTAATAATCTCTTCCTAATTTTGTATTAATCACTATTGTTACTTCGTGATTCATGGCTTCAAGAGAAAAGGGCAAGTCAATAAAGACTTCATCTTTCTGCACCACCAGCCTCTGAGGCATGTTTCGTTGCCGTTCTTAGTTAGCCGAAAAAAGCATCTCAATCGAAGAGTTGCACAATGATGATGTCGGAATCGATATGACAAATTATAATTTGGGTCTCGATGATCAATTATCGGATGATGATGTTGAAGAGGTGGATGTGATGATGGCCGAGGATCCGTCAACACAACCGACGCTGACAAGTCGTCAACCTGCTATAGAGGAAACCTAAGGACAAGGTAAACTGTTGAGACTAATGGCTTGGGTTTGGGAGCATTATGAGCTTGTACATGAAGGGGAGTTAAGGTACGGGAAATGCAAATATTGCAGGAAAACGTTGGTGCATAAAAAAAATTCCGGCACTGGAACGCTAAAGTGCCACATTGAAAATCAATATTCTAATGTCCTTTCTAATGCCACGGTTAGTTCTGGAGGACAAACACAACTTGAGAGTACAATCGGTGTCGGTGGGTCAAGTATATTTCGTTTTAACCAACAATCATGTAGAGAATGCATGATAAATTGGATGATACTTATTGAAATTTTTTTTTCACATGTTGAAAATATGTACCTAAAATCTTGGATTAAATCACAATTAAATCCTGCATTTAAAAAAAGTGTCTAGGAAAACAATTAAGAAGAAAAGCTTTAAAATATTTGAAGCCAGAAAATCAAATTTGTAAGCCTATTTTTCTGTTATTGATCATAGTATGGCATTTACTTTTAACATGTTGACATTATCTATAGGTCAATCATATTATTGTGTTACTTTTCATTGGATTGATTCTGATTGGGTCATGCAAAAATAAATTTTTGTCATTTAAAGTAATTGAAACTGACCATACTGGTTATCACATATACAATTGCATCTTAGAAACTTTACGTGATTATTTTTGTGTTGACAAAGTCCTGTGCATTTCATTTGATAATGCTTCAAACAATGATGTTGCCACTCGTCTTTTTAGCCAAGCATTGAAACCACCTCTCAATGGTGTATTTTTTCATGTTAGATGCATGTGTCATATTTTGAACCTTTGTGTGCAAAAGGGTTTAGATGTTCTCCAAAATGAAATTATGTCTATTTGGAACTCATTGACATATTTGAGATCAATACTTGCCATATTTCCTGAATTGAAAAGGTTTTGTTTTGAAAATTAAAAATCATTTTCTTGGAAACGGTTTAAATTGGATTGTCCAACCCGCTGGAACTCCACATATTTAATGTTGCAAAAAGTATACCCGTATGCAAATTTGTTAACGCATTTCATGAACTTAAATATGGGTTGTGAATTCCTTACGACTGAAGTATGAGAAAAATATTCTAAAACTGGTAAATTGCTTGTTCTAAAATTGGTAAATTGCTTAAGTTTTTTTACGACACTACTGAATTTTTCTCTGATGTTTACTACCTAACCATTTATCAAGTTTTGCTTCATTTAGTGAACATTACATATGCTTTACATCAGTTTAAAGACAATGAATTGTTGAAACTGATTGTCGAAGCCATGCAGGCTAAGTGGCTTCAGTATTTCGAAAACATTTCGCCTATATTTTTAGTTGCTTCTTTGCTTGACCCATATGTCAAATTAATGGTCATGACCACATTGCTTAAAAGCATTTATCATACTTATTTAAAAATGTCTCATATAAATATTTTGGCTATATCTGCTATTGATTCCAAGTACTTGCATTCTTTGTACAAATTATATTATAAATGACATTTGGATTAGATAAGATCCGAAGCTCCTCAAACTAAGCCTCCAAGGAAATCAATCTCATCAAGATTCAACCCGGTCTTCCAAATGCTGAAACGTCTCTGACCGACGACATCGAGTTCGGCTGAAATTGATGGCTATCTCAACATATCATTCGAGCCAAGCATGTCAATATATTGGAGTGGTGGAAATAAAAGAGACCAAGGTTTCCAATCTTGTCGATAATTTGAAAGAAGATTCTTATAGTTACAGTCTTTACCGTAGCATCCGAGGCAGCGTTTAGTGTAGAAAAATGAGTGATATTGGAGAAATGATCAAGATTGATGCCCGAGGTGATAGAAGTTTGTGTGTGCAACGGAGATTGAGGCCTCACAGCGCTCTAGAAGTAAGACCAAAAGAGTCTGGATGACGAGATAATATCGATGAAGAGACTTGAATTTTTTTTCCCTTCATAAAAATAGTTTATGTTTTATCTGGCTATACTGTTAAGTATAAATCATAGGTTTTTATTTTTCGTCATTTTTGGAACATTTTTGCCATTTGAAAATGTAAAACTCATTCTGATTATTTGTAAGTGGTGTTTGACTTTTTTACTTAATAAAACTTACACTGGATGTAGTGTTTGTCCTTAAAAATATTTATTACATATATAATTAATTAATTTTTTAAAATTTTTAAAAAAATTGTAACCCGTAAACCTTCCCCGGAACTACCCCGACTTAATCCAGTCTATACCCAGCCCTCCACGACCCAGACCTAGGCCCAACCAGTCTGGGTCTGGTCACCTTGCACACACCAATATGTAATGGCCTATTAACCTATAGTTAACATATACTAGTTTTCACGTTTTTAGGTGGGCCAGCTGAGTTGGCAGATTTGACCAAGTTATTAGTCCTAGAAAACCCCTAATTTTTATTTTATTTTTACATAATTTAGGTGAGCTGGTGAGAAAGTTAATCCTACATATGTGTCTAGCTACTTTTTTCCCCACCTAACAACTCTCTCAGCTCAAAGCACAAGGTTAGCTACTATGGATCTCTGCTCACCCTTGTTTCGTCCGTCGCCTACATTCATCTACAGGGAAGGTGAGTTCATTTTCCCATTTCCTTTATCGTGTAATTGGTTCGGTTGTTGTGATTCGCTTACTTTGTTTAGGTTGATGTTGTTAATATCAGACGTTTCATAAAGGTCCCATTTTTCGACCATTGTATCATGCCAGACTGGTCGGCAATAGTTGTCATCCAATTGTTCATTGGCCGTAAAAATTATGTTTTCCATACTGTTCATTGTGTCTTCATCAGTTGACAATGTCGCACTGAATTTTGATAATATTCCCCCTAAAAAATGTAATTGCTGGCATTTTTGTGTGGGATTTATTTTCACATGAACGCGTTAAGACATTGTCTTGTTGCATGTGTGAAGTTGTGTGTTAGAGTGTATTTACCAAGTGGCCTGATGATAGAGACCTATTATTTGTCCAGTAGAACGACATTTTGCCTTTGAGTAATACCATATTTACAAATTGATTTATTCTTTTTGTTAGGTATATTCTTGTTCAGACAAAAATCATTCACATAATCTAACCATTTTTGTTATTGCTATATCATTATTGCTATATCAGAATGTGGATCAATGTTAGATGAAGTATTTCCTTTGTTTGATCCAAATTGGGATGATGCCGCAATTCCTTACATTATATGTCACACACAAGGGTGACTAATGTAGACAAAGTAGTTTGTGAATTATGCAATAGAGGCGTATAACCGAGGCCAATATGATGGGGAGATGCTTACCGAAGCTTGGTGGAAGGCAGTTCGTTATTGGATGCATAAAGCTTCTGATTACCCATGGACCATTGTCCATCTCAAGAACTTGTGGAACCATCTTACTAGCCAACATAAGCACATTTTCCAAGCCATAGGTCTGTTAACCGAATAGAAGTACGACTGAAGATTGATGAAAGTCATTACATTAGATGCTTGGTGGGCAAGTAAACTTGAGGTAATTGTAATCTGATTGTGTATTGTTGATTTGGCTAGCATTTTTAATTTATGTTATATCATATGATTTACAACCCACTATATAACCCATGTTTGTATATTTATTTTTAGCATTTCTTTGATTATGTATTAACTATCGCATTTTCTTGGCCATCTTTTCTGTTATTGAATGCATTTTGTACATTATCGTTGCGCTTAAAGATTCAAAGGTGCCTAATATGGAGTACTGTGCTACTCTGTTGCTTGGAAATACGCCTTATTTGCCGCTGCTTGTTAACCGACATTTGTTTACAGCTGTTTCACGAGCAAATATGGAGGTTATTGATGTGCCATTTGATTTGATTGACCCTGCTTCAGTGTGGCCAACTACATACATCTCGTCTGGAGGTTGGGGTCGACATAGGGTTCAACATGCTACCCCACCTTCCTCTACCGTGGAGACACAATGCTTGGGTAATAACCTTCCACCGACCACACCACTGATGATGCATTGTTGGATGGACATTGTCCGACGTGCCCCCGGCATTGTAGAGGTTGATGTTTTCTGGATCAACAAGGCATCTTTCTTTATCCAGAATGAGGCTGCTTGAGACATGCTGATGAATGGGACGGATAATGATGAAGCTCGCTTTACTTGGCTTCACCACAAGGTGGCTAAGTTCACTGATCAATAGTCATACACGTTACCTAAACCATATGCTGTGTTAATGTTATGGTATCGGTAAGCACCTGCTTTCAATTAGGATTAGCTTTAGGATTGCAAGCATTAGTCCTATTTTGTTGTTGTACATAGAAACTTGTTGTAGGATGGGCCCCAGGGGATGGCTTATAACTCTAACTTGTACATAGAAACTTGTTGTAAGATGGGCCCCAGGGGATGGCTTATAACTCTAACTTAAGTCCATCCTTATTTTGTGGTTGCATAGGATTATGTGTTATATTGTAATTATGGTGCTTATATGGTGTATGGTTCATGATAAATGTTTGCTCGTACCAAAATGTTTACAATGCGCAATGCACATGCTTATGGGGATAACACAAAAATGCTGTGATAAGGATGGTTTAGGGTTCAATCGGACATACTTGTCTTTTATAAGTGTTTTGGACGTCCAGTAATGGCACATAGTCTACAATTGACGAATAACTACAAGGCCATACTTGTGTTATACATGTGGCCATTCTATCGTCTGCAGCCACCTATTCTGCAACCAACCTAGTTTGATACAACACTTATAATGTGGTCCCTAACAGATGCCATAGTCAATGTTTCTAAAAGTAATGTTTCATCATCCATGGCTGTGTCTAGCCCCTTGGCAGTATGTCGGTAGTACTTAGATATTTGGAATGATAAGATATCCTCATCTCGGTGGTTACAATAATGTACATAGCTGTGTAAGGCATAATAAGCAATGACAATATCTGATTGCAATTCTAGCTTAAAGTTCCCTACTCTTAACAATATTTTCCACTTCATCTTAGTCGCACCAATTACTCACTCTACCACATTCCGCAATGACGCATGACAATAATTGAATATTTTTTTTGTCACTGTTTGGTCTTCTACCAACAAAATTATTATGGTGATAATCCATACCCCTATATGGCCCAAGAAAACCCTCCATGTTGGCATACCTAGAATCCACCAAGTAATAACATCCTACAGTAAAAAATATAGACAGTGTTACATGCAACATTAAATAATGGACGTTATGTGTTGGTGCAATTGTAGAAACATACTTGGCGGTGGGTTTGGAAAAAAAGACCTTAGTTGTTCATGACAAACCCGAAGAACATAACTATCGTGTGTTGATCCTGAGGTCCCTGCATAGACGTGAGTATACATCATGTTAAAGTCATAAGCAACTAAAACATTTTGCATTGGTCGACCCGACTGGCAATGATAGAATTCTCTTTCAATTCTCGGGAAAATCCCGCCTACATGAGTCCCGTTAATTGCCTTAACCACACCAGAGAAGGCCTCACCACAACTACTTGCCACATGTGGATGCACATCAATATCCCACCCCTCATTATGCTATATAATAGCGGCACAAAGTGAAATGACTAAAGTAAGGACTTGACAAAACCATCTACAAATTGTGTTAATCGAGTGTGGGAACACTTGCCTAACAGCACAACATTTGAAACCATGAGCGCAGACCGTAAGAAACATTACCATACCCTCAAAACTAAAAAATCAACGGGAGCTCTAGAGATGGTTTCGATTAACCAAATCGGAATGAAGCCACTAACAACATTGGGTTGACATGCAAAACTTTTCATAAAATTCATGTTCATTCTGTCCTAGGTGACATAAATACTGAGTCCCCGTGAAACGGGGCTCCCTATGTTGGGGACCATTAGCTGATCCTACATCACCTGTATACCAGGCAACCTTAGCTATAAGCTGGATGAGGTGATGGTTCCATGCCTCCTCAAGATCGATATGATCGTCTGTCTAAAATCCTTCTCTCAGAGAATTAGGGGGTGAGTCAGGGTGGAACGTCCCATGGAATGTCTAAATCTACACCCAGCCCTAGTGGTGAGGACTTCTGCATGAATACACCAAAATTGTTTTAGATCACGGGAAAAAATAAAGGTGTACCAAGATGCCAAACACACATGTACTTATGAAGAACAAGCCCGCACATTTTAACAACAAACATGCACAATAAGAATTGTGCTACACAAGTTTTACGATACTCAAAGTAGGAAGATAGGGGTAACACAATCCTCAACTACAAACAACAGCACAAACCCCTAAACCAAGTTTAAATCTCAATACCAACAATGAAACTGAATAACTCTAACCCACATAGAGTAATAATACAAGAATGACACCACATCCCCGGAACTCCCTTGAAGAAACCCGCATTTTTCGCACGTCTAATCTCAGCCTCCAACCAAGGCAGATGGACGTCAAGTGTCACGCAGCCATACACGAAGCACTCCTTCAAAGTAGAGTCTCGGGTAAGCAACATAGAAGCTGCAATCCAGGTATGATCCCTAACTGTAATACTATGAAGGTTGGAAATAATGGCCATGACAGACCTAATGGAAGTGTTAGCACGTCGAGCTGTAGAGGCACTAGATATCTTACTAAGGCGATCTTGATTGGTATATAGAATATTCAACATTTGATGTGTGTCCTTGGGATCTCTGCCACGAAAAATTCGGGCCTTCTTCCCACTACTAGAACCTTCAGCATCAGTGATAACGTATCTAGACATTCCCTCTAGCAGATGGAAAGAAGCACCATTGTCGCGACTTCACGTGAATGGTGGTGATGAGTTAGAATGTTGAAGGCGAGGAGTGGATCGGTCAACCAAAGGAGGGGTGCCCTGATTATCAATAAGAGTGCTCTTATCCGTAACATCAGTAGGGACGTTTGGAGGAGGTGCCTGGGAACCATCAACCATAGTGGATGTCCTGACCCCAGACCCTTAAAACTCATGATATTCCCCCATATGAATAATGCCAAAAGGAGGCCTCTGCTCACCTGAACCAACAGTTAGAGTGTCATGACATGTAGAGCTAATGTGTCTTTCATTCAGGGGTTGGGATGATCGACCATATGCTGAGAAATCTTTACATGTTCCAAACATACAACATAAGCCTTCCTAATTCGGCATCTTCATGTGGAGAAGCGCAGTAACATCAGGTAGCACCTATAGGAGCATGAGAGAAAAATTCTTTCAATTTAGTACCTAAATAATGCACATCCTAACACATGAAAACAACGTTTGTCAGCCTTAGCGAAGACCTTATGATATCCAAATGAATCATAATACCTGAATCTGACTCACCCACCATTCCTTCTCAATTGAAATGGTGCCACTCATAGGGTCCCAACTGAGGCCAGTTGTGGAGCAAGCAGTTGCTTCCAATGCCACCACTGAATTTTCAAAGACCGGAATTTGTTTTTTATTTGATCCATAATGTATTGCCTTCTAGTCTTAGTGCAGAACTGGTGAAGAATCATTTGCCAACCAGACTTGGTTGGATTTCCACCATCAATATGTACCAGACTAACAACATGTGCAGCTATTCAACAGAACACAACAGTGGCCGTGTGATCCCATTTTGCCCTATCATGACGGGAATCGGATTGTGGCACTAGCAAAGAAGAAAGTGGATGAGTTTGGCTGTCTGATATGGTAGAACCTGGCCCAAAGTGCAAAAAACCCTTTACATTTCTCACATATGTTTCACACCAGTCACACACAGCTTAGATTAACCATTAATAGAGCATGGGAAGGAAACAAAATAAAGCCAACAAATGCATTGAGTTGCTCAATTCTGTTCCTGATGGACAAAGCTTCTGGATTGACATATATACAATAAAGGGCCAAACACAAATGGGATGTCTGCATGGCAAATATGGAGGCAGCAACGCACAAACAAATTGAAATGTTTAAAGACATTTGAAAATGGTAAATCCTCACTTAAAACAGCAAAAAAAGTGTGTACTCGGACCAACTCCAGGTCATCGGCGATGGAACTCAAAGTTTGAACAAATTGATGAGCAATGCAAGTAACAACGCACTGGGAGCTTCGTCAGTAGCTCAAATTGGCTTTCTCATCCTTCCTGAAGTTGATCTCCACCTGAAAGCACCTTCAAATTGTTGACCGACACATGCTATGGCCGGTAATGGAGAATGTGGTGCCCCACGTCCACTAATCGGTGCCCACTGCATGTATCCCCCAAATTGTGACCAATGCCTCAACAGCTCTCCCCTCTCCTCAACCCTGTGAAGTGCTACTCTCTATTTCCCAAACTGACACAAATCGCCAAATGTGGATGAACTTTTACTGATCAATAAAGTCGTGTACCTACCATCTGGTATTCATGATAATTTTCTACAACTTCATGGCCTCTTAACTTATAACCAGTTGACTAGAATGTGTGCAAGTCCAAAAAATGTATTAACACGAAGCTGTGCTCACAAAACGATCTAGGCCTAAGTCTACTTTATTATGTAATTGTCATTTGTTGAGCCTGATTATAAAAAACTGGCAAAAGGAAAAACATAGAAAGAGATTTCCCAAAATGCCAAATCTGGGAAATGGCCCGAATTTCGGCCCTAGACGGAATGCGTTGTGTAGATGAAATGCCGGGTTAAAGAAAGTCCATCCACAACGCTGAGAAAGTTCATCCCATGTCCAACATCCATACCACCCAACGACGCCGTATGGAGAAGAAAAGCAAGGGCATTTTTGACAAAAGGCCTGCCTTTCTTCCGCTACGAGAAAATTACACAGCAGTCATACAATGGGGGTTTTGTCTTGGGAAAAAGCCTCTCAGTGTTTGATCGATTCAAATCTCTTCAGCTTTTGGAACCCAGAAATTAGAAGCAACAAAAAGACCATCTTTTTCAAAGAGAACAGAAAATGAGTAGAGGAAGTGGTGGTGGTTATGATCGCCACATCACAATCTTCTCTCCTGAAGGTCGCCTCTTCCAAGTCGGTACGTGCTTCGATTCACTTTTATACCTCGCCCATTTTCTAAATCTTTGATTTTTCGTGCAATTTCGTGCTAAATTCGATTTCTTTTTCTGTAGAATATGCGTTTAAGGCTGTGAAGGCGGCTGGAATTACTTCGATTGGGGTTCGTGGGAAGGACTCCGTCTGCGTTGTTACGCAAAAGAAAGTCCCGGTTAGCTCTTAATACTTGATTCCAATTTTGTTTCTGATAATTTCCTAAGGGTTTTCTCTAATTTTGTTTTTGATTTTTGGGTAATGTCGAATTTTGCAGGACAAGCTCTTGGATCAGACTAGTGTTACTCATCTCTTTGCTATCAGCAAGTACCTTGGCTTGTTGGCCACTGGCATGACAGGTTTTTTTTCCACTAAATCTGGTTCTTTTCCTTCCTGAAAATCTTAGTTGGGGTTGTGATTCTTGCGAAGTTGCTCTTTTGGATACTTGGGATAAGGTTTTGAGGTCATATTAGGATTCTTGGTTTGGTGACAGATTAGCGTATTTTGTTTTGATTGTCAAGCATGGTGCTTTGTCTTTCAATAGAATGATGTCATGCCTGGATTTGTTTACTTTCATGGCCATGATTGATATGAATTAGTAGAGGGAACTTCTGGGGAGTGGGGAAGTGATGGGAAGCAGGCCAAATCGTTTTTCTCCCACGGTCCCACCACGTATAATTGATTAGACCCTTAGTTTTTCTTGTCTTTAAAACCAGCAGGCTTATTTAAATGCATCTCGAGGAGGGCTAGATTTCATTTCCATGCTAGTTGCCTTAATTGCTCAATGAATCAATGATAATTTAAAAAATTAGAAAGCATATTCTACGTTTTGCTTCTCTATTTTCCCCTCCTATCTACAGAGCAAGGTTAGCTTAAGATTAGATTACAGTTATAGTTAAATATTTAATTCTGTTTCTTTGTCGGAAGCACCACGGCCTTGTATGTATCTTTTTTCTTGAAAATAATTTCCAGCCGATGCAAGGACCTTGGTTCAACAAGCAAGAAATGAAGCAGCTGACTTCCGGTTCAGATATGGATATGAGATGCCGGTGGATGTGTTGGCCAAATGGTACTTTTCCTTTCTATTTATTTAATTTTTATTACACTAGGGAGTGCAGAGGTCTAGAATAGGACTAGAGTTAGAAATGATCAATATGGTGATTGTTCTGTCCATCCAATTGTCTGTGCTTTCAGTATTGGAGTTACAGGCTAGAGATGTTTCTGTTAATTCAATCATTTTTAGGATCAAATTAACACTTAAAGGCTTAATCTAAATTCATGTGAGAACTCAAAACCTTTGCAATCTACTTTATTGCTGTATACTAATTATCATGCATTCCATGTTAACTTTGTTGAAGTCACTTCAAAATGACATCCTTTTTGTCATTCAGGATTGCAGACAAGTCACAAGTTTATACTCAGCATGCTTATATGAGACCACTTGGAGTTGGTGAGTTGATATCTGTTTATATGTCATTGTGGTTGTTTGCAGACATGTAAGTACCCATATCATGGACCTGCCAATTGTCCTCTTAACTCTTGTATCTGCTTTTGTGAAGTTGCTATGGTGTTGTGTATTGATGAAGAGAAGGGTCCCCAGCTGTATAAGTGTGATCCAGCTGGTCATTTCTATGGCCACAAGGTAGCTGTCAGTTTCTGAGTGTGTAACAGAGAATACCTCTCTTAGTGTATTTTGTTTATTACTTTTTTTCTTTACCATGAGAAAAATTTTTTAAGACACGAAAGAGATGCCAAAAGAATTGCATATCTTATGTGATATCTAGTTTTTTGATTTTTTTAACAGAGATCTCTTTCTTTGTTTTTCCTCCAAAATATTTATTTGCTTTTATATTAAGGCAACAAGTGCAGGATCAAAAGACCAGGAGGCAATCAACTTTTTGGAAAAGAAAATGAAGAATGACCCTGCTTTCTCTTATGAGGAAACAGTGCAGGTATACATTTTTGTCCCTTCTTTTCATTGCATCTGTTTATCTAGGATTAAGTCTGCATCATTTTTTGATCCTTCTGGAAACTTTCTTGGGGCTATTTTATTCCTAACTGGTGATGTGTGCTTGGAGGTTGCCTTCAATATTCTTAGGTCAAGAGCAGTGAACGTAGGTTGGAAGTAGATTGGACAAAAAGCAGAGAGTAATCAGTTTTACATTTATATTCACCATGTCAATAGGATATACAACATTTTAACTCCCTGGTTTATCAGTATCCATTTTACTTTACCACTTTAAGGTAAACAATTCACTTTTACTTGCTGATGTACAAAAACAATTTAGTTCCTCTACATGGTTTATCTTTTGCCCTTCTTAACCAACCCAACATCCCATGGCCCCAAAACACACAGACACAGAAGACATTTCATAAAAGAATTTGTGCATCTATTAAATTAAATTTCTCTGTATGTAAAAACCTGAATACACTTGGTCATCCATTGTTCTGAATCATTTTAAATTGTCATGATTCTTTTGTTTATTAGTGCTGAACAATGGTTGAAGGAATTCTGACTTTTTTTTTTTTTTTTGAAATAGAGTTATTTTGGCTTTCTATTCTGATATTCAGAACCCCAATCAGGAAAAAAATTAGAAATATCTACTTAGACCAGTAGATGCAACTATGCTTATGACTGGTTGGATTGGGGGGGCATTGCCTGACATGAACTTATTTGTTAGAACTAATAAAAAAGGATCTTGCTCTTTTATACATTATAGAGGAACTAGACTCCAATCAAGTGAAATGGAGACACCTGATGGAATAGGTGACTGCTGGTTTTGCTGCTTTATGTTACGTAGCTTTTCTCTATCTAGCTTCAGTATGTTAAAGAGCACCCCCTTCTGGCAAGAGAATTTGCGCCGTATTTGTCCTTGGTTCAATAGCTTGCCTGGAAGGGCTCCACATCTTGGATGCTCAATCACACCTGGCAGACCATGAAACTTTCAACTCGTTTCCTTTTCATCTCCTCATGATGTTGACTTCTTTGCTCTCATGATTTCTGTTATCAACATTGTCTGCAGACTGCAATTTCTGCTTTGCAATCCGTTCTTCAAGAGGATTTCAAGGCTAGTGAGATAGAGGTATTAATATGACCCTTGAATTTATTAATCTTTAATTGTTGTGGTTATTGTTGTTTGTTTTATTATTATGTCAACTGATGGAGAAATGAAATAAAAGTAGGATAACATGCATATCCAGTGTTTTCTTGGTGACTTTCAATTATAAGTGACAAAGTGGTTTTGGTCAAAAACCACCTTTTTACTTTTTATTTTGGCTGGCTACCTACCATTTCGTTGGTATATAACCTCCATCATTATATGGTTCTTCATCAAACTATGCGAACTAATGTCCAAGTCGGTATTTGCTTCCATGAGGTTCATCATAATAATCACAACACTGTTATTTTTTCCTATAATGTTGGGAAACTAAAATGACCAGATGAAGTTGCACAATGATTCATCGGTCTCACCTGTACTCCTCTTGAATTAAAATCTTTGACAGGTGGGAGTAGTGAGAGCAGATAATACAGTCTTCCGAGTGCTGTCAACTGAGGAAATTGATGAGCATTTGACGGCTATAAGTGAGCGTGACTGATGAACCACAAGTAAGCCAGTTGAAACTTCTGTATTTGCTATGCACAATGATACACTTTTAGTTGCTAAACCGTGATGGGAAAGAGAAGCAAAGGCTTAAACAGTCAAATTATGGGCGGTCTCACGTCTATCGTGTTTAAACCTTCCTGTTGGCCGTCCATGTTATTCTTGTTTGTGTTTCTTGATTATCGAGGGGAGATCTGTAGCCGATACTGGTTTTGCACATTGATTTATTCCTAATTGTAGTTCTCTTGAGATTTGGGGCCCTTACACGTGTAGATTATGTACGCTAAAAATGAAAAAGAAAGGAAAGAGAGCAATACTAGTTGGAAGGAGGAGCAAGCAACCGAGTAGATGCATGCAGGAGATAAGAGGGAAATTCTGAGAGATTCAGAGAAGTCTTTGTGAAATGTGAAAGCTAAGCTTACGTAAAGAAGCTTGGTATAGAAGGAGACTTGTCTTTTACTTGAAAGAAATGGAGATTTGGTTCATGAATCACTTATTTTATGTCAAAATGGAATTGAACCACCAGTTTCATGTCAAATAAGTACGACTTTTCGCTTAAACAACAGTAAAGGACTTGATGAATCTTATGGATGTTAAAAAATATCTAACCCAATCTTACCCTCCCTGAACTTGGCTACCATAAACCCAAACCCGACCGTACAAGCAAATTCATGGAGATGTTAAGAGTTTAATAAATCCTACTCAATCATATTTGCACACATCCCAAAATAATATATTTATATTTGAAATATGATTTTATTTTAAAATAAAATATAATTTAACATAAATTGTCATATATAGTATTATTTTAGTTTATAATTTTTTTTGTTGTTAAATAATTGTAAATATACATATTCTTTTAAAAATATATGTAAATATATAAAAAAAAAAGTCTAATAAAAAAAATTAAATATATGTTTTAAAATGGGTTTATGAGTGGCACCAACCTACCCTCATGTGAGAAAGGTTTGGGGTTAGTTATACCACGTCCAAATCCGACTTGTTGACATTTCTATTGATAATAGACAATAAAAGAATAAGATGAACAAATTTTTTTTTTGAAAAAAAAACGACTAGTGTACAGATTAATTGCTCTGTCCTCTCTTGAGAATACAGTGTAAAACTCTTATTTGAAGGTGTTAGGGAGTTGCTTTCTCGCAATTCAAGCAATTAACGCAATGATAAGGGTTTGGCTTTTTTGCATCCTCATGTACAGATTGCGTCTAGTAGTGAACAAAGCTTCGGTCTCAAGTCTCTCAGCCATAGTAGAAGCTAAATGTGATAAACAAAACAAATGAAATTACAAATTGATGATGAATGTGATTAACTTAGTGGGGGGAAACAATCGTGGTGGAAAACTCTTCAGCATCTTGTGGATTCACCATGAATATAATCCAGCACGGCCACGACTCCGAAAACGAAAGCTTGGTCGATCCCTGGGTTCACCATTACATGGTACACATCCTTGGTCGTCATCAACTTGTCAACCTCCTCCTTCACTCCAACCTGAGCTAGAATGTTGCCTTTTGAATCTACAAGGGTGCAGGCTCTGGCTGGAAAGTAGCCCTTTATCTCAAACTCCAGGCTGTTGTTGCTTGTTGCAGGTGTAGGCTTAGCTGAGATTTTTATGCCATTGTTGCTCCATCCCAAACAAGACCCAGCTGGCTGCTTCAAGGTGAAGGCCAATTCCTCTGATCCATCATACCCAAACCTATACCCCTTCCACCTGTTTTTTATGCTCAGGGCCTCAACTATCCCTCCCTGCATCGGACGCAGTACGGTGTATGTATTTAGTGCAAAGTAGCCAACAAGTAACGTGTTTTAGTATTACAAAGCATATGTACCTTCTTGCGAATAAGAAGCAAAGGATCTCCATCTGCGTCCCGAAGGAGGAGCTCCCCTTTGGAACCCAGAACACCGCAGCCATCAACCCTGAAAACAACCTTCTGGCTGCAGTCTGTGACCACAAATCCACCGCCGTTCACCACGTGCGGCCTCCGCCTCACCACCAGTACCGCCTGAGACGGCGAGCAATATAGCTTGCTGATCACCGGCATCGTCGGACTCCCTCTCGCGCTGCTGGCCATACCCTTGTACTACAGCTGGTGTGTATGTTTTGACGTCTCAATCCAGCAAGCAAAGCACCTCTATATAGAATCCGGGAACCCAATTTTCAACTATTTTTTCTAGCTCGGAATGTTAGAATGAATCCTGCGTACTCCAAAAGTTCGGCCACCTTTTGACCATATTCGGATATATTTGACGAAACTAAAGAAAGCGTGGAAAATGTTGCCACAAATGCGTGAAAGAAGAATATTGTTCCAGTGAAGGAGTTCCAATTTCACGCGCCAGTTGCTTAGGTAGTTATGTTGTTAATTGGAGGATTCCAAGAGGAAAGAAGAAGTTAGCTCTTTTGACAAATTTGGCAGTTTGGTGGCTTCAAGGGAATATGTATTGAAATTTGTGGGTGGTCTTTTCCTTTCTCAAGAAGATAGTGGTTAATTTAGGGTACCAAATTGAAGTTGATTTCGAGCAACAGCCTGAATTTTTTATTTGCACGTGTGATTTCTTTATTTTATTTTTTTGGTACTTATAGTGTCACAAAATAAGGGACTCTATAATCTTTAAAAAATATGATGTAGCACTTTTTGGCACCTAAATATAACGAAAAAATGCTACATCATTATCTTTGAAAAATAAGTTTATAAGTTTTCATTTGTGAAGAGAGCGAATATATATATATATATATATATATATTGGTAATCATCAATATTTTATCGTTGCCAAGATGAATATGGTTTTTTTTTCCATAGAAAAACTGAAAATATGATTGACAGCCGCTTCTATGAAAGACTGCAACCGCTTCTATATGATAAAATATGATGTAGCACTTGTTGGCACCTAAATATAACTAAAAAATGCTACATCATTATCTTTGAAAAATGAGCTTATAAGTTTTCATTTGTGAAGAGAGCAAATATATATATATTGTATATATTGGTAATCAATATTTTATGGTTGCGAAGATGTATATGGTTTGGAAAGATAGAGAGAAAATGGGCTGAAGGTTTTATAGGTGCCGAGATTATAAGGTAACATAAGGATTCTAGCTTTCAATCCTTCTTATCTCCAAAGGCTGCATTCATTGGTTTTCAGCAAACCTCAGATTCACTGGATTATGAATTTTGTCATTTCTTTTACTGTACTTTTTTAAGCTTCAAATTTGCAATGTACTGGGATCTTTTTTGTAAATGTTTTTTTGGCACTTGAGATGCCTGATTGATGTTCTTTCTCATGGTTGTTTTGGGTAATTATGTTGTAAGGATTCTTAATTGATGCACTTCTCTAGCTCGAATTTGGTCATTCTTATTTGCTGTTGTATGGAATATATTGGTTAATTTGTTGGTTTATGGTTTGTAGCTTGCACTGATTTTCAACTGGGTTTATGGACATAACCACAATGCTCGGTTTGTGAAATATATTTGCACTGGATTGATTTTCTTTGGCCGTTTCAATAGGTGCACGTATCATTGGGTTACACTGGATTGCATTATTTCATTCTACATTCGTATAATATGGGATTTGTTGGATACAAATATTGAAGGCGGGGTCATCAACACTTGCAAAGCTGTGATTACTTGCACTAAATTGATAAAATTTTGCAATTAAGGAGCTTCTAAGCAAAGTGAGCATTCAATTAGAGAGTAAATGACTTAGAGTTCAACTAAGAGAGAATATTGGTGATAGGGACTATGCAAGTGAGGAAGCTATCTGTGTGAAGATTATTGATAGAATTAATCTTCTACATGGAGATGTGAAAGCCTTGAAGTGTGCTTTGAATTAATCTTTATTTTTATTTTTTTTGGTTTGTGTTGGATGTATTGTATCATTTTGTGGTTAAACTTTAGCAATGATTGGTTTATATTTTTATTAAAGAGATAATTACAATTTATCCCCTAAGGTTTAGATGAAATTACATTTTGCCCCTCTCATTTTAGAAATATACACTTTATCCCTACCTTTTTAATATACTTTGACAGCAACTTTTAAAACTTAATTTAGATATTATGGTAATAATTTTCCAATAATTTCAACTGGTATTTTTTTTATAGTTAATAGATATTTTAAATTAGCAATTTTTTTTCTGTATTTCTTTCAATTTTTAAAATAATACTTTTTTAAATGTCAATTAATTATAAAAAAATTCTATACATATTGAAATTACTTGAAGATGACAATTTTATAGTCTAAATTAAGATTTCAAAAGTTTCTGTTGGATTGTATTAAAAGGGTAGAAGTTAAAGTGTATATTTTTTAAATAAGAGAGACAAAGTGTAATTTTATCTAAATCTCGTGGGGCAAATTGTGGTTAACCCTTTATTAAATTTGCCGAGATTTGAACTCGGGCAAACCGAGCTGTCCCTCGGACCAGCTGAACTCGCTCGCGGGACAATTCAGTGACATTTTTTTTTTCGTTAACTGTCCTTTTCTATTGCTGTGAACCGTTAGATAAGCAATTTTTTTAATCGTATAAAGAGCTCACGGTTGTCATGCTAATTAAGCTTAGGTTGCCACCCAAGCAAAAACTCAACAAAATGTTTCGATTTTTAAAGAACATTCAAGATGTTCATTAATATTATGTTGATGACCATTTTGCTCCATCTTTGTAACTTTTAGTAACAAATTCAACTTAGTTGAATTTCACAGGACAGTGGTAGATTGGGCAAAAAACAAAGTTGGTGGCTTATTCCTGCATAAAAAACAAACATCAGTGGTGAAGTTGCTCCTTATTATAGTCTTTTTCCACGAAAAGGGATGCTTTTCATTTTGAGCAAAAGCACATTCAAACAATCAAACACAAAGTACACAAACACGATTTTCAAGAAAGAACAATTATGAGAAATGACATTATTTCTCTAAAAGACATGTATATTATGAAAAGTAAGGATCCACACAATTTTCGAAAAAAGAAAAAAAAGATCCCTAGTGTATTGTTGTCGGGTGAATAGCACCAACGGTCTCAAGTCTTTAATTTTTATTGCAAATCAGTTTCTAGCATTCATTTTATTAAAAATTGGCTCCCAACCTTTATGATTCATTGCATATTAGTTTCTAACCCCTAAATAGACACATAAACTCAATTTAAAGAGAAAAAAATTGATAGTTTAAATTATTTATTATCTGTTAAAAAATTATAGCACAGTTTGAATTTATTGAAAGGCAACTATTAAACGGTTTGAATCCATTAACTTTAACGAATTATATGACATTAAATTTTTGTATTTTAATTTAAAATTTTTGATAACTATTTTTTTTCATAAAACTAAACTGTTTCGTGATTTTCTAACACATAATGAATAATTTAAACTATTATTTTTTCTTTATAAATTGAGTTTCTATGTGCTCAGGGCTAGAGACTAATATACAATTAATTATAAAGGTTTAGGATCAAATGAAGGTTGGGGATCAGATTGCAACGGGAATTAAAGATTTGGGACCAATGGTGCTGTTTATCCCCTTTGTTTACACCTTACATAATTAATCCTATACTGAAAAATAACAATTTCAAATTAATCCATTTTAAAATTTATCAATTCAAAATTTCCTCCCACAAAATATTTTTTTTGGAGAAATCATGCATAAAAGTTTTAACTCCATTAAAATTGTGACTTTTTAACTTGTTCTATAAAATTTATTAATCGATAAAATTTGTGCATGAATATACAAATGTTTGATGGCAATTTTAAATTTTCTAATTATTTTAAAAAATTGTAAAATACTATGATATTCTTGAATAAACTGTTAGATGAAATGGTTTGTTTAATATAATGTTGTTCTTCTAAATTATTATACGATGTAAAAGCTACTATATAATTGAATACTTTCTCGGTTACAAAAGAAACATGCTAATTATGTTAAAAAATTGTACAAAGGAAATACCAAATTGAATATATAAAGTATTAGTTTATCAAAATTTTGCTAAACATACTAAAGTTCTATACAAAAATTTTACTATATCATTTGCGTTAGTGTATATATATGATTTCATGAAAAAAAAAATAACTAGTCTCACTTGCTTTCTCGAGAACTATTCAGATTGTGAGAGACAAGATTTAGTAGAGCAAATCCCTCAATATTTGATTGAAATTACATTTTATCTCAAATGCAAGTCTTTTTTACTGGATCTGTTACTTGCCGGTATCAATTTTTGAATTCATAATTTTTACTGTTTACGTTAAACTGAATAATGATAATGTAACAATTAATGGATAGTTTATCACTTTTAACTCTTTACAAGGCAATTTTTTCTCATTACTACTGCCAATGACGGTAAATCATCAAGAGGTGCCGCTATATGTGTTTGTTTTGCCAATAAAAATTTTGTTGAGATTTTTTCTTTACTCAACTTATATTATACTTCTTCATTCTCAAAACTATTGTATCATATTCTATTTTTGATAATCATAAATTTTTAGAACATTTTTACATTTAATAAATTACTTAATCATGTTATACTTCAAACTATTATTTTAATATTTATTTTTTTACAATTTTTTTAATTTACGTGTAAAAAGTTAATGACAAAATTAATCTCTATGTTAAACCAAATACTTTAATAGTTCCAACCTTCTAGGACGGATAGAGAAATAGATAGTAATAAATAATAGAAATCATATTTTAGAATTTACCCTATATCAAATCTCATCCTTTTCCCCTACTAAAAACCCTGAATAATGGAATTGTAGGAACTCATATCCTTACACTTTCACCAAAAGTTGATTATAACTTTTGATTATAAAGAGTAGAAGCTTCTTTATAAGCTAGATTTTAAATATTTACCGACTATAAAAATGAATAGTATCATGATAGGCCTTACCCCTCACTGCAAAATTTTCTATTTTAAAAGTAGTCGTACTCATTACAATTTTTTGTTTTTAAAAATTTACTTAAAGAAAATATAGGGCACTCCGACTCACAACTCACAAGCCACATTTTTCATGTAGAGGAGATGCTCCCTCCGTCCTCTCAATGATTGATAGTTTTGTTTGGCCATGAAAATTAAAGTGTATGTAATTTATAACACTTTTTAAAATTAAAATTTATTTTTTATTTTTTGTAGTAATAATTTAAATAATAATTAAAAAGGAAAAAAGTTTCTTTTGAATTTGGTGTTGTTCCTGCACTGTAAAATCATTAGAAAATTTATAAATAATAAAATATAGAATTTAGGCCAAATTTTTATCTCACCAATGACATGAAAAAAGATAGTTAAATAATATAAAATTAGTAGATAATAGATAATAAAATTTGTAGAGAATAGGAAAAATATCACCTATATTTCAAGAATAATTGGGATGAGTCGTGAGTCTACCCACTTTCTTTTGGACGTTTCGTGCCATACCGGTGTAGCAGTCTCGGTTACGCCGCCCTCAGGATAAAATAGCCCAACCATCTTGTTGTAACTTCACATACACATGTATTGTTGTGAAGTAAAGCTCTACCCACACCTTTCTTTACCCAATATAATTTGGAGATATATATATATTTTTTTATCACAAAACCATCAAATTTTATTGCAAAGTCTTAAGGGGGTTTAAATTGTACATCCAAAATGCTTTGGCGGGCATAAACACAAGAGGGACAAGTTGTCCAATTTTTTCTCTTATATTCCTTCGCCCACTTAGTTATACGGAAAGCACACATATTGGCTTTAACAGAAGTCTCCTTTATAGAGCAATAGGAGAAAGATTGTTTCAATGCTTTAATGTCGGACATTAGAGTGCCTATTCTCCAATCTCCCTTATCCTTCCAGCTGGCAGTTGCATATTTGTCTGAAACTTCAATTTCAACAGCTGTGTGTCCCAGTCTCAGCGTTTCTTGGAGTCCTGCTCTAATTGTTTCTGCTACTGCTGCCTCCTTGTGAACACCAGCTTCAATCTTGGCCTGATTTCCCATTAAGTTCCCATGCCAGTCTCGCATCAGGTACGCCATTCCACTGGTTCTCCCCCTGCAAACAACCACATTAAGCTTTATCCTCCCCCTTGCTGGCTTGCTCCATTTATCAGAAACAACAGCTCTGTGTATAGGCTGGTTCATTTTTCCAGTTTGCTGATGGGCTTGGTAGAAATCAGCCACAGTTTTTTGAATCCTGCATATTACTTTTTCAGGAGTAATGCTTTTCTTTTGAAACACAGCTTCATTCCTTGTCAACCAGATAAACCAGCAAGTATAAGCCATAACAGATTTAACCATCTCCTTATTTTCTTTTTCATGTTTTACAGACTGACATACCTTAATAAACCATTGATCAAAAGTTCGTATTTCAGAGTTTTGAGGCTTATAATCCAAGCATGCAAACCAAACTAAATGTGTTCACTCACATTGCAACAACATATGCTCTATTGTTTCAGCATGAGAACAGAAGGGACAGGTACTATTAATTTTTGTACCTTTTCTTACTAAATTCATCCGGACAGCAACAGCATTCTGACACGCTCTCCACATGAAGTTTTGAACTTTAGGAAGACATTTAATTTTCCAAATTAACTTCCAGATACATGGATCGATTTGATGTGAGGTTAAGGCAGATGAGGTATTTAAGGGAAAGCTCTTTTGAATGTTGTAGGCTGATTTAACTGTTACACTTCCTGTCTTATCATAGGGCCAAATCAGTTTATCTATTCCAGGAAAAAAACTAATGGGGATCTGTAAAATTGCCTTTTTTTCCTTTTCAGAAATCAAATCTGTAATGTTGTCTAAATTCCATGTGTGGGTGTTAGGATCTATGAGATTACCAACAGTCATGCTTCTTACATCTAATGGAATGTCTATACTCGGCTGAAGTTTAAAGCCCTTTATATTCAGGATCCAAGCATCATTCCAAACAGATATAGCCTGTCCATCATGTACTTGCCAGCATACGTTTTCTTTCAAGAAATCCCTGCCCTCTAAAATACTAGCCCATCCCCAAGAAGAATTATGGCCCTTTCTTGCAGTCCAAAAATTTCCATCCGGAAAATAAATCCCTTTAAGTGTCTGAGCTAAAAAAGATTTAGGGTTTGAGATGATCCTCCAAGCAAGTTTTGATAAAAGGCCTATGTTCATAGCTCCTAGATCTTTAAACCCCATTCCCCCTTTTTCCTTTGGCATAGTTAAATACTCCCAGCTTTTCCAATGAATACTAGAATCTGAGTACTGGCCCTCCCACCAAAATTTTGCCATTAGAGAATGAATATTATGGCACCATTTCTTAGGAAATCTAAAGCAGGACATAGCATAGGAAGGTAAAGCAGAAACTACAGATTTCAGGAGAACTTCTTTACCTGAATATGACAGTAAGGCTTCCTTCCACCCTTGGAGCTTTTTTATAATTCTATCCCTCAGGAATGCCAATGCTTCACACTTTGAGCGTCCCCACAGAGTAGGTAGGCCAAGAAATCTTTCAGGATTTTCTTCCTTAGGAATTTTCAGAAAACTGCTAATTTTTTCCTGCAGTGCATTAGGAGTGTTGGGACTGAAGTAAATAGTAGATTTTTCTAAGTTGATGCATTGCCCAGAAGCCTTGCAATACTGTGATATGACCTGCTGCAGCTGATGCCCATTTTTAACGCTAGCCTCAACAAAGAAGAGGGAATCATCTGCAAATAACAGATGGGTTAAAGCAGGACAATGATTGCTCATTTTAATACCTTCAATAGTTTTCTCTTCTGCTGCATTTACTAGCATTTGGGATAAGGCTTCAGTGATCATAATGAACAGATAAGGAGACAAAGGGTCCCCTTGTCTTATACCCCTTGTAGGTTTAAAATACTCAGTTTCCTTTCCATTTATCAGGATCTTATACGAGACTGAAGTGACCAAAGTCATAACCCATTTAATCCATTTAGTAGGAAATCCCATTTTTTTTCATAATCCCTTCAAAAAATGACCACTCTACCTTATCATAAGCTTTTTGCATATCCATTTTTATAGCCATGTTCCAATCTAATCCTTTCTTTTTTGATTTTAGCCAGTGAAAGGCTTCATGGGCTATTAAAATGTTATCTTGGATTTGTCTCCCTTTAACAAAAGCATTTTGAAAGGGCGATATGATATCAGTCATGTGAGGTTTTAGCCTATTTACAAGGACTCTAGAGATGATTTTATAACAATAATTACACAAGCTAATAGGTCTAAACTGTGTGACTTTTTCCGGGTGTGGAACTTTAGGGATAAGTACAATAGTTGTACTGTGTAAAGAAGTATTAAAGATACCTTGATTGAAGAAAGCTTGGACTGCTGTGGTGACACTTTCCCCAACCTCATCCCAGTATTTCTGGAAGAATATCCCTGGGTAGCCATCAGGCCCTGGGGCCTTTAGTGAGGCCATTTGAAAAGCAGCTGACTTAATTTCTTCTGTTGAGACGTCTCTTTGAAGTTTCTCTTTCAGCTCTGCCTGAATTACTATTCTGACATGAACTAGAACATCATTCATGCCAACCGTTCTGAGCTAAAAAGACCTGTGTAGAATTGTTTGAACATGTTTATGATGTCCTCCTCTTTTTCCATCCAACTGCCCTTCTCATTCTGGATTCTCAGAATCTTGTTTAACGCTCTTCTCTGAATGGTTACATTGTGGAAATAGGCAGTATTTCTGTCTCCCAGTCTCAGCCAGTCAACTCTACTGCGCTGTTGCCAGGACATTTCTTCTCGAGTCCAATGTTCCTCAATTTGCTTAATTATTTGATTTTCAGTTCTACTATCCAAGGATTCAGTGCTTTCTTACAGATCAACTAGCTTCAGAGTTAAGTCCTCAATTGCCTGTCTATTATTCGGATAGTGAGACTTACTCTAGTTACTTAACGCTCTACTGCATCCTCTTAAGTTTTCCTGCAGAGCATAACTGTCCTTCCCTGCCTTTAGATCCTAGGAATTTTTGATAATATCCCTACATGCCGGTTCTCTTGTCCACATGTACTCAAATTTGAATTTTTTTTTTTCCTTACTGCTTTCACAATCAGTTTTTAAGATTATGGGACAGTGATCTGAGCCTATCCTAGGACAGTGATATACCTGAGTATCTGGATACATACTTCTCCAGGAGTGGCTTACTAATGCTCTATCAATCCTTTCTTGAACTACCCCATCCTTTCTACCATTTGACCAGGTATACTTTTGTCCATGAAATCCCACGTCTTGGAGATGAGTTTTTAGAAGCATTTCCTGAAACTCCATAATTTTATTCTGAGCTTTCAGCCTCCCCCAAATTTTCTCATCCTGAGCAGCTATATCATTCCAATCCCCTATGTATAACCACGGCAGAGAATTTTTAGAAGCTAGTCTTTTTATGCTTTCCCAGTTTCTTTTTCTGTCAGGAAAATTTGGGTCTGCATATACCCAAGTGATACAACTACATTTCGACCTCTCATCTGTAACTGTCGTATCCAGCAAATTCTTTGTCTTTATATTTATACTAACTTGAACAGCCTCAGACCACCATAGAGCAAGCCCTCCAGACATTCCAATTGGATCTACATAGCAAGCATTTTTGTACTGAACCTTCCTTTTCACTTCTTCCAACTTCTCATTTTTATTCTTTGTCTCCATTAAAAAACATAAATGCGGTTTATGTTTCTTTAAGAGCCAAGTAAGGTGCTGAACTGTCAGGGTTGGCCCAATCCCCTGGCAGTTCCAACTTATGAGAATCATGGCTCCCAGGTGACTGAAGGGCAGTCACCAGACCCATTCTCAGGCGCATTATTTTCTTTAAGCTTTTTGTCTGCTTTTTCCTCTATCAGATTCTCCATTTCAGCTGTTTTCCTGTTTGGAGGTCTCCCTCTTTTCCTGCCACCTTTCTGAGACACTACATCATTTAGCTCATCTTCTTCTGCCCCAGTTGTATTACTCTCCTCTGGGTTTATATAATCTTGCCCTTGATGAATTAGTGTAGCTATCATTGAAGGTATACCTCCCATATAGGAATGGAGTGGTCTATCCAGGGGGTTAACCATCTGTTGGGAATTCTGACTAGCTGGAGAAGTAGTTGATGAACTATCCATGTCTTTCATCTGCTCATTAGATCTCACCAAAGTTCCAGGAAGTAGATGTTTTGGCCTTAACGGGAAAGGCTTTACAAGCTCCTCTGTAATCCTTGGTGTAGGAGCTCTTATCCAGGGGCCATACATCTGCTGACCAGTACTCATCATGACAGTTTGAGTAGCTGTTCTACAACTAATGTCTGAATGTCCCAGCCTCCCACATGTATAGCAGAGGTCCCCTAGTCTTTCATATTTCGCAGCTATCCATTTTTTGCACCCAAGAGACTTCATCTGCCAAAAACCTGCTTTAATGGGATCCTTGACATTTACTTTTATCTTAATCCTAAGATATCATTTGCAGAATTTCCCCATATTTCCTGGATCTTCAACCTCCAGAACTTGACCAAATTGTTTGCCAATCACACTTCCGTTTGCCATGGTCATTAAATTCAGGGCCAAACCATGAATTTGGATCCAAAATGGGACTTCTGTGAAGCATAGGTCTTGTAGAGACTGTGTTGGCAGCCATTTTTGCAGAGAAAGTATACAACCCATGATGTTCCATGGGCCGTCACACAGAACGCGATCAATCATCTCCCATTCCTCAAACACACAATGCACCGTTTTGTCATCCAGAAAATTAATCACATGTATTCCATAGATTTTCCAAATCTTCGACAGAATATTCATAATTCCTTTCTGGTTTAACTTTTTATCCGATATGATTTTTCCTACAAGAGAGATAGCCTGGTCACCTGTTTCCAAGTCAGGCTGAAGATCCAGCACTAATTCTTCCACCTCCTTAGACGCTAGATTGGGGAAAGTATCACCCTCAGTTGCTGTTTCCATCGATTCTATGCACTGCAACCAACGAAGAAACCAATTAACATTCTACAACTAGAACTACTAATCTACAGAAGCAAAGCTAGGAAGAATCTAGGTATTAACGAAGCTACCAAATGCTTCTGTTGACCACAACTCTAGGAAAGATAACAAGAATCAAGAAGTTGAATCAAGCAATTAACGAAATACAATCTATCATTCGACCCAATCTTTCGAACTAAAGTAATGATTTATTCAGTGAAAATTCTTCCGTATTGATCGCCAGCCTTCCAACCAGAAATCCAATTGAATCTTATCAATCTTGGAATAAGTACTACCTCAACCGATTTGTTGAAATGTAGGATGGCAGCCCGATTGTTTCGAAGTTTCTAATCTACTTCGAGAGCAGAACTAGCAGCCCGAGATTATTCAGGAATCAATTAGTAGAACTTGAAGAATGTCTAGCAAAATGCTGGAAGAATCTGAAGAGGATTCTCAGAAACGGCTCTCATATAGAGAGAGAATTTTTTTGGAGATATATAGAAAATAATTTTTATGAAACAATCTAAAAAATTGGAAAGGTGGAGAGGCCAAGAATGTGTATATAAAATGAAGATAAAACAAAGCATATATATATACATCAATGTTTAAGAGCCATAATCACACCATTAAACTCCTAGCCGTTTGGACTTTTAATTTCTACATTTATAAGCTTTAAAAAGTAAGTAAATGAGAGTTAAAAGGCACTAATGAGACAAACGGCTAATGTCTTAAAAATATTTATTATTAATAAATATTATTATTATTTTTTTGAAATAAAATCTCCAACATTTGGTATAGTGAGAATTTACATGAAGTTTAAAAGAAAATTTTTTTAGGTTTTGTACAATAAGAGTTTAAGTTTGAGTTCGCAATTAAATGTTAAAAATTTTCTAAGAGGAGAAATGACTTAACCTGTTTTAAAACAGCTAAAAAATAGATATACTTCATACTTTTTGCAACGGAAGGAGTAGAAAACTAGATAATCAATTGTCACACCTGAATAAAAAAAGCTAAATATAAGGATGTATTGGAGCTCATTTCTACCGAGAATTAATCTGGGTCAAAACTAATGATGATGAACTATTGAAAAAACTGACAATATATCACCAATTTTTCCCAAATTAGCGAATTTATTTTTTAAGACATTTTAATGACATCATTTTTCTAACGTTATAGTGACAATATACTAATACGTTTCAATTTTTCTAACAAATTACTATTTACAGTAACTAATACTTTATATTTTCAACATTTAATAGATAGACGTAATTTTTTTTGTATATAAACAATAAATAAAAACTTATAATTTTTAAATTAATTTATAAAATTTTCTCTAATAAATAAATAAATATAATTGAAAGAAAAAGGTAACTTGTGTCAAGAAAGTAGTCGGAATGGAGTATGTCAGAATCCAGCATTAGTCTATTTTAAAGTTTGAAGCAAGCATGGTAATAAATCATTGGTTTTTCGGCTACTAGCAGGAAAAAAGGGGTTAATTTTCACAAAATCTTCTGAGTTTTAATGAAAATTTCACTCCACTTTATCTATGAGGTTTAACAAATCATTCACTTACCCTCTATCATAATAGTGAGACCAAAAAATGTAATTTTGTTATCTCTTTAGATAAGATGAATTGACCATAATTTCTTTAACTAAAAACTTATATAAAATTATATTTGACAAAAATCATTTTTTCAATTATCAATAAAAATTTGTTGATCAAACTTAGTATAATAACACTACTTTTTGAGAATTACGTCTTAATTGTAGCATTTGAAATATGGTCGCTAGACAAAATATGTAATTGAATGTAAAATATGTTTGACAAATCAACAATTAAATATATTTTTTAATAACTAAAAGTGTTTGATAAAATAATTGTTCAATTAATGAGAAGTAAATTGTTCATTAAAAGCATAGTAGTAGTAGTAATAGTAGTAGTAGCAACAACAACAACAACAACAACAACAATAATAATAATAATGATAATAATCTAAACCAATTCAACAAAAAAAAATAAGAATAGAGAAAAATTTATAGGATTTCAACATAAAATAAGTTAAGGAATATAAAAAGGGGGTTTGTTAATATTAGTGTCTGATCTTATATTATTGTGATAGACACGTTATATTCATTTAATCACATTTGTCTTTTTTTATATCCCATAACTCATTTTTCATTTGAAATCTTAGAAATATTTTATTAAATTGGTTTAGATTATTATTACTATTGTTATTATTATTATTAGGCCTAATCCCCTATTTGACCCTTGTACTATGGTGACTCGGCCATTCACTTCCCTAAACTTTTAAGGGGTTATAATAGAGCCCTAAGCTTTAACAACGGGGACACTTTGCTTCATTGACTCAATAAGTGGAAATATTTTCTATTAGTTATGTAACAGAATTGTATCTAATTGTACAATTTAAAATTTCAGACCTCTAATTATACAAACCAATAACTTTGGGATTTAAATTTTAATTAAATTCAAGAGTCATAGAAACTAGAAACCGACGAGATTTTGGCACATTCTATCATTGTTGATGGTCTCAATTCTAGCGTGATTGATAGTCTTGGTTTTGACGTGATAGATAGTCTCGATTTTGACGCAATCGACAATCTCAATTTTGGTTTAATCGATAGTTTCGATTTTGGCACGATTGACAGTCTTAATTGGGATGGAGAATGACGAATTGAAGGCTGAACGAGTTAGCAAATGGAGGATGGAGTGAATGGCTGAATCGGGACCGAAGAATTGAGAGGGCGAATTAAGCCTACGATTAAGGCCAGTGAATCGAGTAATGAATAGAGGTGAGGACTGATGGATGAAATGAGGATAAGATGAATTGAGGAGTGAATAGAGGTGAGAAGCGATGAACGAACGGGCTAGGGTTGATTGGTGGACGAATTAAGGAACATGTGAGCGAGGATTGGTGGACGAGGTCGGCAGGACAAGAAGATTAGGAGGGGTAAAATTGCAAAACGAGTGGAAAACAACCAATTGCCTAAAACTATGCACAATTTGAAATGTAGAAAAAATAAACAGGACAAAGAGAGTACTAAAAAGGGAGGAGTCAAAACATTAGGGTGTAAAAGATAAAAATTAGGAAACTTAAGTGACAATTATATGGTTTCTTTCCTTTCTAAATAAACAAAAGTTAAGTAAATGGAACAAAGTGTCCTGGTCATTAAAGTTCATGACTCAATTATGACCCCTTAAAAGTTTAGAGGAGCGAATGACCGAGTCACCATAGTACATTGGTTAAATAGGGAATTATGCCTTATTATTACTATGTTCGTAATGGACAGTTATTTTCCACTTAATAGAACAATTATTTTGTCAAACACTTGTAGTTATTGAAAAATCTATTTAATTGCTAATTTTTCAAACATATTTCACATTCAATTACATACTGTATCTAGTTATTCTATTTCAAATGATATAATTGAGACCAATTCTTAAAAAGTAGTGTTATGTATACTAAGTTTGATTAAAAAAGTTTTCCTGATAATTGAAAAAAATGATTTTTCTCACATATAATTTTATACAACTTTTTAGTTAATTTAGCAAACTATTATTGCCTCCTAAGGAGATAATTTATCCTATCTAAGGACACAAAGAAAAAATATTTTTCATTCTCACTATTTTGAGATAGGGGTAAGTGGAAAATTTATTAAATCACAGGAAGGTGAAGGATCCCAAAACAAGGGGGCAAATGAAGTTTCCATTAGACATTATGCAGTTTTTTAAAAATTTCCCAAAAAATATTTCATGTAAAATAGTACTTGCATAGTAGAATATTGCAATAGTAAGTAGTAACAGTTGAAAATTTCAATATACTGTGACATGGATGATTGATACTTCAGAGAAGAGAGTTTGATTCCTGGAAGATGGACCAACAAGGAAGAAATCAAACAACCAGGCTTCCCTCCCACTGTCTAATCTTCTCTGTCCTGCGCAGAACTCACGTGCCATCTCAGGCTCTGCTACTCGTACTACTTCGTGCTTTTCGCTCCTCCTCCTCCTCTCTCTCTTCTCAAGTCAAGACTCAAGGCCAAAAACCTCAGCCCATGAGCACTCATTATTTTCCTATTTTTCCCTCTCTACTTGTACTCCATTTTTTCACAAAAAAAAAGGTCTAGTCTTTCCTTCTTTTTCTGTTCTTTTCTTTGCCTCTCATCAATTTAGCATTTGCATTTTCGTCTACGACACTGCCCTCGGCCTGTCCTGCCGTTTCAGCTTCCTGCTGCCCATATTTGGTTCTTGTTCTTCTGGGTCATAATTATCGTTGTCAGAGCAGTTAATTACGGCTCCTACCGCTGTCTGTCACACCACTATCGCGATTTTCTTATTTTCATCTCCCCATTCATTCACACACCTAAAGTCACTCACTTGACGCTTCAGCCTTCTCCTTTTGCTGTACCCTTTCTTGCTTCCCTTCAGTCTTCCATTGGGTCATATCTCTATCTCCTTTTTGTTTTGTTTCTGGGGTTGTTGCTGAAGAAGGGAGTTTCTTTTCCTTGTTTGTTTCCCTTTTGGAGGCTCCCTTTGTACGTTTGCTGGTTAATGGCTGCGCCGCAGGTGCCGCTTCCGTCACCGTCTCCGAAGTCTCCTCCGGAGTTCCCTGACTTGTACGGGAAACGGCGAGGAATGGCCAGGATTCAGATGCTTGAGAGAGAGATTGGTTTTCTTGAGGTGCGGTTGATTTTCCATATTTCTTCTCGTTTACTGAATCAATTGCACTCTTTTTGTCTGCTGTAGATTTGTAATTTGCATGCACACGGTCTCTGACTTACTGCAGGGTTATTTTAATCTTTTTAAAGTTCAGTCTTCGTCACATGATAATGCCAGGAGCATCTTTTGATTCTTCTGTTCTTTATTTTCTCTCTTCTGGGATTGTGCAAGTTTCAAGGACTCACATCTGGAAGCTTCAAGTTAATTTAAACTTATTGTATTTTTAACATGTGATTTTTCTTTTTTCACCGTAAAGAAATGAACTTTGTGAGGATTTTTTCCCCAATGTGATGTAATAAGGTACAAGGCTGAAAATTTTTGATGGCTCAACCAGTTTGACTGTCTTGAATAAAATATGTATTGTTTTTTTAGTAATTAGTTGGCATCCATTTTGGTGCATACGGAATGGAAGGCCACAAATTAGGGAGGGATTCAACTATGGATCTTAGGAAGCAGTAGAAACTGTTGAGCTCAACTACTACCTAGAAGCTAGGGTTGCTGAAGCAATTGAATTCTTTTAAGAACACCTATTCACTGCCTGTCAGGTAGGTAGCTATTGCCAGAAAACATGCAGAATCTTTGTACAAACTTGGCCTTACATACTCGATTAATGCACTGATTTTTTATTCTTTTGATCGTAGTTCCTTGGTAAAATTGTTCCTGAAGGGAAAATCTGTTTTTTCTGTAAGAGTGAGATGTGCAGTATACAAATACTGTGCTCATAACTAACAAACCTAGAACTACTACATAAAATGCAGCATCCCACATAATTTTATTTTGCTAGATTATGTTCTTATTTTGTTACTTTCTGTCTTTTGGTTTTGGTGTCTGACGAATTTGCTTCCGAGCAGGAGGAGTTGAAGTCTTTTGAACGTTCTGATCCTGCTTCCAAAAGCTGCAAAGAGTATGCTTAATTCTGTGATTACTTATTCCTGTACTACATTCACCCTGCCAGATTTCATGCAGTACTAGCTCACTTTCGTTTTTATTGCTAGCATGTCTTTTGGCAAACCTAGAATTAGTGCATGTACTATGTATTAGTGTTTATTTGTAAACAAGAATCATTCAGAAAGTTGATTTCTTGCAGGGTTACTGATTTTGTGGTGGCGAACCCAGATCCTCTGCTTCCAACGTAAGAATGTTGCCCTTTTTCATCTATTACGTTCACTTCAATGAGTTTGTAATCATTATTTTTCTAACTGTAGAATCAAGAAGAAAAAGAAGTCGTGTCGCTTCTGGAAGTGGCTTTGGTTAGTCTTTTGTGCCTTACTATGTGCTCGAATTAGAATGCTTGGATGATTCTACATTGATTGTTTCATACTATTGCTTTGATGTGTCGAATGGCAACAGTTTCCATGCTGCCTCTTTGGTTTTCTGTCATACATGATGAGCAATGTCACTGTGAATTATCCAAGTTCATTGGTTTCAAGTCTAAACAAACTGAATTTCCACTCTTCTGCAGCTGGATCCCCTGCTGCAATCTGTCATGGATATGCTGTTGCTGTTCTTCGCATTGCTCTTGCCATCTGAGGTGTCCAAGCTGCGGCAACTGTAATCCGTGCAGCTGCGGCTTGTGTGACTGCATGTCATTTAACTGCAATTCACCATGTTTTACCTGGCCAACACCTAATCTGCTGTATTGCTGCTCTTGTCCTCGATCAAATTGTTGTCGAAGAGCGTCATGTGGCTTGTGCAGCCGAAGTTGTTGTAGTTGTGGGTTCCCTTTGTGCTCAGATTGCTATTGTTGCCGATGCAAATGCTCTTTTCCTAAATGTCCTAAGCTATGCGATCCGTGCTGTAGTTGTGGAAGAACATGTAATCCTTGTCATCTATGCTTCTAATATAGCAGTTCAATTCCATATGGAAGCTTTATCATTGAGTGCTTGCAAGTTGTGTGATTATCTTTTGAGCTTTTAAAATCACTTTTTCCCTTCTTTTCTTTTTCCCTTCAAGATGATTATTCAAGTAGTTGCATCTGGCAGAGGATAGCCTGAAAAATTGCAGGTGTAGAACCAAAGTTGAAACTAGTGGACCCATTGTCTGTATAATTGATGCAAATAATTGAGCCTGCCCTTTTGAAGCATTCTGTAGAGAATACAGATTTGCGGTATTTTCCTACCTCACCCCAGATTTTCTATAAAGCAATGAATTGTTGTTTGACATTTCTAATTGATAACTCCTATAACATGCGCAATAAAAAATGAGCACTCCAAATTTGTCACCCTTTTCCGACATGTCTTGGTTGCAGAATCTCCCTGTGGTTTTCCCTAGCGTACTGGGACCTGCTGCGCTTGCTTCTTCCTCAAGCAAGCTCGGTGCTGGACCCGAACATGAACCTCAGGACATCAACGCATGATTCATTATTGCGTCCAAGCGAAAGCAACCGGGCTCCTCACTTGGTATTGAGCGTTGGCCCAGATGATCGAACCAAACTGAGACAAAGCATTCCAATTTGATCTTTTCTTCGACACAAATGTAACACTGTAACTCTTCTTCTCACCCATTCTCTTGAAGACGAGCATTCTAGGCCTAACCGATATCCCAACGGTTGATGGGGCTGTAACTGTGACATTGTATGTAGCTGGGTAAGGGTCGACGTTAGTCACTACACGGGTGCACTGAACCTTGGTCTTGTTCTGGAACACAACTGAGAATGAGGGGTAGTTGAGTTGGCCTGGATCTCGGGGTTTCTTAGAGCAAGTGACATTAGGGCGTTGCAAAACGAGCTTGACTTGAGCAATAGGGTAGCCCAATGAACAAAGGAATGCTACATAGTCTTGTGTGGTAAGGTCGTAGACCAGACCGGGAAAGAGCGCCTTCTGAGGGTCGACATGGCCGGAGCCATGGGCCAACGGGTTGGAGGAGGAGCCATCAGCATCGTCTCGGAGAGGGGAGTGGGTGTTGTCCAAGTTATAGGCTGTGGTCATAAGTGCGGACTTGATTGCGCTGGGACTCCAGCCCGGATGGGCTGCCTTGAGCAGCGCTGCTAGCCCGCTTATGTGCGGACAGGACATGGATGTACCTACAATTTCACACAACTTTGAACAACCAAAAATGGCACCCGAAAGGTTGGAACAAGGAAAACATAATTGGCAAAAGAAAACAAAGGGGTTAGTTAGATGTTTTGCATTTGGGGTTGTGTTAGCTCACAATATGTAACCACGTCTACATACGCATTATAGGTTATCTGTTCTAGTGGGTCCTTTACCATTCAATGGATGGCATATAAATGGGTGTTTATGATATATTCGTCACTCCCTTAAGTTCCCATATCATTCTCATTTTCTCTTTCTTACAGGAATTACAAAAATAATACTCCCATCCTGAATCCAACAGTTTGAGTTTGGTATGGACTATGTACAAAAAAAAATTTGTCTATTATTTCCATTTTTTGCCGGCATTTTCACACGTGAATTAAAAAAGATGTAGAAATTAATGTTAAAAGGACAATTTAAAGGATAACATTATAAAGTAATTCAGTAAATGTGAAAATATTGATGAGACAAAAGTATGTTCCAAATAATTTGGGATGGAGAGAATTGAATATAAAATTTAGATACGTAAGACTTGTGTGCGCCAGAACCCACATTGTCTTTATATGTTACATTTTTTAAAATCAGACAACACCTCGAATATAACTTCATGGATGTTCTTTTAGTTGAAGTAGTTATCTATTCTTTTATTAGTAGAAGTTTGTATTTTCATTAATAGCAGTTTGTTCCTTTTTCAGTTTATTCTCCTATTCAGTTCATGCTTAAATAAGGAAAAGAGAGTTAATTTTATTTTGTTTCAAATTTAATATAGGAGAGTATTTGTATCTTGAATCCACCAAGAAAAGACAATAATAGTGAAAATAAATACTATAAAAAGATGAAAAAGGGTAGACAAATGGCTTAAAATGTGTTTATTCTTTTATTAGTTCAAGTTTGTTTATTTAGATGAAGAAAGAAGGAAAAATTAAAAAAAAAAAAAAGAAAAAAGAGTTTCAAATTTAATATAAAGTACTTGTATCTTGAATCCACCAAGAAAAAATGAAGATAAAAACTAGGAGCAGAAAAACATGGAACAAACAGATGTGACATGAAGGATTCGAACCCAAGTAGTCAAACTCCATTTGAGTGGCTACAAATAAATTTCCTAGTTGTTACTTCTACCTTATGAAGTTTAAGAATATATATATAAATAATTATATATATAGCACATAGCATGTTTTGGCACACGCCATGCACCAAGCGCACGTAGGAGGTACTCAATTTAGATATCTAATATTTGAACAAAATAGGTTAGCTTATTATATATAATATAGGAAGAAAACAGGTTACTTTACCATATTTGTGTTAAAGAGATAAATAAAAGGACAGTTTACAAGTAAAAGATCTTTGATACCAAGATTATCAAAATACAAATTCAAATTATAAAATCTTACACTTTTCCGATTTATAATGAGAAAAATGATCCAATTTGATTCCGTGATTATGTTTCCCTACAACTCCGTTTCACAGAAAATAAAAATATTTCTATCTAAAATTTCGATTTTAACGAGCTTACTCGATACCGGAAAAGGTATTTGGGGAAGTGTTTGCAATGATTAATTGGGTGAGGAGTTAATAGGGCTTGTTCACACTTTTCGCTTCCATCACATTAATTTCACTATGAAATTGGATTAATATGTTAGAGCAAGTGGGTTTTTGTTCAAACGTCAATTCTCATTAAAATTTGTCCCGAAGATTCTTATTATTTTTTGGTAATAAATCAAATATTTCATTCTTTATACTGTTTTTGCAATGAAAAGTACTTCCGTATTAATTTGACTAAACTATTTTTTTTTAATGTTGATAGTCATTATTGTTTTTTTATATGCAATAGACACTTCACCTCGTTAACTAAACTGTTTGGTTGGATAAAAAAATTAAAGTGTGTATTTTATGTGGTTATCTTATTTTTACTCGTGAAACTTAAATTAAAAAAATTCTCTTGAATTTTTTATAACCAGAGTTTGAATAAGAATTAAAAAAAATTGTTTTTAATTCTTGTGTAATGAATTTTTAATTAAGAGTAGTCAGATAAATTAGATATTAAAAAAAATTTAGAAAAAAATATGGTTCATTTAGAGAGTAATTTACCAAAAAAAAAAAAAGGCATGATAGATAAGAGTTAGAGCAGAATTACCTGACATGATGTTGAATCCAGTCTTCCTCTTGTCTATCTTTTCTCCAGTGGGCCCAATCGCCCCTGTCCAGGCCGCCAATATATTAACTCCCGGCCCAATAACGTCGGGCTTCAAGATCTGTGGCGTCACAGTGTTGGGCCCCCGAGAACTAAATGCCGCCACTTCGGGCGCCGGCTTCACGTTCAAAACCGTCCCCACGAACAATAACTCCGCCGTCGGACTCCGATCACTTTTAGCATAATGTCTAATCACATCGCCGGCTTTCTTCCCCACCGCTACCGCCGGCAGCAAGTGGCTGTCTGCCACCAGCTCTTCCCCGTTCGACTCCGTGTTCGCCAGTATCATACCTACTCCTCCGGCGGCCCTCACCACCACACCCTTCTCCACCCGCGAGTTTGTTCCCCGGTCACAGACCACCACTTTTCCTCGAACCAATGCCGGGTTGAGAGAACCGGGCAAGCACAAATTGCCGGAACTGTTAGTGCCAGCGTCATAAACCAAACCGGCGGTGGTTCTTTTCCCCTTTCGATTTCCGCTGTAAAGCGAAACGCCAGCGAACTGTTTCTTGTTTCCGAGAATTGTGTAAGCCGGGAAATCTCTGTCCAGGGTTCCGGCGCCGACCGTCATGATCCATGGCGCGACGTTGGTCACGGTGGCTCTCGTGGGCCCGCTGTTCCCGGCGGAGCAAGAGACGAAGATTCCTCTCTCCACGGCTGCTAACGAGCCGATCGCGACGGGGTCAAGGTCATACGGCCAGGATCCACCGCCTATGGAGAGCGACAAGACGTCGACGCCGTCGAGGATGGCCATCTCGAGGCCGGCGAGGATGTCGGATCCGAAGCATCCGGTGCTCCAACAGATCTTGTAGGACGAGACTCTCGAGTGAGAGGCCATTCCACGCGCGACGCCCTGCGCATATCCGAAAAGGCTAGCGTTCGCCACGTGGGCGCCTGCCGCCGTGCTCGCCGTGTGTGTACCATGTCCGTCATAGTCCCTTGGCGACAACAATTCCGTCGGTTTTTTCTGAGATGCCCCTTTCGAAAAACTCCTCGCTCCGATGAGTTTTTTGTTGCAGAGTTTCGGGTTAAAGTCGAGAGCCGGCTCGCACTTCCCCTTCCACTTTGTGGGAATCGCCGGCATTTCAGCGTCGTCAAATGACTTTGACTCAGGCCAGACCCCAGTGTCGAGGACTCCGATGATGATGTCACGAGAGGCTTCATCGAGCACTTCAGATTCGTGACCCCACCCGATTCCAAATGCGGCGTCAAGTCCCAAGAACTGTGGGCTGCGAGTAGTGTGAAGAGTATACATGGGGTCTTCATAAATATGGAGGACGGAGTCGGAACGACGCAAGAGGTCTGCTTGTTGAGGGTCGAGGGAGGCTGCAAAGCCGTGGAATGCGGTGGAGTAGGAGTAGAGGAGGGAGTCGTCTGCGGAGAGGGTGGAGGCGTACCAATCATGGTGGGTGGAGAAAGAGAGGGGCTTGGCATCGGGATTCATGTGGACAATATAGGTTTGCCTGGAAGCGGCCATGGGAATGGAGATGAAAGAGGGGAAGAGGGAGAGGAGGAGGAGGAGGGAGATGGCCGCCATGGCTGATGGCTGTGAAAGAGAAGGGAGTTTCGAAGGCAGTTGCCGATGCTGTATTTATCGAGTTCACTTGACCCTTAAATTCCCTTGGAACGGCATATTTTTCCTTATAGTTTCAAAACTTACAATTTTCAAAAATTTCTATAATCAATTAACATCTGTTATAGTACTAATTTTCTTTTACATACAATAAACCGTATAATAGAGAAACAGCAACAAATGTATATGTGCAAGATCAGTTCCATTTTGAATTCTCCACCTGACTACATACTGTTTTCTCTAAATTGGAAAGTTCACATTTTTGGCTGGATTTGTTTTCTATCGATCGCAATATAATATAGAAAATTAGAAACGGTAACTTGTTTAAAGAATTGGGTGGGATTGAAGGTTGAAGTAAGAAATTATTAGATGAATAATAAAGGAAGTATAAATGGATTGCAAAACAAGCAAAAAGAGTAAATGTATATTATCAGATGTCTGGTAGCCCAGAATAAACAAAGGCAGTAACTAAGATAAACAGAAAAACTTATTGCATAGACAGTACACATGTAACAACATAGGCAGCTGGAAAACCTATTGCTACAAACATAAACTAGCTGGTACATATTTATATTATTTTGTAAATAAATGAATTGTGATCATGTTTTAGTTTTAATATAAGAAGAGAAACTAATACATGCAATTGATTGTACTAAGTAATGCACACAAATAGTTATACAAATTACTTTTAAGTGTTGCCCCAATCGCAAATTTGTAAGTATTATGTAATGTGGACAAACCTAGGAATCTAATTTTATAGATCTATAAAAACATCATTAGGTATTAGTGTCAGCAATTAGTATTACAATTTTGAAAAATCTTTTAGTTTCAATATTTAGTATCAGTATTTTTCATTGAATAAATTATCAAAATTCTAGCATTAATCGCAATATCTATTATCAAACGGGGCAAGTAAATTTCAATGATTAAACTGATTGCACTAACTATTGAAAGGCTTTGTAATAACTATATGTATACTCGCTCTTTATGACTGTGATGGACGGTTAGAGTCACGTTTTTCTTTTAAAATCTTGACAATGAATGATATAGATACATACTTGGACGTTATGTCTTATTACACATAAGCCCTTGAACCTAACTGAATTTGACGAACTCCCCTTGAAGATCAAATTGCTCAAATCACGTCTTCAATTTTCTAACTCGACTCATAGTCTCCTACACTTTTATCTCACGTCATAACCAAATGAAGCGACATGCATGAGCAAGGTCGCAGGACAGCGCTTGTACGAGCACATGGCATGTGCATTACCACGATCTTGATTGGAAAAATCTCCGATACAAAATTCCACATTTCTCTGCACATATTTTATGAGGAACCCCCAGTATTTAGAAATCGGAATCTTAACTAATTCACATTGAGCTGGATAGACTCACTTTAAGCACAAAATCTTACTTGGGCAGAATTTAACTTCCTCTCACTTAAACCAACAGACATTAATAAATCTAAACTATTTTGCAGTAACTAGATGTGTTTTTTTGTAACATTACAGACGGCAACGGCAACATTAATTAAGCCAACATGCGTGATCAATAAAAGAAAAAGATTACGAAATCCAATCTATATGATTTGCCAGTCTAAAGAAAAAAAAAACGGCTCGATTCAACACTAATGAGAATACCTAAGGGATTTTCTGAAAACAGATGTGAAACAGAAGCTGGTGCTTGTTTCCTCTGATTTTCGTGGCGATTTCCTTAGCACATGGACCGGACCGTACATTTTTGTTTAAAGTAATCAGAGCTGTCATAGAAATTCTTTTTTAAAGCACCAATCTTTCGATCCAACCGACCTGACTTCCCCGCTGTCTCTGCATTAGCTTAACGCCAACCAAAAATTTTAACCAAGTACTATAACCCTGCCAGTGTCCATCTGTTATGTTTAATCATTTGTGGCACATTGTTTAGCCATGTGAACAGATAAAATCCTTAAATTGTAATCTATATCCGGTATCTTGACAAACTTATAATTTCCCTGTCCTATTACCAGTCACGTTGCCTAAGTTTCTCGAACTAAAAAGCACGACGACTCACATGCATCAGAGTTGGGAGCTAACTCAACCTGCAAACAAATTGTTATTTAAATGGAAAGATATTCTGGTTCGAACGAAAACTTCGATGAAGAGATGAAGGCAAAGAGAGAATGCCAGCTCTTGTTCCCATCTGTTGGATCCCACCAGAAATATTTAAAAAAAAAACCTAGGCATTATATCTTATCAACAAAACCCACGGTTTACCTAGGCTAATTCATCTTCATGCCCACGGCTGAGGCTATCCCATCCGCCCCTGGCCAGCCAACAAAAGGTCTTGAGCTCGAACTCGAACAAGCAAGAACAGCAACGCAAATTTGCTTTCTAATATGCCCTTGCAACCATGTATCTATCATTTACTCCAATGGCCATGACCAACGACGTGATCAGAATATAAGACATTGCCAGCTAAAGAAGAGGTAGAGAACACCATGTTACAATAAAAGCACTTGCAAACTCAATACGCTGTCCACTAATTGCTTAATCTTGCATAAGACATGGCTTTCTAAGTCGGATGCCTTTTTTTTTTTTTTTTTTTCAATCAACAAATCTCAGCATAATCAAGACAATTTCTAAAAAACAGACAGCCATCTCCATACAAGAATGTCCAAGTTGCGACCCTTGCTCAAGGTTACTAGTGGCCATACTTTTGGAACTCCCACTCGCTGTTGTCTGCAAGATGGGAAGACTTGATATAGTCAGGAAAATTCAAAGATAACAACGTACAAGAAAAAAGTGAACAAAATGTGCCTACCTAATGGACAGACTTGGCGGGTCTTGAGCCATCGACTGATGCAGTGGAAGTGAAATGCATGATTGCATACTCCTAAAGTTAGAAGTAGAAACAAGAAATAACAAATCAGTACAAAATTGGGGGATGCAGCTACCCACAAAACATGATCAAGTAAAAACAGTTAGCACACTAAACACTGACAACAGTGAGCAAGCTTAAATATCATTAGTATGTATCCTGAAATAGGGGAACTGACCAGTAACCCAACCAAACTAAGAGGCCAATATGCTGAAAAAACACACAACTCTCGGAATCATATGTATCATAGTTAATGGTTCACCTTCTCAGTGTGAGTTCCATGATTTTAAGATGTACATTGCTTTCCAAAGACACCCAACAGGGTTCTGTTTGTTTACGTGTAGTGAACTATGTTTCCTCTTGATACTACGGAAGCAGCAAAACAATCATGCCAATCACACATTCCCCAAAGATTGTTAAATCCAGATCAACTTGGACAGTTCAACCAACTGAACTGCAAACCTGATGTCTGTCCAAACCAAATCCATATAACATCTCAAGTATTGCCAATGAAAGATCAACGCCAGAAAACTTGATCAATCACTCAAATTGCAGGCTAACTTGAACTGTTCAGAAACATATGTTGTTCTCTACAGCTTTTTCTCTTCTATCAAGCATTTTTCCTGGCATGACTCTTGTTCTGTGGTCTGAGCAACACAAATCTAGTATCTAGCAATATAGCTTGGTTGCACCAGGTATCAAATAGAACAGGAAAGAAAGAGGGATTATAGACACCAAAAGACTAGTGTTGCAGTCCACTATCCCAGCCAAGAGCAAGATCAAGAATAAGACTGAAAAGACAGCCAAAATGAAGGATAGATAGAGTTATGGGCATCATTACAAGTATAGAATTGCAGAAAACAGAATTGCTTTTGTGTCAGGGAGATTAGAAAGAAGAGTCGTGCCTAGGTCTGTGGATCACCTAGTTCAAAGGGGTTCCTTCAAGGCGTATATTCCAAAGAGATAAAGGTAGAAAAGGGACCAATGTTTTTGTTCTGTTTCAAAGCCATAAGACTGCCACACCAAAATCAGCAGCCCAATTGTTTTGCAATAAATAACTACAAAGTACAATCACGTGGCCTTCACTAATTTTGCAATGATAAAAAACACCAAAGCTCATATGACCACCCTGCCAAAATCAGCACCCTTGATCGTTTTACAGTAATAACAAACTCGAAGCCTTAAACCATTTCACAATTACCGTCATAAACATACACGTTTTTCCCATGAGAGTGATTGAAAAGCATAGACACACACCTCAGAAAGGTTGCAATTGAATTCACTAACTATATTTATCATCAAAATCACACATACAAAAAAAAAAGATTTCATAGAACAGTAGAAGAACATAGACTTTCATCTGAATGTTAAAAAATGTAGAATGGCCAAAAAACTATCTCCATGGAAAAAGAAACAAGCATGACTGTCATGTGGCTCTCAACGATAACTTCCACCCTCCCCTACACCCCCCCCTTCTTCGAGAGCTTCAAATCAAACCGTAACTATTGTTTTGTTCGAAACAGCAATGAGGAACATCTGAGAGCTTCGTCTATCTAGTATTAGATAAAATCCATCACTATCCTAGTTAGCATTTTCTTTAATATTATTGATGTCGGTTCCATATTTATACGTCATGCATAAAGACATGATCTAACTTAAGTTCACAATGAATCTAGTTTTTACGGTGAACCAAATTCAATATTAAAGTCCAATCCTATACAGAAACAAATCTCAGTGATGTTGAACTTTATCTTTGTCTATGTTAATGAGCCCATTTCTTCAGATTCTACTTTAACACAGATCATCTTTAAAATCAAGATTTTGTTAATTTGACATATTTCAAAAATTATTAAACTAAAAAATGTAGTTGCAAGATAAGTTCCAAATTAAACAAATTTTAACTCATTAACAACTCCTAGAATAAGCAGAACTCTTAAAAATCAAACATATAGCATAAATAATTAGCGTGTTCTAGAAATTGTACTACAGTTACACTGGAAACAGCCAAAGAGCAGTTAGAACCTCTTCAAAAGCCGATATGACCATCTAAAACTGGCACTACAATCTCTTTATCCAACAAGCTAAGCAGGAAGACAACGCCTAAGATGCAAACCCGAAAATGATAAGCAGAACAGAATTTTTGGAGCAGAAAAAGCATACCCCAAGCGACAGTGCATTCCTCACTGGTGGCACTAGCCTGATTGGCCTGGCACTCGATGCCTAATGACAATCAGTTAAGCAAATAATCAGACACCTCATGAAAACAAAATCAACAAAACAAAAGAAGGCACTCCCAGAAATCAAAAAAATATTAAACCAAGCTTCAAAGGTTAATTTCACTGACAGAGGTCCATGATGTGGTTTCTGCAAATTGCACAATTATCAACAACGATATCTGCAGCGGTCAAATAAGGAATCGAATCAGCCAAATTACATACGAAAAGAGTGAAAGAGCGAAAAATGAAATTTCGAAAGAAAAGGACAAGGTCGTCAATCGGGAAGGATAGATGCAAGGTAAGGGTTAAATAAAGTACCCCAAGCCCAGAGTGCGACGGCGCTCCACTTCTTGATCTCGAAAACCTTGGGTTTCTTGGCGGAGGAGGAAGGGCCGGCGCTGCTTGAAGCTTCTCCCGCAGGCACCATCGGGACGTCGGAGTCTAGAGTCGTCATGGTTTCTCTGTCAAACGCTAGGGCACGACACGAGCAGAGTTGCCAGAAAGCTGAAGAAGAAAGGGTTAACCGAATTTAACTAGAGAAACTTTAGGCTTAAGTTTCGTGGCCCAATCGAGTCATAAATGGGCTTGGGCTTACCTCATCGCCTTCCAATTTATTTTTCTGACTAGTGTATACTGTATAGGAGGAAAACATTTTTTTTTTCCCAGGATACATGATGGAGAAGTTAAGGCCAGGGCAGATGGGAAATTGAATGTTGGACATGTCGTAAACAATCACAAGTTTTAACTAGTGATTGAAGACTTTGGTTGTTAGACGAATACATGTTAAGAGTTAGCTTAGGTCCCGTTTGGTATTAGCATCAGCGATTAAGTTTAGCATTTTGAAAAAACTATTCAATGATAGCTTTTAGCTTTTAAATTTAGTGTTTTCATTTCAACCGTTAAATAAATTATTTAAAATTTTAATACTAATCACAAAAGCTATTTTCAAACAGAGCCTTAATTAATTGGTTCATATTATTCATGTGACTTTTTAACATCAGGATATTGGTTAGTTTAGTTATGTAGGGCATACGTTAGAGAAATAATTTCCGAAATTGTAGAGTTCAACTGGAAATAATCTATTTTATTTTTGGCATACCCATCTAGAATTTTGTAGAAGAGCAATCCCATTGACTTACAAGTTTAATTTATAATGCGTGTGATCCTGTCTCAACGGCAATGGGGCTGTCTTATTGCTGCTGCTGATGTGTGGGAAAACAAATATATGGTCTACTTTTATTTGCATGTTTGGGAATATTTAAAGATCACATGGAAGGGTTAATTTGGGTCCTCGACTTGGTTCATTTGCCTTACTTCCCTTTTTGTGTTAGTGTTTCTTGCCATGGTTAGAGCACATTGGTTATTGGGTATGCCAGGTTGGTTTATTTGCAAATGATTGATTGGTTTCACGGATTAGCTTTAACTAGGCAACTATCCGCGCTTTGCTGCGGATGTGGCTTAGTGCTTATTTTAATAAAATGTGTGGTTACGGATGTTGCTTAACAATAAGTGTTAGTTAAGAGAGAGGAATAGTAAATGACAAAAAATAAAAATAAAAAAAGATAAACAATAAAATAAAACATTAAGTAAATTTGATATAATTTTTTTAGTACTTACCATAAACAAATCTTATCCCTAAAGATGTAACATATTCACAACACATATACCTTAAAAAAAATAATGTGAATAAGAAAAAACATCCACGGTAATGATGATTCAAGCCTAATAATTATGTCTTCATGGAATAAGAATTTGCCATATAATCTCTTTTGTTCCTCGTAACACACAGTCGATGGTTTTCATCGTATATAATTTACATGCTGAGAGCCTCAACTGATAACAGATAAATTTATGAAGATTTTAATCTAAATTACTCAAATAAAGAGGTATCTGACATCTCATCACTTCCCAAAGTTTTCTCATTACAAAAAATCGATATCAAATCACACAGCAACAACAAAATAAAAGAGAAACAACTATGAACATATCCTTCTATACCATAATACTAACCCCCTACAACTCCAACACCGAGACGGACAAGAAAAAACAACTCCAAAGGTAGTGAGTTTTAATAAGAGTAATATTACAACAATTAAAGGATAAATGACTTAATTGGAAAATCAGCATAAATGGAAGGTTCTCGGCAAATTAATCCAGCTTCATAAGAACAGATTTCCTCATTGTACTACAGGTCTAAATGTAAACCACCAAACATTAGGTACTACTCCACCATAGCTACAAAAGATGGAGGACCAAGAGTGTCATTAACCTATGAACAAAGGGAGACGTGTCACGCCCTCCTTCTCCTCTTCCGCTTTAATGTTTATATGCTCTTACTTTGTTGAGCCACACACAGTGGCGGAACCAGAATTTTTGGTTCGGAAGGGGGGTGGGGGCGAGCCCGAAGGAGAGTCGACCAAACTTGGAGGAGAGGGACGGCATCGAGGCGGGGCAAAGCTGGAGATTGGGACTAATTTGTATTAATTCAAATATTAAGGTGCAACTCGACAAGGTGAAAAATTTGGAGGACTAATAGTGTATTTAGGCCATGTTAGAATATTTGTTTAAGGCTAGAGGGAATAATTACTGATTTGGTCACTGTTTTCTTTAGTGCCTACCTCCCTGCCCCCTATCTTCATATTCTTCCATTATTTATGGGGGGGGGGGGCAAAGTCCCTAATTTCTCTTGAATTAACCAATTAAGTACCTATATTTAAATTTTTTCAAAATTTTCGGGGGGCTGCGGCACCCCCTACCCCTTAATAGGTCCGCCCCTGGCCACACACTAATGTTATTTGTTGGTCTAGAGTATAAGAGTGCAATTTCCAAAACTCATGATATAAAGCTATTTTATTCGTAACAAAAAGGTTGAATATTTTTCCTTTTAGATAGGTAGAAAAAAACTTATATTTTTTTTGACTGTCCAAATAATACCTAATTTACCTTACTATCCGTAGGGGTTTTCATTATAATTGGCTACTAGGAAATCAAGCAAATTAATTCACACCAAAATGAAGATAATGCAATTTTTTGTTGCTATAGTTACGGTTTGGTTTTAGAAATTTTGAAACCAAATAGTATATGATAAGATTGTGGATTTTGAAAGTCATAACAATTAACAAGTAAAAACTGTTTTAGACTGACTAAGCCCAGTTACACTCTAATCCTAAGCCCCTACCTAGCCCAATCTCACTTTAAATCCATTAACCAGCCCATCTAATTCCTAATTTCCTAACTAGCTCAATAGCCCATTATGGTCTCATTGTAGTCCCTGGTAGATGGTTGCTGCCTCAACTATTCCTAATTTCCTAACACTCGTAGCTCCTTTTAAGACTTTTGCGACTATATGGTCATTCTAGTATTCCTTTCAAAATTAGTTTTGTTGCTGCAGTTGATATTATGTTATGTACTTATTTATTGCTCAGTTGGATTTAGGATAATAAATTTGACTAACATTATTGTTTGGGGTTTTCATTTCTTATGTGTTAGTTTATTGATTGAATTGTATTTTCATCTTTTGTTGTTGCAACTAAGTTGATTTATGTACACAGTTTTTCAAAAACTAATACTAGAGTTCATTTGAATATGTAACGTGAATAACCGCTACTGAACTACAATTAAACCATATTTATGTGGTGTTTTTTTTCACATTTGTATTAATACTGTATTAAGCCTGGAGCCCGATATCAAGGCCCCAACCATCTTAGAGGGCCTAATCCACTACATAATCAGTCTACTAGGTCAACACCTATCCTAAAAAAGAATGAGACTCATACATTGAAAGGACATTACCATAAATGAGACATTCTAATACAACGGATCCTGTTTGGCTCCATAAAAAGGGGACTCTTGCAACACTTTAAGTTTTGAAACCCTGATGGTGTATTTGAATGCATGTTCCCAGGTCCATGTTGTCCAGTAATAGCAACTCAAAACCCAACCCACCTAGTTTGGTTAGCGGCACCCCAGTTTTGGGAACAACGTGATTACGGTTTTCAAATTTTAAAATTATTTAATATGTGGTGTGATTGATGGATTTCAGTAAAATCCACATAAAACTACATCATGACTACCTATAACTATCTTTATTTAAATTCTCAATGTACAAATTTTAATTTTTTTCAACTTTCATTTAAATTCTCACAATACAAAACCCGTAAAGATTAACTATTTAAAAAAAATAGTTTGAATTAAGGCAAAAAGTTGTGGCTGCTCAAGCCCGACTTGCTTGCCAAAGATCGTCTCACTCTCACCACATATGCACAAATTGCTGGCGCTTGCGTGCTCAACTGTACCATGCAGTATTCATACGAGGCTGAGGCAGGCAGCAGTCCGGGTACACGCTAAGGACATTTCGTAATGCATGGGCGGCGTAGTCCCCCCCCTTGGCCCTTGCTGGAGCAAACAGACTTATCCTCACATGTTTTATGCACATTTCTACATGACTTGTGGGGCAAAACACAAAGAAAGACAAATAAGGCACTTTACTTGTCAGTAGGCCCACCTCTGTTCGACGAACACGGATTACATGAAAAATTAGCGAGTAGAGAAGAAATGTGTAAGAAATAATATATGTATTTTTTTTCTTGAAAGCAGCTAGCATATAATTATTATAAAAATCACCTAAGACATAAGCAAGTGAAGGCTAATATACAAGACGTAAGCCAACGTTCTCCCACACAGCCCAAAAAAAAACAAACCATGAACCGTGGCCCTGCAAGTGCTCCTTAGTTAGAAAAAAATGGAGAAATAGAGGAGAAAGAACAACAACAACGCTAACACCATAACTCCTAGTAGGAACAATAACAGCCTCATCTGATCGTCACCCTCATGCTCGTTGTGGCCGCCTCTTCCCCGTCTCCGGCGCGGACGCTGCCGTCGACCCTTCAAGGCCTTGTCTATTCCTTTGTCTCTCTGCATAAATAACCCTTTTTTTTTTTTTAATTTGTTCTCTGCAGTTACTTCACACAACTTTGATTAAGTCTTGTGTATATATGTTATTTAATTTCCAGCCAGCAACTCATGAGCATATATATAATGATAGGTTAGGTCACTATTGCATGTTAATGAATTTGCGCGTAAATTGGTGGCAGCTTCTCGGAATGCGATGGCCAGCTTCCCATCTCAGTGCCTTTGGTTTCGGTGCGTCGTCTGAAGATTTGTTCTCACACAACGAGTTTGACCCAATCCGGCTGTGTAGTTTTGCACTTTTGCTCCGAAGCTCTTCTTGATTTTGACGGTCGTCCTCCAGGTCCCATCACCGTCACGTGTGAACATGCGAACAAACTCAGAATCTATACGTGATTCTCAAATCTTATCTTTGGTCTCTTTCGAGTCCCTCACTTTTGGTCGACTCTGACAAGACCCTTGGCTCTAGTTAGGAGTTGTAGAATGGTTTAGGAACTGAAGTATAGGTTAGGGACTCAAATGAGACGGAAACATAAACTCAGGGGTATAAGTGAAATAAACTGCACTTCTGAAGAAATTAAAAAAGAATCGAACAGTGAAATCTGCTCGTTGTCCTTACGTTTTGGTTTCATAATTCTAGGAACGAGGACGATGTCCAGGTGGGAATTGAACCGGTCTTTGTCTACCTACTTACCATCAATAAGGTTTAACTCATTTTGTCCAGGAATTTAAGAGTACGTACATATAAGAATATTAATGTATTGGATATTTGGGTTACATGACAGAATTTCTACATCTTGCTTGCTACTTGAATGCCCTACTTACATCCTACCCATTATTTATTGGGTGAACAATTTTTATTTTCATATCCTACCTATTTTTAAACGGGGTCGGGTCGGGTAAACTCATCCATTTACCACTCATCTACAACTAGAATTTCATTAAACCATGCCATGTTTAATCATACATTTATTACCGTTAAAAACATCCAAGTATGCACAAATTTCACGTATAAAAAAAATTACACCCTGAAATTAATTGTAGCACAAATTACAATATTAAAATTTAGAACAGAGATTTTGGGGAATCTACTCTCTAGTGTGCTTTTCACGTGCACAATCCTCTGATTAACGCTTCAAGTTTTTGGTGGAGACACGAACGGCTTCTTTACGAAGACGGACTCCGGATTTGTCTTGCACGAACATGAACCGAGGTCTTTGCCGCTTGTTTTGGTGTGAGATTTTTGTTGTATTCCTTGGACTTGGGGGCTTCGAGCAATGTCCGCCGCTTTCTTGCCGTTTTCTTTGGAGTTTGATTTGACACAGCAAAGAAACAAATCCTTCACGTTCCTCACTGCTTCTGCCGGATTTGGACTTTGAACTTGATGCAGTGCTGTCCTGCGTTCTTTGAGTTCCTCCCCGTGTTCTTCAAATCTGGCCTCAAAATTGGGATTTGATCTTCTTTGGAGTTGGTTTCTTCTTTCGCCGGACATTTGTGCTTGATCGGCTTAAAGAACAGGAGAAAACTTCTTGTAGAGAGATTTTTCTTTCTCTCTAAATTTTTTGCCTCTCCAATTTCTTCTCTTCCTCTCTCTTTGTTTTTTTTTTCTTCAGCCTTGGGGGCCTATTTATAGGTGTAGAAATGAGGTGGTTTGGTTCAAGAGAACCACATGCAACAATTATCATGTATTTATCTATTGTATTTTTTTTAAGAGACAATAAACATGATAATTATCTCTCATTAATTATCCAATTTATTTAATTTAAAAGGATAATTAATGGAACATTCTATAGTGTTCTAGAATATTTAAGCTAAATAATGGGCTTTAATCATTTTGGATTTTGAGGCCCAATTTGCCAAAAGTAGACTTTGGCTAAAATGACATAATAAGTCTTCATTTAGGACCTCCAGTTATGTACTTTTAGGCTTCTAAAAATTGGGTTTCTTGAATTCATAGTTTCCAAAATTCATGAACTTTTGAATTTTGAGCATCAATTTAGAAATGGGTTAAACAATTTAAATTGGGTTTAATTTTTTTTAACCCAATTAAATTAAATTTTGATGTCTACAATACCTTATCTATTAAAGCAATTGTTATTTGTTCTTAATTCCATATAACTTATACGTTATATCTTTATTTTCATCACATAACTAATATTAATATGTTATACACACACAGGTGGGTTGGATGTGGGGTGGTTGAACCCTAAACCAGCATGCTACTTAAACCAGTCGACGGGTGGAAAAAAAACCACATCCAACCGAAACCCAATCAATTGTAAAAATCTAACTTGACGAATTAGATGAAAATATTTATATTTCTATAAAAGAATTTTGAAAGAAAGAAAGAAATTATGAATTAATTGTTATGAATAGTAAAGGGGATAGGCTTTGCGAGATAGATGGAGTACATACTTAGCACCTAAAATTTTGGAAAATTTACAAATCCATCATTAAATTTGAAAAATGACATAATTAAATTTATAAATACATCATTAAATTTGAAAAATGACATTTAATTTCACCAATATTGTTGTTTTTTTAAGTTTTTCCCCCCTTTTTTAGGGAAAAGGAGAAAGGGTGAGTTGAACCTTTTAAAGTATAAATTTATAAACTTGGACATTATTAAAAAGAAGTTGATCTTATTGGCTGTGTTTTTATGGCAAAGTTCCCTGTTAGAAATTTTGATGGTTAGTTGTTGAAAATGTCTAACAAAGCTATTTCTGGTAGATGTCCATCAGCACTAGGTTAAGCGAAACAGTGTGTTTAGGGTTTAGGCTGCGTTTCATAGCAAGAAGCTTGATTTTGGCCGCAGACCAAGTTAAACTTCAGCATAACCTTATGGTATACATACTTGCAAGTATTGAAAGTAAACAAGCACTTTTCATATCAAATGTACAAGTATACAAAAGTAAATCGAGGTAAATTGCACTAGTCAAGGGCGGACCTACACCCCCTCCCCCCCTAAATTTTGAAAAAATTTAAATATAGGTACTCAATTGGTTAATTCAAGAAAAATTAGGGATTGAAAATGCATTTTTACCCCCAGAAATAATGGAAGAATATGAAGATGGGGGGCAGTGAGGTAGGCGCTAAAGAAAACAGTGACCAAATGAGTAATTATTACCTCTAGTCTTAAACAGATATTCTAACATGGCCTAAATGCACTAGTAGTCCTTAAAAATTTTCAATTTGTACGAGTTGCACCTTAATCTTTGAATTAGTACGAATTACTCCCAATCTCCAGCTTTACCTCGCCGCGATGCCGTCCCTCTCCTCCGGGTTTAGTTGACTCTTCTCTGGGCTCGCCTCCCGAACCGAAAATCCTAGTTCCACCACTGGCACTAGTTATCCTCAACCTTTGTCATTATATTTTCATCTCCAACCTTTACTTAAATCATTCCCTTTAAGTTCTCAATCTCTTGAAAACATTAAACTTCAGTTCTTACTTTGATGGGAATCACACACACCAATTGGAAAATCATGCCAAGTTCATATTAATAATATACAAGTCAAATATTTTGTGCAGTATATACTCAAATCTTTTATCATTTCCTTTATAGTTAATATTTATGATTTGAGATATTCAATCCATTCTCCATTCTAATCATCATTCTCTGTTTTTTTTTTTTTTTTTTGCATATCAAAGAAAGAAAAATTGTATTAATAAGATAAAATGAGCCAACATGATGGTGGCATATACAACAGAGTACTTTAAAAAAAGGCAAGACTAACTTAGGGTTGTTTTTACAGAAGAAAACATTAACAGTTTGACTACTCTATTCCTAGATGAAACCATATTTAGAACTACCGCCTGAGGATTAATTATAAACCAGTTAGACATGCTTAATTAGGTTCAACTTATCTACTCTGTTTGATAGCCAAAAAAATAAATAAAAATGATGAATTCTAGATAGCAAACAAAACCCCATATCTTTTGGTATCATATGTTTACATTTAAAAGCACAGCAGTTCCTTGCTGGCCTAATAAAACATAATGTGATCATTTGAATTGCATTCCAAGCTTTCTTCAGTTCATTTAAAGTGCAGCTATACTTCTTTTAGAGTAAGAGAAACGCCACCAACAATATTCTGCCATAATTCTTCCCCAACTTCAACATTGGATCAGAAGATGAGCTGGTTTCTGCTGGCTTGCTCCATATAATAATAATGAACACGTAACCTTCATTTTCTGCCAAAATTTCTCTAATTTGTAACCGACCTATTTTTAACGGGATCATGCCCTGTTTGGCTCTGGTGCTTCTCTACCCTTAATTCTTCTTCACTAGTTTCCAACAAAATGCCACCTCTCAACATCCCAAATTCCTTTTTCATCACCATACAATTATTTTTCTAATGAATTTTTAAACTTTGGAATTCCTTAAAAGTATATATTGAAATCATGCAGGTACACATTGATAGATGGAATGTATTGAATACATAATATTGTAGATTTTTATCAATGTCCAACTATAAATCCAAACAACCAGTAGCGTACGTGCGCACATGAGCATACACACTCACACACACTAACTAGGTAAAAAAATAGGGTTACAACAACAAATATATACACCTGTTGTTATTTCTTCATCTATTCCCTCTGTCACCAGCGCACACTGGTCAAATGCAAGGGCAGAGATAGGCTTCTTTGAGCATAAATCCTTGCACCATAACCAACATTCTAGGACATTTAGCTCATTACCATCATCATTGAAAAGATTTTTAGGAAAATCAATCTTATCATCTTCGTTATTAGGAGCAGGATATTGATCATTGGCAGGAACATATCCATCACCATCTTCATCATCACCAAATTCCGGAGATTTGCTAGTGGAAAAATATTCACCTTTATCATTGCTAGGAGTGAGAGATTTACTAGCAGGAAAATAGTCACCATCATCTTCATTATTATTATTTTGAACTTTAATCATAGAATCACATGCTGTTATATCGAAGCCAGTCATATCCTCTCTTGTGGGGGTTGCCTTAAATGTTTCTACGAACATTTTACACATGAAAATTATATGATCAGCAACATGTGTCATATCAACCCAATACTCAATTAATCACAAGCAAGAGAAGCTTAAACAAGCATGCTTTTAGAGAAAGATATCAGAAAGGGAAAGAGGAGGGGGAGGGGGGAGAGAAGAATTGAGAAAAAAAATGAAGATTCTACAAATAGTTACGCCTTCTTCTTAAGTAACATTTAGCGCCACCACTAGAGCCATCACCTATAGTGCCTTCTGTGTCTTCAGTACTCCTCACTTAGCTTAGCCGGATCTTTTCAATGGAAATAAATACCAAACTATATAAACACAAAAGACTCAGAACTAAAGAAAAATTGATAGAGAAAGAAAAGGAAGATATATAGCAGAAACACAAACAGGAGAGTTAGAGAGACATCATAGTGGAATGGCGGAGGAGGGAAGAAAGGAATGGAGAAAAAAGAGGAAGATTCTGCAAATAATTATCCTTTTTTCTTAGCTAACACTTAGTGCCAACATTAGAGCCGCTGCCTATAGTGCCTTATGTCTCTTCAGCACTCCTCTCTTATCTTAGCTGGATCTTTTCAAATAAAGACCAAACTATATAAACACAAATTACTCAGAACCAAAGAGAAATTGATAGAGAAGAAAAGGAGGACATATAGCAAAAACATAGATATGAGAGTTAGGGAGATAAGCTAGCTTATGACTTACCACAGAAGAGAAGAAAATGCTGCAGAGACATGATGGCTATGAAGGAGACCAAGATAAACTTGCAATTAGAAGCCATATTTAATTATATCCCTGATTTTCTGTTTAATTCTTGGCCATGCTCAAAAGATTGCCTTCCTACCTATATATATTGGCTTTACTTTGATAATCTTAATTGAAAATCTCTCAATGATAATAAATGTAGAGGAGATATGATTTTGTTATCTATTACATTTTTTTATTGTTAAAGAATTCACATAGTTTCTCTTGTTGCGAATGGTTTTTGTCATGTTGGAAAATACAGTGTTTGCATTCATGTGGTGACGGATCATTCTATGCTAATGATATTGAATCATGAGTTAATGATCAAGCTGATAATAATAAAACAGGGCTAGAACCAATAAGGTCATAGAGGTTTGAAAAAGATTATTAACAAAAGCATGCTTATAAAACTTGACTTTATTTTATATAACTGTCTCTATATTTGTTATCAAGCATCAAGACCTGTAGTAGAGACAAGATTCCAATGAACCTAAAAGAAAATCTAGATCCGTTGCTGCCTGTCTTCCAATTAAAGAACTATACTATGAGAGTCTTGAATATCTCTTGAATAATAAAATTTGAAGGAAATTGCATCTACCATATAATTTGATAGGTAACGTCAAATAAAGCCAGTCAAGTAATAATAGTAATGAAGAGAACTAGTCAAATGTGAACCAAAGTCCAAAATCGATTAAAAACAATGGATGAGGGTGGAGAAGATAGCAAACGAAAATTGGAGGAGGTGGCACTTTTAGGTTTCGGAAGTACCAGTTCCTTCCTAGTTGGATGACAGTGAATTCTATGCTAACAAATAATTTATTTTTTACCTCAAATTCCAAAATGAGCCGATCATACAGTTGTACTTATTTTTCAGTTTCTTTGTAAATGTTATTTTTCATTAACCGGATATATGACGTCTTCCTAATAAAATTATATTAACTAAAAGAACAAAGGGCTTGTTTGAGTTTAAGAATAGTAATGTTAAAAAAGTGGGGGTAAAAGTTTCCGCCAGGGGGGGTGGGGGGTGGGATGACTACAAGTGTAGCCCGTAGCTTTCTACGATACTCTAGTTTCACCATTTAACTTTTAAAAGCTCTAGAATTGACACTAAGTTTTAGAACCTAGCCGACATGGCATAATTGAAAAAGAAAACCTATATTACTCAAAAGTTACAACATTTTTGGTTGATACTACATATTTAGCCTTAAACTTTGAAACATTTTAAAATTCAAAAAGCACAATCAAATATTATTCGTCGTCCACTTTAGAGCATACACAATTTCATGTCCTGTCATATCTTTTCGTAAGGTGTTTGCCTTTATGAGGGCCTAGGTTGCAATTTTGTTGGTTTTCATCTGCCTAACATTTTTTTTGGTTAAAATGCAATTTCATCCCCTAACTTTCTAATTTTTTCTTTTTTGGACCTGAGTTACATCCCTGCTACATTTTAGTCCCTAAATTTTATAACTATTCAATTAAATCTTCTATTTGTTCTCTTGGCTCCCAAATTTTTCTTTTTTTGACCTGAGTTACATCTCTGTTACATTTTACTCCCTAAATTTTATAACTATTCAATTAAATATTCTATTTGTTCTCTTGGCCTCCAAATTTTTCTTTTTGTTAGTTTTTATTCACTATCTTTTAAAGTAAGACATTGGTGACCATAATTTGTTTATTTTTTTAGTTAAAATTTGTTTATTTTTTAGTTAAACCATTTTTTTATCTTCATTAAGTCAATTGTTAAATCCTTAAAGCCTAAAGTTTTTCCATTTTGTTTCTTAATCCTGACTTTTTTTTTATTGATTTTCTTTATTGTTGTTTTCTAAAATGAAGTTTTAATCATTATTTCTATCATTATTCTTTCATTATTGATTATTAAGATTTGTAACATTAATTATTTATTTCAAGCTCTATAGTTTAATAAAGCAATTTGTTCCATAATTATTAAATTTGAGAGTAAATTTTTCTAAATAAATTTTTTATCGATATTAAAAATTAGATTTTATGTTAATAGGAGATGAAAATTTTTATTGAATTTTTTTTAATTAACAGACAAAATATGCATTGTTTTGAAGAACGTAATGTGTTTTGTGTCGCACTATTATTGTTAAAATTTATTACAAAAAATATTCATTACAATGTGTGGGTCACCAAACCTCTCCATTTTTTTTTATCTTAATCCTAAATTTTTTTTATTGATTTTCTTTATTGTTGTTTTCTAAAATGAAGCTTTAATCATTATTTCTATCATTGTTCTTTCATTATTGATTATTAAGATTTGTAACATCAATTATTTATTTCAAACTCTATAGTTTAATAAAGTAATTTGTTCCATAATTGTTAAATTTGAGAGTAAATTTTTCTAGATAATTCGTTCATTGATATTAAAAATTAGATTTTGTGTTAATAGAAGATGAAAATTTTTATTGAATTATTTTTAATTAACAGACAAAATATGCATTGTTTCAAAGCTCATAACATGTTTTGTGTCGTACTATTATTGTTAAAATTTATTGCAAAAACTATCCACTACAATGTGCAGGTCACCAAACCTCTTCGTTTGTTTTCTTGGTTTCTAATTTTTTTGTCATGTTTTTATTGTTTTCTAACACAAATATTGGTAATCATGATTTATTTCTCTTATGTTTCTGGTAGTAGTATTTTTTATTTTAGCCTCCACCTAGTAAAGTGTGAACATTATTTTATCCCAAAATTACAAGGGCTGAAACTTGAAAGCATATATTTTTTTTATTATATCAAGTTTCTACGTCTTTCTACAAATTTATGCAATAATCATAAGAACCGCCGCAACGTGCAGCCTCTATGCATCTCGTAAATACTAATTGTGCAAGAGGTAGAACAATGCAGCCTTGCCAAAGTACCTTTTTTTTCCTGGGCCATTTTTCTTTTTGGCCTGAAATTGTTAACTACAATCATTTTTTCTGGGATGTTTTTCTATTGGCTCGAAAATTCTTTATTTTTTTCTAATTTTTTTTAAATTTTTTCCAAAAAAATTTTAAATTACATAATTGGTCATCTCCTTGTCTATGATGGTATCTTCTGGTTCTCAAACTTTGAAAGTAGACACTTTTACCACTTTATCCTAAACTTTTGTCTTTTTTATTTAGTCCCCTAACTTTCATGTGTGACACTTAAGGTTCCAATTTCTCTTGAAATCACAAATTCAGTACATTGGTCTTATATCGTATTCTTCTATAGGCCAATTTTTTTTTTACCAATACCATTCAAACATTCATATATATTTTTTTACGTCTTTTGAATTGATCTTGACTTATTGTTGAATTCATAACTTTTTTAGTATTCTTTTCCTCTATAAATATAATTGTCATGAAAAATTTACATTTTCTTTGATTGCCTCACAATGAAGTGTGGATCACAATCTACTGTAATACAAAACTCTATAAACACAATAGAAGCAAATTATGTTTTTTTTAATCTTTGTGATATCGCATAATATATAAAATTGAAATGGATATATAGATATTTTAGGGTATTAAAACTAATAAATTGACAAAAAAAACTAAATAATATGAGATAAGAGATGCAAACCAAGCACAAAACTTAAACTAACACAAATTTTTTTTTAAAAAAAAACAAAGACCTAATTCTTTGTGAAAAAGTAGTTGATTAAAGTAAGCCCAACTAATAGTTATTGAACTCTTAGCCGCTGACTCCTTAGCCTACAACTCAACTGTCCTGTTACAATGATGGACCGGTCATCTAATGAAGAACAATCTCTCAACATTATAAGAGAAATTCTAAAAAGTGACCGAACTGAAAGTTAGTCACAAGCATTTTTAGTTGTCCTTTAGTCACTTGCTAGTGGAGCTTACTTTTGGAATGATTGAGGAGCTATTATAATACCTACAAAATCCTAAGTGATTTAAGCCTTAGGCTACGAGGAGAATTTTTTTTTCCAATTTGAGAATTGAGCTCATTAAGCTCGGAAGACACTAAATTAAGTGAGACTGGGGAGTATGATGAGTGTTGGACACTCTCAGAATTTAATCTTGGCCTCGGCCAAGCAAAATAATGAAAATATAAGGTAAGGGACTCAATTGGACAAAGGGGACTTTTGGTGATTGGGTTCAATTGCCCAAATACGAAGAATTAAAGGATTAAATGGGGGGATTAGCCAATTTTAAAGGTATTGGATGCCATGGCTGCCACCTCCTTCCATTTTCCATTATTTTAATCCACCTCTCCTCTAACTCATCACTTAGGATTCCTTCTTCCACCTACTTGTCTCTCACTTTTGATAAATTCACCCAATTTTCACCGAAGTCTTCCAATTTATGCCCCACTTTGTCCCCCACTTTGTCTCCCACTCAACCCATGTGAATCACATAATTTCCCTTACTCTCCCCTCCATATGAATGACCATTACATGTCCAAAAACACTCCAATTACCTCATTTAACTCTTCTCCATCTCTCTCTACAATCTCTCACTAAAACTCCTTCATTTTCTCTTTCAAATTTTACCTTAAACTCTAAAACACTATTCCAAACTTCTTCTTCCTTCTAAATTCGGCCAAGACTTATTCTTGAGCATCCTTGAGATTTTACCAAGTGTTCTTGGTGTCTACAGACTCTTAAGAACACCTCGAACCAGAATCAAGAAACAGATTGAAGAAAGGAGACGTTTTTTGTAGTCATCAATCAGGAGAAGTTTTGGCCAAGTCTTGTTCTTGGAATTATTATGTTTGAAGCTTGTGTTCTTGATACACATAAGCTTCTAAGGCCTTCCAAGGTAAGGAATCAAATGGTGGATTCAAGAAAAGACGAGTGGGAGCTCTAAGAAAATCAAGTTGAAGGATTCGGACATACTTCCTTTGGTTGAGGTATTGTGTGTTCTACCAAGTGTTCTTGGTATTTTCTATGTTTCTAAGTTATGTCAAGCACGAATGTGGCTTGCTAACTTTCTGCCCTTGTAGGATCTTAAGCTGGAACACAAATTCTAGTTACAACAAGTAAGGAAACACAAAGAGCCAAGCTTCTAAAGCTTTCAGGCAACAAAAGTTGCTAACGGTTTTGGTAAGAATTTTTATACTTTTTGAGTATTCGGGCCCTTGGGTGATGAATATTAGATGCCATGTGATCCTAAGAAGGCTATAGAGGGCTATGTTTTGTTGCTTAGGCAACTCCATGCTAGCCAACTCCGTGCAAGCATTATGGCTAGGAATTGAGTCGGCCAACTCAATTTCCAAGCATAAAGAGCTCAAATTTTAAAATGGATTAATAAAATGGTTAACCTAAGAAATGAGAAATATTGATCATGCTTGCTCTACCCTTCAGGGGGATAAGGTGTTAAGTGGTGTGTGTGTGTTGTATGCTTATATGTTTGGTTGTGAATGCTAACCCCCGATTATTATTATTATTGTTATATGCATGTATCTGTATCTTCTTTGTCTTACTGTTTTCTTTGCAGGATCATGAAATATTTGTTGCCATGTTATTCTTGGCTATGTTAGGCCTTGGAAGCTATATGTTAGGGTCTGGGAGCCATACAGAATCCTTATTGAGTTTTACTCATCCGCCATTCTCTACTTCTTATAGGAAAAGAAGTACTTGAAAGGCACTAAGGTCAAGAGTATTTTATACTCTTTCTGTGATAAAGGTATTATGCATATATGTGGTTTTTGCTCAATATTCTAAGTATTCTAAGTGTTATTGGTTGCTTGTGTAACAAGCTAATAAGTGTGGACTTTATTTGCAGGACTTGGAGTCTAGATTGTGGGAATAAAGTCTCTAAAGTGGAAATATGTTATATGTGTGATTTGTCATGTATAAGCATGTGCTTTGTATTTTGGTTTGTCTTAAAAACCAAATTTGTGATTTTAAGTGCTTCTGGACACTTTCGGGTACTTAAGTAAAATGACATATATGTGAACTCTTGGGCATTCTGGTTTATAGTCATCTTTAGGCCTAAGTAAAAAGTTGATAGATATGCATTATTATGTGTTCTAAGCACATGTTTGAAATATGGAATCATGTATGTCTTAGCCGTATATGTAAGTTTAAAGATGAACATTAAGTAAACATGAACTAGAAAGGAAATGCATGCCTATAACGAGCTTGAAGTGAACACACAAGTTCCACATAAGTACTAGCTTGTTTTCGAGAGCACAATATAAACCTTTAAGTAAACACTTAATGAGTTAGTACTAGTAATGTCATGGGAACATACCCATATGATTTATAAATGAATAAATATCTCTTCTATGAAATTCCACTACATGATTAAGTAATTGGGCCCAAAATGGGCTAGGGGCTAAGTTAGGCATAACAGCTATTGAACAATTCAATTGTTACCTAAGTTGTTGCTCTTCAGTTGCTCATTTAGTTAAAATTTTAAAATTCAATCACTTTCAGCACCACTTTTAGACTTGCATTCAACTTGTTAATTGGGTTACTAACTTTACTTTTGATAGGTCAGCCACAACACTACTATTTGGGTCATTGGAATCGAGCAAAAAGCTGAGCATAATAATCAGCAATTATAACTAAAATGACCAATAGATGTACTATTCTACAACTTATAATCAGAAGTATCATATTTTCATCTTGCCCGTTCACAAATTTCTAGATGTAAATTCGTTTTAATTTAATCAACTTAATCTAAAATAATTTATTTTATTTTTATGTATTTTTTATCTAGAACCAATTTTTTTTTTAATCTTCTTTGCATTTTATACAGACTCTAACAACATGCTAAAGAGAAATGAGCAAGGCAATTTTTTTTTTTAAATTACTTGCAACATACACTAATGGAACCAAATCTTTGTCGAGAAAACGGACGAGTAACATAGCGGCGAGGGATGAGAGAGATTCGGTCACAAACTGTCGGCACGAAGAGGAAAAGTTAAAAAGGGGATGAGTTAAATTTTTTTAAAATTTTGTGCAACAAGGGGATGAGTTAAAAAATCAATGTGACCAAATTAGCTAAAAAGGGCAAAACTTGAGGGACTTAAAGTGCTATTAGGCAAATCGATGACAATATAATTTTTAAAGTCAAGGGATTATCTATAAAATTTACTTATAGTATATAACAACTTTAGAAATTTGACTAATATTTATAAAGTATAATATGTGATTGAGAAAATGATTTTTAGAGATACAAAAATTAAAATGGAGATTTTGTGAAAGTCAAATATGTAACTCTATTTAACGAGAAACCAAAGTAAAACATTTTTAATAGGTTTATAACAAAAAAAATAAAATGATTAATAAATTAGGACTGTGTATGAGTAATTAACAAGATTAACAAAAAGCTGAGTAATTACTTGGGAAGAATTACACAACATCAAAACCATAAATAGTAGTTAAATTTTTTGCTGTCGTGAGAAACGTCACTTCCTAAGCTCTGTTCATAGGGAAGTTCCCAAAAAATGAAGAAAATGAATTATATTGAAATATCTTATACCACATCAAATTTTGCAATTCAAAAATAAAAAAGTAGACTACTAAAAAAATAAAAAATTTAAAAATAACAGTATGAATATAAATACTTTTACGTACCGTGCGGTTTTGTATTACTAGTTTCTTCTGGGCTTCTAACTTCAAGAGATGAATGTGGGAATCCAAATGGAGTTGGAAAATTTGGGCAAAAAAATACTTCACTCTTAGACCTTGGACAAACAGCCCATTCGTCATTACCTAAACTAAGAAAAGTTGCAAAGTGGTCCCTGAATTATTCATATGTTACACGAATAGTCCTTTTCATTCCATTCGCTAGCTTAAGAGAAGCATGCTCAAAACAATTAAGAGTAATGCTCTATAAGGAAATAAGAAAGCAAAAAGTTAAGATGATTATAATTTTTTTAGAAGTTATTTGCTTAATAAATTTTTAAAATCAATTTATTATTATATTAATTATTCAGTTTACTAGCAGTTAATTGGTGATGAAAACTTACCATATAAAATAAATTTACAATAAGAATATTTTGATCTACATAATATTTTAGAAATCAAGGTCAAATATAATTTTATATTCTTCAATCGGACGCCTAATAAAGAGAATAAAATAGAAGGACCACTTGTACAACAGATAGGTAGTTCAGGAACCAGTACGCAATCTTTTGGTTCAAGAACCGCTTTGCCATATAAGGTAGAGTATAGGGATTAATGAGTAAATTACTATTTTTATTTTTTTTTGTTTTTCTTACAGGATTTGCAAATCATATATTTAGATAGACCCGGTCGCGGAGGTAGAGGTGGGACCTGGGTCAAGTTGACCCGGCTCAAATTGGGATCAGCCCGGAAGTCAACCCCGCCCCGTCCAAGTCAAATCCATTCCGCCCCGCCCCGTTTGGAAAAAACGCGCGATATATTGGGCCGAATATTGACCTAAAATAGGAGGATGGGGCAAAACAGCTCGACCCAGCCTATTTTAGAACCCGACCTGACTTGCGACCCGAACCGCCCCGGCCCAGCCAAGGATTGGCCCAGGACCGGCCGATCTAGGCCTAGGGTGCAACGGTTAGAAACGTAAACCTACAAAAAAATTAAAAAAGGGTTAATTACAGTGTAGGTCCTCCAATAGTTTTCTACTACATTTTAGCCCCTCAATTCTCATTTTCACCCCTCCTAACAGCTAAGGGCCAATTCGTTTTGTCTAAAGTTAACTAACTTACTTTTACTTTTACATTTTTTTACCTGAAACCAATTTCATTTGAAAGCTAATGTTATGTAGATGCAATAATCAATTTGAAAGTAATTTTTTAGGATGTTGTTAAATTTTTATGAATAAAATTTTTAGGATGTTGTTAAATTTTTATGAATTTTTTTTTAAAGCTTGAAACTAGAAAAATTCATAAAAATTTAGTAAGATTATAAAAATTGTATTTTCAATTGATTATTGCAGCTACATAATATTAGCATTTAATTAAAATTAGTTTCAAGTAAAAAATATGTAAAAATAAAAATAAGTCATTTTGTAGTCAATTGACTAAAGTTAAAACGAATTGGGTGTAAATTTTGAGGACTTTTTTACGAATTGGGTGTAAATTTTGAGGACTTTTTTGTCCAAATATTTTTTGCCCCTCCCGTATAAATACAAATGTCATTTTCACTCTATCCTCACACCACCACTCAATCTCTCTTCTTCCTCTACTACATTCTCTCAAGCATTTGAGCTATTTTCTTAATCATTTCCAAATTTTTGCTAATCTCTTCATAATATCTTCATAATCTCCTCTTAATTTTGTATTAATCATTACTATTACTTCATGACTCATGGCTTCAAGAGAAAAGGGCAAGGCGACAGAGAGTTTATCTTCCCACACCACCGGCCTCCAAGGCTTATTCCGTCGTTGTTCTTGGCCCGCCGATAAAGGCATATCAATTGAAGAATTGCACGATGATGATACCGGAATCGATATGAAGAATTACGATTTGGGACTCAATGATCAATTATCGGATGATGAAGTTGAAGAGTTTGATGCAATGGCGGCAGAGAATCCGTCAACACAACCAATGCCGACAAGTCATAGACCCGCCTTGGAGGAAACCTAAGGATAAGGTAAATCCTTCAAGACTAATTGCTTGGGTTTGGGAGTATTATGAGCTCATACACGAAGGGGAGTTGAGGTACGGGAAATGCAAACATTGCGGTAAAAAATTGGTGCATAAAAAGAATTCCGACACTGGAATGCTGAAGCGACATATTGAAAATTAACATCCTAACGTCGTCCCCAGTATCGGCACTAGTTCTGGAGGACAAACACAACTTGGGTCTACAATTGGCGCCGGTGGGCCAGGTATTTTTTCGTTTTAACCAACAATCTTATAGAGAAGACATGGTAAATTGGATGATGCTTACCGAAAAATATTTTTCACAAGCTGAAGATGTGCATATAGAATCTTGGATAAAATCACAATTAAATCCTACATTTAAAAAAGTGTCTAGAAAAACTGTTAGGAAAGAAAGCTTTAGATCATTTGAAGCCGAAAAGTCAGATTTGCAAGCCTATTTTTCTGCTCTTGATCATTGTGTGTCATTCACTTCTGATATGTGGACATCACTTATAGGTCAATAATTTTATTGTGTTACTTCTCATTGGATTGATTTTGATCGGATTATGCAAAAACGAATTTTGTCATTTAGGGTCATTGAAACGGATCATAATGGTTATCACATACTCAATTGCATCTTAGAAATTTTACTTGATTATTTTTATGCTGATAAAGTCCTGTATATTTCATTTGATAATACTTCAAATAATGATGTTGGCGCTCGCTTTTTGAGTCAAACATTGAAACCACCTCTCAACGGTGCATTCTTTCACGTTAGATGCATGTGTCATATTTTGAACATCTGTGTGCAAAAGGGTTTAGAAGTTCTCCAAAATGAAATTCTGCCTATTTGGAACTCATTGACGTATTTGAAATCAAGACCTGCTGTGTTTCATGAATTTAAAAGCTTTTGTTTTGAAAATCAAAAAGAGTTTTCTTGGAAACGGTTTAAATTGGATTGCCCAACCCGTTGGAACTCTACATATTTGATGTTGCAAGATGCATTCCTGTATGCAAATTTGTTGACGCATTTCATGAACTTAAAAATGGGTTGTGAATTTCTTACGATTGAAGTTTGGGAAAAATGTTCCAAAACCGGTGAATTGCTTAAATTTTTTTATGAGGCTACTGAATTTTTCTCTGGTGTTTACTACCCAACCATTCATCAAGTTTTGCTTCATTTAGTGAACATTACATATGCTTTACATCAGTTTAAAGATGATGAGTTGTTAAAATCAATTGTCGAAGCCATGTGGGCTAAGTGGCTTCAGTATTTCCAAAACATTCCACCTATCTTTTTAGTTTCTTTTTTGCTTGACCCATATGTCAAATTAATGGGCACAACAACATTACTTGAAGGAATTTTTCATACTTATTTAGAAATGTCTCATATAAATGTTTTGGCTATGTCTGCTACTGCTTCCGAGTACTTGCATTCTTTATACAAGTTATATTGTGAGCGGCATTCCGATAAGGTAAGATCCGAATCTCCTCAAATTGAGCCTCCAAGGAGATCAATCTCATCAAGATTCAACCCGACTCTCCAAATGCTCAAACGACCTTGACCGACGACATCGGGATTAACTGAGGTCGATGACTATCTCAACACATCATTCGAGGCAAGTGACGTCGACATATTGGAGTGGTGGAAACAAAAGAGATCAAAGTTTCCGATATTGTTGATAATCGCATAGGAGATTTTTGCCATTCCAGTCTCCACTGTATCATCCGAGGCAGTGTTTAGTGTAGGAAAACGGATGATATTGTAGAAACGATCAAGATTGACATCCGAGGCGGTAGAAGTATGCGTGTGTAACCGAGATTGGGGCCTCGCAGCATTCCGGCAGCAAGACCCAAAGAATTCGGATAACGAAGTAATATTCGATACCGAGACTTGAATTTTTTTTTAATCATACATGTAGTTTGTATTTGATCTGATTATGCTATTAAGCACAGATCATAGGTTTCTATTTTTCATCATTTTCGGAACATTTTTCCATTTCCAAATGTAAGACTCGTTTTGATTATTTGTAAGTGCCGTTTGGCTTTTTAACTTAATAAAACTTACACCGGATGTGGTATTTTTTCTTGAAAATATTTATTACATATACAATTAATTATATTTCTAATTTTTTTATACAAAAAAAGGGCAAACCCAACCCGCCCCACCCCGCCTTGGGACCGGCTCGCCTGGTACCAGGCCATTCTCGGTACTCCGCAACCCAGGACCAGGCCCCGGCCAGTCTAGTCAGGTCCTGGGTCGGGTCGGCCCGCATCCCACCTCTACGCGGAGGTATGTAATATGCTAGCCCATCCTAAAAATTTCGACATATATAGATATATATATAGTGCTAAATTTTACATGTGAAAAATTAGGCCTATTGTGTACTTTTTTTTGTTAAGTTTTAGTGAAATTTTTATATAATTGATTGCAGCCCACTTTATTTATTAGTCGTTTTAGTTCATAGTGCTCCAACCCACTATACAACAAAAGCCTCATTTTTTTCTGTACCTTTTTTTTTGTGTTTTTCACTTAACCTTCCATTAAGGGTTTATTCATAAAGTATTGATTTTCTCTCATGCTCCAATTCTAATCTTATATTTCTTCATGTATGAAATTAATTCTCCAAGTTTTGTTATGAATCATGCCAAGCACCTTTTGGTTGTTAAGAACATGAAAACAAAATTAAAAAACTGCTTCTTGCCTTAGTCCTTAGAAAAATAAAATCACAAGTTGGATTAGGTATATTCAGATTGATCATATGCTTCGATCAAATTATTTTCCTTTGTCTAATTTTCAATTGAATCAGATACAAGGGGCTAGCTTATGCTAGATCTTTTTTTTTGTAAGTGTTTTTCTATAGCATGTAATCGGGTCTAATTTAATTTAGTCTAATTTAGTTGATAGGTTAATTTATCTTATCTTGATTATTTCAGTATCTACTTCTATTACTAATATGCATTTTTATGAAAATTGTGAAAACACAACTATACAATAAAATGAATGATGAGTTTCTTACTGATAATTTAGTTATTTACATTGAATAGGATATGATGCATAATTTTAGTCTATACTCAATTCTGAGTAATTTTGATATTAAAGATAATTGAAGCACAGTTTAAATTGTAAATATTATTCGTATTTTTTATGATATAAAATATTTTAGTATAATTATTTTTTTTATATTATTGGCCCACCCTAAATAAAATTTCTAGCTCTACCATTGGATAGACCCTACATGGAATTCATCTCTAATCAAATTATGCCGCCTTAGATTGTAAGATTCACTTTTCTAAAGGTTATAATCAAGTAAAATTCAAGAGTAAAGGTATGAAGATCGGAGAAGTGGCTCCCTACAAGAAACGTAATAATTTTATATGGAAACGAAAGATATTTTATTTAACTAACGATGAGTGGCAACTGGCAAATCTGAGTAGGCTGAAAAACGCTGATGGTTTATTCGATAAGCAAAAAAACAATAGTGGCTAATTTGGGCTAATCGAAAAAGAAGACTGGTTTATGTGTCATTTTTGGTTGTGATATCTCATCACTACAAGTAAGAACAGTGTTCAACCCCACGAGGACGAGGGTGGGAAAAAACAAAGAGTGAAGTGCGACACGAATCATGGCTCAGCTACCGTTGACTGCGGCGATCATCCTCCTCCTCAGCTGCGCCGCTGCAGCATCGACCTTCGACGACTCGAACCCTATCCGATTGGTCTCCGACGGCCTCCGCAGCTTCGACGACTCCATCCTACGAGTCATCGGCGAATCTCGCAAAGCTGTCTCCTTCGCGCGCTTCGCTCACCGGTAGGCCACCATCTTCATGTAATGGTTTTGTGATTTCCGAGGAAAACTTGAGATGTTAAGGATTTTGGTTGTTGTTTAGGTATGGGAAGAAGTACGAGAGCGTGGAGGAGATGATGATGCGATTCGAGATTTTCAAGGAGAGTCTTGATTTGGTCCGAGCCACCAACAAGAAGCGACTTCCTTATAAACTTGCTATTAACCGTACGTTCTTTCGGAAAATTGAATGAAATTGTTTGCATGTTGCTGGTCTATTTTTTAATCGGAACTTGATTCTTGGGATTAATGGAGCAGACTTTGCTGATTGGAGCTGGGAGGAGTTTCGGAGAAACAGACTGGGTGCGGCTCAAAACTGCTCCGCCACAACAAAGGGCAATCACAAGCTCACCGACGGCTTACTTCCTGATACGGTGTGTTGATTGGGAATTCCCCCTTGGTTGTCTCTATTTCATCGCCATCTTTGTTAAATTTGATGGAACTCAAAGTGATTTTCCTGCCTGAAGTTTGTGACGGAAGCTAATTCGATCAATCTGTTGCAACCTATTGCGTGCGTTAACTTCTGGTTTTTTGATTTCTTTTATTCTGAAATTGTGTTTCTCTCACGGAAAGTGTTTGTTTGATGCAAAGCATAAGCTCTCTAAATGTGCAGAAAGACTGGAGAGAGGAGGGCATAGTTAGCCCAGTCAAGGATCAAGGACACTGTGGTTCTTGCTGGACCTTTAGGTTAGTTTGGGTTTCTAATGAAAATTGGAGTCCACCCATATAAGCTATTGTTATGCAATAAGGTAGATTGAGTTTAAGGCATGGAATTTACTTGTTTCAGCACTACGGGAGCTCTTGAGGCAGCTTACCGTCAGGCATTTGGAAAGGGAATATCTCTTTCGGAGCAGCAGCTTGTAGACTGTGCAGGAGCATTTAATAACTTTGGTTGTAATGGTGGATTGCCATCCCAGGCTTTCGAGTACATCAAGTTTAACGGTGGCCTTGATACAGAGGAGGCATACCCTTATAAGGGTCAAAATGGCCTATGCAAATTCTCATCTGAAAATGTTGGTGTAAAGGTCGTGGACTCTGTAAACATTACTCTGGTGAGTTCCATGGGATAAAACCAAATTTGACACAATTGATTTTGTTCAACAGGAGAGAAATCATTCATACTTTGGATCTGTTGCATCTTAATGGATTTGCCAAAATATGTTCATTTGACTGTAGTTGAAGAATGCGTTGTAATCAGAGATTGCCTGTGTTTCTACATGTTCTAATTCTAAAGCTCAATACAGGGTGCTGAAGATGAACTCAAGCATGCGGTTGGATTGGTTAGGCCAGTAAGTGTTGCATTTCAGGTGGTATCTGGTTTCCGGCTGTACAAGAGCGGTGTTTACACCAGCGACACTTGTGGCAGCGCTCCGATGGTGAGTTTTCTTGACTTATTTGAGTTGGTGAACTTGAGTTATAAAAACTGATTCCCCAGTGTGCTTTATTTATTTATTTTATTTTTTGTCTTTGTCTTTTTCAACTTCTATGTGAGTGGAAAAATGTGCATGATTACATACAACTATTTAATCCTGGCATTATTTGTTTCTCTATTTCATGCAACAAGCAAGTTAAGAACTTCTTGATTGTTGTGCCCATAAATTCCATGGTTGCTGGTTTGAGGTCAGCATGGAGAAACTGCTAAGACAAATTAAAGCATCGTAAAAGCATGCTTTTTTCCTTGGCTAAACTCTTCATCTCTATGTAGTTGACCTTGCATCTTCATTTTCCATAGCATTGGGGTGTCCAGAACTACTAATGAAGGTTTAAAGCCACTCATACTGCATAGCATGACTTTGTGGATGGTCCTGTTGCAGGATGTCAACCATGCTGTTCTTGCAGTAGGCTATGGTGTTGAAAATGGTGTTCCTTATTGGCTCATTAAGAACTCATGGGGAGAAAGCTGGGGTGACAATGGCTACTTCAAAATGGAGTTGGGCAAAAACATGTGCGGTAAGTTTCCAGCACTAGAGAAAACTTAAATGAAAAAGAAGATGCAAATTAGTAGAAGAAGGTGCCGGAAAAAAATAAAAGTAAAAAGATAAATGCTGCAAGAAGCTAATGCAAGTTTGCTCTTTCATGTTTTGGACCTCATACCTGAGTACATTGATTGGCTGCAGGTGTTGCAACATGTGCCTCATACCCTATTGTTGCTTAATCAGGATTAGTCGAGTACTGGATTTTCTATGTGCTTTTGTGTGATATAAATCTCACTGCTGTCTGTGAGGTAATATTTTAGCTTTAGAGAAAAATTAAAACTTGTCCTCAGCAAGCGAGAAGCATGGTTACAGTGAGAAATTTGCTTGCCTGATGTAAATAATTGCTCTCAGTGGCTCCCAGAACCTCCCCATCCTTAATCAACTTATGTACTCTCTATTTATGCGCACTTCTGAATGTTCAAAAATAAAAAAATAGAAGTTTCTGTTCTTAATTTTAGATATATTGTCTGCTTATCTATCAACTTCAAAGTGTTCAAAATCTTCAAAGATTAGGAAATTCTATACTTTTTTAGAGGTGTCCAAGGCATTTTCATGTACATTCTTTGGAGAGTAGTGGAATAATGAATTAGTGTTAATAAGTTCAACTGGATGTGCCAATAGGCCCTGAACATTGACAATCGGGAAAGCTGGTGCTCCAAAATTCAAATTCAAACCAAGCCTAAGTCTGTAACGGTTCAGGATTGAGTATGAGTTCAGTTGGACAAAATCACAGAACCAAGCAAAACGTGGACATCGGTTTGGTTCTACATAAAAGTGGACCCTGGTTCTTGGTAGTCTCTGTTTCAAAAAGCCGATAGTTTAACATCAATTAGTGCTTCCTCGAGCCGTCCTATTCTACTTATTTTTGAATTGGGAGACTATTTGTGATTGTCTCCCGGTTGCCCGGTATATTGATAAAAAGGTTTAAGAAGGATAGGTGCGCGGCCAAGCAAAATTGACATAAACAAGGAAAATACGAACACAGGCGTAACAATGCAAGTACAGCACAAACCTACTACAATTTTTTACATGTGGTGAAACCTATTACAATTTTTCCTCAGGTCTGACGATCGAATATTGGTTGGTGATGGGTCAAGCGCTATTCGCACTTACTTTCC